>OX276371.1:14244742-14431360 GCA_946251885.1 Cosmia pyralina | reverse complement strand
CTATTAATTTAGTTCAACAGTATAGTACAGCAACTTACTTGAGTTGCTTGCAAGCCTTGCCCAGTACGAGAGCCTCCCGCGCTCCTCGCACGTTGATCATGGTCGCCACTCGGAGCGACTCGTCGAACCGCGTCGTCGCTGCCATGTGGTAGATTATGTTCACCTGACCCACAATAATAGACAAACTTTGTAGAACTAGAATTTCTATCCAACTCTCTGTTCCTGGTACAGTCGACCGCAAGTCTGTCAGTGGTAACAAAACAACTATAAGCTGACCTCTTATTAGATTGAAACTCTAAGGCCAGTTCAAGATCAGTGTGACCACCGATGGGCGGTTGACTGTACTTGACTATGATAATAACTAGTCCGTCCTAGCTCATGTTTATTACCTGACCTATGTAAAAAAAAAAATGATGATAGTTTATTTGGGTGAACGAGCGCAGATTGGGTAGTTACTTGACATAAACAATTTTTACAAAAAAAAAAAAACAACCGACTTCCAAAAAAACACTACAAAATAAAAAATAACTTTAATTTGAAGTGTCTTTAAAGATTTAAAGACACTTCAAATTAAAGTTATAAAAAAAAAAACCCCAACTTACAGATGTAAGTATTTTAGTTTTTTGCCACCGAATTCCGAAACTAAAGTTATTTTTCACTTTATAGTGTTATTTTTGGAAGTCGGCTATTTGTTTTTTGCGTTCGTTCGTTGAGGTTTTTTATTCCAAGTAACCTAAAACTTATAGTTTATTTAATAAAAAAATGTTGTTTCAGGTATTACAAGTAAATAGTGATTCCGTGAGATTTTTTATGTGATTTGCTATTGCTATTGTTTTTATAAGTTTTCACTACAATTTTTTTTTTAAACTATGACGGTTCGTCATGTACTAAGAGCGGTGAGCGTGGTTTTAATTGTATGTGTGAGCGTTTATTTTACTTGCAGGAGCACGGTTTTGTGCGGTTATCTTCCTTTTTTTGTTGATCTGAGCATATGAATCATAGAAATGAAATTACACTAAAACTAAAAAAAGAACATATTTAAATAGAAAAAACAGAGATTAAAGAAAGAAACAAAGATTAAACCTTAAAGTAAGTCTCAACGACCATAATTCAGTCATTCTATTTTCTATGTAATAATGACGAGTTTGTTTCAAAAACTACCTTAATAACGGTATATTATGTGATGAATATCACTGATGGAAATATTCGGATTGAGAAATGGGAGTTTTCACTTTATTTAATGATTTTCTTCATTTATTGTATCAGATGACACGAAAGCCCGTCGAATGGCTGTGAACAGGTATGCAGGACTCCCAAGGTAGATAGTGACACTAACCTCGTCAGCGATCATGTTCCAGTCCTTCTCGCTCAGGCCCAGTCTGAGGTCAGCCGCATCACCTGCCACCGGCACGATCTTCTCTGCGAAGTTTGGTTGTTTCTCTTTAAGCATGTCGTACACCTGGAAATTATTTTAGAGTTGTCATCATCAGCATCTACCTAACCTCTACCAAAATAATGTTGGGGTCGGCATCTATTCTAACCGGATGCAGCTGAATAGCAGCGTTTTATATGGAGCGACTGCCTATCTGACCTCCGCAACCCAGTTACTGGGTAACACTGGTAGGTGATACTGGTTTTTAGACTTTCGGGCTTCTGACTACCCGTAGCATAGATATAAGAAAGAATATCCCGTTAATCAAAGATCTACGAATGACAGTCGGACAACGGCTTAACACGCTTTCTGAGGGACGAAGGGGTCTCTATGTGAAATGGATGGTCACCCAGCCACGAACGAGTTATTCGTATGTTATGAATGCTCTATGAATTTTGCCCTTTTTTTTGTGGATGGGAAATCATCAAATGACTTCTCCCGCTCTGGACGGAGCGGGAGGGCGTGTCAGACTTTACTGACTAAAACCCAGGTCCACACGCTTTTTGACGAGAATGAAAAACGACACGTATAGACACAACCTTGTAGCCCAGGAATTATTGACTTCCTACACTTAACAGTAAATAAATTAAAAGAAAATTCAACATACATTGAGAAATAAAAAAAAACCGGCCAAGTGCGTGTCGGACCACGCACTTGGCACAGCCGGCTTATGATGAAATCATGCAGATACAAAAACAGTTCTACTTGTCACATGTCCCCACAAAGACCAGAGCTCCTCAACCTTCTACTTCCCAGCTAACCTAAAAGTTTAATTTAATTGCAATTTTTTATTTTTTTATAATTCAATAGTTTTGTAATATTGCACAACAAATTACGTGTTTCAGAAAATAAATATTTTTATTTCAGTAAACAATATAGCCAAAAATGTAACAACTTGGCCCGCCATATATTTTGTTATTAAATATTGGCACGCGAAGGAAAAAGTTTCCGCATCCCTGGTTTAGACGTAAAAAGTTATAGGATAGACAGACAAAGTTACTTTCGTATTTTTAATATTAGTATGGACTAAAAATACTCACGGGATCCTGTAACATTTCAGTCAGTCTCTGTTCGATGGGTTTCCCCTTCTTAGGTCTCATCAAGATAAAGACTTTCGACACCTGCGTTGCTCTAGAAGTAAATAATATTGAATTAGAAAGAGAGTATATACTGGTCAAACACTTTCGTCTTGAGACACTGTGGTATGTGAGACGAAAAGATATTACGTAGCTTCCCAGAAGCCACCTAGCCGAGTCGGATTTGACGACACTTCCTTCTCGAAGTTGGACCTACTCGTACATAACTGGACAGTTTGTCCAAGGTAAACATAATTGTCCACAACTTCGAGTGTAGTCTCCGATCTTCTTAAGAGTGGGTGTTACGTGGGCATTTGATATGACCTTCGTTTTGTCCATGGACTCACTCTTACGGAAGCTCTACTAACTCTATATTGTCGGCAAACCGAAGGTGAGTGATGTACTCGCCATTGATGTTGATGCCAACCCCTTTCCAGTCCAGAACCCTGACGACATTCTCCAGTGCAACGGTAACAGTTTCGGAGAGATAATGTCTCCCTGTTTCACCCCTCGCTGCAGAAGAATAAGTTTCGAGGTCATTGGTTTATTTATTTATTTACTCATTCATTTAAAAAATACATATTTAAAATATTAAGGCTTTAACTAAAATGGTAGATATACATAATAATGGGCTTAACCTGATCTAGGATAAACCTGTATCTCAGGTATCTTAAGTGCAAATTAGTTTACAAAAATATTTCCTAAGATTGATGATAATACATAAATAATGATTAACATAACAGACTAATGAAATGAAAACATTGAATTAAAAATAATATTTAACTTAAAACAACCAGTAACTTTTCTGTGTCATCATAAGACAATTTTTGTAACCAAGTTTTAATTACATTTTTGCAATGTACCGTGTTTAATGCAGACAAAGACAAAATTGCGTTTACTTTATTATAAAGAAATGGTCCTAAGAATATAAAAAATCTATACATAAAAGAATGCCTTAATCTATAATTATCCATACAGATTACGTCTTTTATCAGTGACAATTCTATTGTAAGGCAATTTAGAGTGCTGTTATTGATGTTGTTTTTGTTATTGGTGTTGTGTTGTTATTGTTAGTGTTGTTGTTATTGTGAGTGTTGGTGTGTGTGGTTATTTTTTTGTTATTCTCTTATTTATTATGTTATCGTTTTTTGACGAGAATCCCACAAATCCTTGTAGGATGCATAGATTTCCAATAAGTCAAGATATTGTTCGTTGTCCATTTCAAGATTACGTCCAGTTATGAACCATGACGAATGCTGACTGCGAATGCTGCGCAGTATTTGGACATACCAAAGGAAGTATCATCACAAGGTCGTTAGAATTTCGTACCATGTGCGGTGCAACTTATCAAACTGCCACCTTGACCTGCCCTGCACCTCACCTGCCCTGTTAATGATTACGGAAGCCCCTTCTAAACGTGTTGAATGCCATCCTCACCTGAAAAGTTTCTCGATGAGCTGCTTGCCGAGGAAGCCGGACCCTCCCGTCACGAACACGGCGGCGCCGCGGTAGAACTGCTGCACGGCAGAGTCTCCGCGATCCGTCGCTTCATGCATCGCCTTATGACGAAGCAGGAGCTTGGCTTCGAACTCCTGGGCAGGATCCATAGGTTCTATCTCGACCATGGTTCAGGAAAACCTTTAAAAAAATAAAGGATATTGGTCACATACAGGCCGTTCCCTCGCACTCTCTCCGCGCCCAACGTTCTCTTGGACGCTAAACCTGCCTTCGCGCAGAATGGAAGATCTTGGTTTAAAAAGTCCGAAAACGGAAGTACCAAATAAACGGATAATTCATTATCCTTTTCCCAACTATATGAGGGTCGGCTTTCAGTCTAACCGGATACAGCTGTAAATCAGTACTTTACTTGGAGCGACTGCCTATCTGACCTCTACCAACCAGCACCCTAATTCCGTAACACACTATCAATTGGAACCGTTTTCGTTTTGACAGTTCCACAACATTCATTGCGTTATTTACGGTGTTGAGAAGACAAATTTTTCGAACATTATGAAGCATTGGAATTGAAAGAAGAAAAAAGAAAGAAAGAAAGAAAATACGTTTATTTGCGGTAAACATGACGCAAAGGACAACAAAATAAAATAAACAATGTAAAAAGCAAGTTTTGGGGAAAATATGCGTCACATCTACGCAAAACGGCTACCGCTCAGCATAATGCCGCGACCCCATGCGAAACGGAGCCCCAGCGCTGGTTTTCAGCGATAGCCGGCGTTGACGCGATGACGTCGACCGGTGCAGCATGTAATAAATAATATGCAATTAAAAAATAAATAAAATATAAAGTTAATTCTATAGGTATAGATAAAATATACAGAATATGACAATATTCCCGCATTCCGCTCCGCGACAGCACCGACTCCCACGCCGCAGAATGCGTTATCTGTGCGCGCAGCTGTCAGCAGCCGGAAACATTAGACATATTACATAATATTTTAAACATGGCGTAGCATTATGCAATTAACATTTTGATTTTGATGAAATTATGTAACAGAGGATGTATTGGGTGATTAAGTAGGCATTTCCTACGTAAAATGAATTTGCGTTAGATGTGAATGATGACAAAGACTCGGACACACAAATGAGATCAAATAAGAAATGGTAAGTGAGAATTAGTTGGTTAAAATAAAATATGGATTCATGCATCGAGACTATTGAATTATATTACTAATAAATAAATTAAATTAGATTGGATAAATATAAATTAGGATATGATACAAACAAGGGACGCTACCTGACAAACCGTAGTGTGCCAGTTGAATAATTAGATTAAACTGAAAATTACAGAAACAAATGTAGCGTTCCTATGCATAAAAGGATGAATTGAAATAGCGAAACACAGACCCCAGCATTGAATTTGAATGGATCAGCAATTTGCTTCAAAATGATTGATTCCGATCGATAGTGTGTTACGCAATTAGGGTAAAACGATGCCCCTTATAAGACTGGTTGTTTGGCTTTCGCGCTTCTGACTACCCGTATGTATTATATAATAAATAGTATGAATATTATTTTACAAAAATACAGTCATAGTATGTAGTATGAGTGTATTTTTAACTGACTTCAGAAAAAGAGGGTCTGTATTCGACCCGTATCACGGTGGATCGAAACTGCTATATGAGGGACATTGGGATTTTTTTACAAATTCCATTAAAATAAAATACCTATCGAAAGATCTGTACTTCTGATGAATAATTGTTATGCAACGTTTTTCTCTAAAACTGATAGTTTGCCCGGAAATTTTTGTTATATGGAATGAAACAGAAACTGCTAAAATTTGGCCAAGTCTTGACAGGTCTTGCTTTAAAACTACTTTATTATTATTCTTTGGCTTGTTGGCTATAACTCTACGCTATCAGCGCGCGCCCATACTTGCCCGTTCAAGAGTTATGAGGTTCAGTAAAATGAAAAAAAAAAGTGAGTAAAAGGTACTTTTTACAATGTTATCATAAAATAATTGTATTACATTAAAATACTTGCAATCAAAGATTACAATAATCGTTCAATTAATCATCATCATCATTTAATTTAATAATAATCATTTCAAAACATATATTTATAAGTTAATAATAATCATTTCAAAACATATATTTATCGAAAAAAGTACAAAAAAAGTATATTTTCAAAATTAAAGCAAATAATAAATTTAAATAAAATTAAAAAAATACGAGTAAATGAGGTGGAGAGGTATGTACTCATTTATTTTTTAATTTTGCTTCTCTTCTCATACAGAGAAGGCACGAGCATTGATCACCACGCTTGCTCAAGACGGGTTGGCGATTTCAGACTTAACTAAAAGTCCAGGTTTCCTCACGATGTTTTCCTAAAAGATAGATAAACTCAAAAACTACATATGAATTGAAAAAGTCACATTGGCGTTGCTAAAATGCTAAAATATGCTAAAATGGCTAGAACAGCTAAAGTGGGATTGGGCGGGTCACGTCAGCCGCATGCACGATGACCGCTGGGCAAAAGTATCCACATAATGGGATACCTACCTGAAGATGGACGAATCGGACTGGACGGGAAAAGAGTTCCTGGAAGGACTTATGGGAGGCCTTTGCCCAACAGTTACAGTATAGTAAAAAAAATGATATTGATACCGCTTGATGACAAGTTTTGATATGCATGATGACAATATTAACTTACCGCGTTAAATGGCACTGTAGTTACTCGTAATAAATGGTAAACAAAACCACTTATCATTCCAACCACTGGGTTCAGAATAGCTAATATTTAACAATTGAAACATTAATAGACGTTTAACCTCGAAATATATAAATGTCTAACAAGTGCACCAATTATACATAATTCATTTTATAAAGGAATGTGGTCATTCTACAATTTTTTTTCACTACCGTGTTAATTTCCGGGTGTTTTTGACTTCTCATTTACGCCAGTTATCAAACTACGGCGCGTTTATTGAGAGTATACTGTGCCAGTACGCATTCATACTGTACTCGTACTAGTGCAGTATACTGTGCCACTACGCACTCATACTGTACTCGTACTAGTGCAGTATACTTGCAGGAGCGAAAGTAAAATGTATGTCTTGAAGGTATACCTACTCGATTTATGCGCGATATTTAAGTATAGTTTTCCACCTCATCGGGTAACAAAGACGTTCAGAAATTATACTAGGCTAGTATCCATTAGATAAATCAATTTGACTAATCTTTACTTCACACTAATAATTATACTTCAGTGTTGCATCCTCGAGATTTAACATACATTGTAGTCCGTCTTGCATTGTACTACATTGCCACACTGTTCAAAGACTATAAAAAAAGAAATATTAATTTAATAGTCTCTGACATTGACATGAAATAGCCTCTATGTCAACTGTCAGCTGTCACCTCATTCGTTCTTCGTGTGTGTTTTAACCTAACCTAACCTATATATTTTTTGTCATATCAAATCATTTGACCAAAAGACCAAACGTTTATTTTGTAAAAATTGTTTGCTGTAATAAATCATTTGATTAAAGACCAAATGCCTTAGTGAAATAATCCTTGGTAACATTCTGCCAAGTAAAAATTTGACCAAATGAAAATGTGCGTACTAAAATCATTCCAAATATTGCATTGGTAGAAAAAAAGGTTGCTAAAATTTGTTTGGGTAGTGAAATTTTGTCAAAATCTTTTCAGCAAAACGGCAGGATCCCATTTTATAGAAATGGCAATATGCCTAATAAAATTATTCCAAATTAAATTCTGCCATCTTCATAATATTCCAAGCAATGATTTCAAAAGTAAGGATACGCCCATCTGAACATTTCACCTAAACCTTCTTCATACAAGCAAAACGTAGCGCCATCTGTGACATCTGTCATAACTCTAACGAACTACTGAATACAGCGTGCGACGACGTAACCTTGTACGTGCGTACATGATTTTTTATCACATTATATCGGAAACCTTTAATTTTAAATAGTAGTAATTTGTTTTTTTTTAACCCAGCATTCTGCTTCTTTATATTTTCTATCTTCTTGGCTGCAACACTGACGTTTTTCTAATCTATCAATTTTTTTATTGTTTTCCCCAACTTGTTCTTTTTGTGTCTTTCTTTGCGTCATGTTTACCGCAAATAAACGTATTTTCATAATTTCTTTTCTTTCTAATTCTTTTTTTTTTTTTTATTAGTTATAATGTTAGGTATACTTAATGTTTTTTATTGGTCAGACAAATATTGAATTGAGACTAATGTCAACATCAATTTCCTCTACTTGTAAGCTTTGTGCTTGCGTTCAAGGGCGGAGTTCTTCGTGCTCACAAACCTGTAACTTCCTGTAACTACTTAAATTTGATAATCATTTAGGATTTCGAACATGGAGAACAATCAAACAATATTTAGTTTTATTGTCGAAAAGTATGCGTGAGGCCAGTACCTCAATCTGAAATCGCGGTATAGCTGATCCATTTAGCCTTTGTAGTCCAGCTTTTGAAATAACAACATCTCTGTCACAAAAATAAGCAGAGCACATTCTTAGGTTTTTAAGAGGCTTGAAATAAGCGAATGTTCCCAGTCGCTCCCACCAGGTGGTAATCGCGAATTAAATTTCCAGTTGCCACTGGGTGGCGCCTGCGACGAAGGAAAGAAGGCTGTCTTCTCCTATCTATTTTTACCTGAAGCATGATGACGGCAGCAGCTCCGCTCAGTTTGTGTGAAGAAAAGAAAACAGCGTTTCAAAATATTTTATGAATCCGATTTTCAGTTCTAATTAACATTTCTAAATTTCCTCTTAAATTTTAGTACTCTATTTGTTTCACCCTTATATTTATTATAAATCATGTAAGGTACCAAAATTCAAAATTACTTACACTAAGTTCATAAGACAAAAATAAATCACAAATAAAAAATGACGTCCGTACAAGGTTACTTCGTTAACTACGTGCGCGATGACGGCAGCGCGCGACATGGCGGCCATTGTGGATTTCGGTAGTAAAATTATCACATTAAAAATTGTGTTTATTTAATAATTTAATTGCAACAAAAGTAATATAAGGTTACCTACCGATGATACGATATCCCATGTTCCTTTTTAATCTTTGTATCGTAATTTTTGCAGCCTTTTACAACGCAACTTGGCATTTTTTTGACAGACTAACTTTTCCGCGCGCGGACTGCGGTCGACTGAGTCACGTTGGTCCTAAACTTTCATTTTAGGGCCAGCGCGCTGGTGCCATTTTGTCGCGCGATTGGCCTGGTCCTTACTATATAAGTCAATGATTTCAAGTGAAATTGTACCAAATAATCATCGCTCTAAATAAACGTTATGCTAAAAGAAATTATGGGGAATTTTAACTTTGCCAAAGGTAATTAATCTTAATAATAAGCCACTGTAAATTCGGACATATTAACATTCGGCCAAACAATAATTATATTAAATATTTTTTATGCCTCAAAAACATTCGTTTATAAAAGATTATACCAAGTGTGTTGTGCCAAATAAATTTCGGAGCATCAAGATTCTGCCAGATAGAGGGAACCCGCCAGAAGGACGGTTATGTTTTTCGAGAGTATGTATGTATAATTGTTTGGCACGCTCGGCGGCCTGAACGGCTCAATGGATTTTAGCTTGAGACGTGTCGTTAGATTCGTATTTACTGTGAGAGTGACACTGGGTATATCAAAATAAAAAATAACAAAATGGCGGACATTTGGAGCCAAATTATGTCTTAAAAATTTTTTTTTTTTCAAAACCTATCGAGTGGGGTATAAAATAAAGGGTTATAAAAGGTGATTACAAAAATATATACAACTTTTATGGTTAAAAGTAATTCGAAGTGACAAATAGTAAAAAACACGTACTAAGAACGAAATCCCCTGCAAAATCTTTAATTCACATTTGTAAACTAAAAAGCTGGATTTTTACCTGACAATAAAACTAAAAAATAAAAAACAAAAAAAGTAATAAAAAAAAATAAAAAAACCCGACTGCGGTAAAAAACTTAAGTTAAAAAAACTGAAAAGCTAAAAACAAGCCCATTTTAAATTAAATAAATGTTGGAAGCAGGAGGGATCCATACCATTTTTATTATGTTTTTAAATGGGTCCCGCCTGCTTCCAACATTTATTTAATTAAAAATTATTTTGAATATGAGTTTGATTTCAGAATAGCCCGCAATTTATTTTTTTTTTATTAATTCTATGCAGCGTCGACGCTTCATGAAAGTGAACATTGAACAAAAAAAAAAAACATTCATTGGAAGAAGTTCAAATAATTGATTAAAAAAACTTTTTTCCAAAAAAAATAAAATAAAACAACGACTTCCAAAAAAAGACTACAAAGTGAAAAATAACTTTAATTTCGTCAGTCGGTGTCTTCGGATCTGTATTTTAGTTTTTGCTACCGACTTATTTTTCACTTATAGTGTTTTTTTTTTTGGAAGTCGGCTTTTTTTGTAAAAAAGTTATTTTTTACTTTTTATTGAATCATTTTGTAATTTATCTAAGTTACAATAGCATAATGTAACTGCTCATCAACTTTTACAAAATTTTGCCTGACTCGATGCAGGGAAAATTTGAAAATTGTTTTTTTTTTAATTGCTGAGGAGTTCTCCTGGTACTTCACCATCAGCTCCACTTCCACCACATGCATTGTGACGAGCACAATTTGCTTGGCAAATACTTAAGTACTAGAGTGGTTCCGATGGCCATCTGTGGTCTTCATCATCAGTTCCACTTCACCAAATGGTGCTTTCCGAAACCAAATGCATGAATTACTTTAAAATCATGAACCCTGAAAGCATTACACTCCTTTTTTGGGCAGTCGAGTAAAAAATACTAACCTAAATCGCTATAGGTGTGCCTGTAATATTTGAAGAGTTCCCTCGAATTCCCCAGGATCCCATCAAAAGATCCTGAACTTATGACAATAGGATCACCTGGGAAGTATAACCCTTTAAAAAATAAATAATTTTCCAAATCGGTCCGATCGTCTTTAGGGGAAAATAAATTAAAAAAAAAGTCCGACGAACTGAGGACCTCCTCCGTTTTTGAGGTCGGTTAAAAATAGTTTTCAAAATGATCAACCGATGAAGTACAGTCCTACCAACTTATCTGTGAAATGGCGAAAATTGGAACTACGGCCGTCATGTTGAAATGTCATTCGATTGTGCCGATGCATCGACGGTGGCGTCCTCTTTCAGTTCACAGGTAAGTTGGTAGGATAGTATACGAAGGGTTACTAAAGGGTTAGGGTTATTACTCCGTGCCTCGGAAAGCACGTTCGCCCATTGGTCCCGGCTGTCATTCTTAGATCTATGACAGTCCTTACGGGTAGTCGAAATCCCAAAAGTGTGACAACCAAGGGGTGTTACCCAGTAACCGGGTTGCGGAAGTCTGATAGTCAGTCGCTCCATGTAAAGTACTGGTATTCAGTTAATTGCATGCGATTAGACTGAGAGCCAACCACGCCTGATGATCATGATGACTCAAAAGGGTTTTGAAAAGGCTAGACAGGTTTTGGTTGCAGTAGGTAAATATATTGCAATGTTAATTAATACTATTAAATTGACGTAATCGTATGTATTTATTTGCATGCGCACGTAGCACGTATTGTGTTTAATTTGTCTGTTGAAATGAATACATAAACATAATTATTTTTGCGCAAATAATGAAAAGTCATCGCGACGTCGTTGGTGTAATGGCCGCCGGCGCGTCGGCGCGTCGTGACTGAACTGTCGAGCGGACGTAAAAATATCGCGACGAGATTTTATCACGCACTGGATTTTCACTCTCGTTGTTGAGCCGAGCTTCGAGAATCCAACCTAACAACAATAGAGAGCATCCTAGCGCGTCGAAAAATAACACTGTTGGAAAATCCAGTGCGCGATAAAATCCCCCCGCGATATTTTTACGTCCGTACGAACGTCGGCTAACTCAAAGCATTTATAAAAGTGAAAAAAAAGTGTAAATACGCGGGGGTTCAAAAAGTAGTGAGAATGAGATAGATTATAATGACTATTGATAACTTAATCATTTATTTTTCTACATAGTCTCCGAGTCTCTCTACACACCGAGTCCAGTGCTTTTCCAAGACTTCAATCCCTTTCAAAAAAAAAGTTTTGTCTTGGTCCTGCAAAAAGCTCTCCACGGCAGCCATCACCTCGTTATCGTCTTCGTACCTGTTTCCCCTTAAGTATTCTTTCAATTTGGGGAACAGATAAAAATTGCTAGGCGCCAGATCTGGTGAATAAGGGGGGTGGTCAACCAATTCGAAGCCAGCTTGCTGAATGGCAGCCATCGCAACTGCCGACCTGTGCGCGGGTGCGTTGTCGTGATGAAAGAGCACGCCCCTTCGAAGTTTCCCTCTCCTTTTCTCTTTGATGGCATTCCTCAACTTAGGAATTAAAGCTACATAATATTGGCCTGTATTAGTGGTTCCACGCTCCAGGTAATCAATCAACAATATTCCTTCTGAGTCCCAAAATATTGAGGCCATAACCTTGCCAGCCGATGCCACGGCACGAAACTTCTTCGGGGTCGGTGATGATGGCCGTTTCCATTGCGAAGATTGCTGTTTTGTCTCGGGATCAAAATGATGGACCCATGTTTCGTCCATTGTTACGAATCGAGACAAAAAGTTTTCAGAATCTTCTTGAAACTTGTCCAACAATATCTTCGAAATGTCAAGTCGATTTTGTTTCTGACTGTTGGTTAACATTCTCGACACCCATCTTGCGGAGACTTTTCTCATAATCAAAGATTGTTTCAATATGGATTGAATACTTCCATATGAAATGCCCGTTTCTTGAATTAAGTATCGGATGGTAACTCTTCGATCGGTCAATACAATTTTCTCGGCTTTCGCAACATTTTCTTGGGTGACTGACGTCGATGGACGGCCGCAACGATGTACGTCTTCCGTGCTCGTTTCCCTACTCGAAATTGAGAAGCCCACCTTGCGATAGTGGAATAAGGCGGAGCAGACTCCAAATCAATGCAATGCAATGCAATGCAATGCAATTCATTGCGATTTGGAGGCAATGTTGCCTCCAAATCGCAATGAATCTCTTGCGTCGTTAACTTTTTTAAACAGAAAAATTTAATTTTTATTTTATTTATTTTAATTTTTTAAATTTAATAACGGTTCGCACTTCGTTTTTCTCCATTTTCGAGAACACGTTCCGACATGAAGCAAACAAATGACTACATTCAGAAAAAAACAAAAGATAATCGAAGATTTTTTTCTTTATTAATATTACAAATATGTATCTGAGCTATGCCTGCCAGTATTTTTTTTTTCTTACCAAGGAGTATGTCGTTCTCACTACGTTTTTATCCCCCCTCGTACTACATACACACATCAACACGGTCTAGGGATATTTCATACTCAATTAAATAACTCGAAAAGTACTGGCCGCATTGGAATCTTTTATACACCGATTTGTTTGTAATTTATTTATTTATTTATTGACACACCAACGACTTATTCACTAATTCATTACATTAAATATATTCTATATCAAAAGCTTTGCGGTGAATTTGTCACTTATAGGTGTGCACAGCACTTGTATGATCAATAATAAAAATTAAAATGGAAATAACAAAATTAAAATTAAAATTTACAAAGCTTACATTGAATTTAAAATGACAAGTAGTTAAATTAAAATACAGTATAATACAAAAATTTAAAAAAAAAACATCAACTAAATTGGAATAATTATAAATTGAAACTATAAAAATACAAATAAATTAGTTAAATTGGAATATTATAAAAATTATAAATTGAAACTGTAAAAATAACAAATAAATTATGACATCATTAAATTAAATTAAGTTAAATTGTACAATATTAAATACATTGGATAATTAATAATAATAAATATTTATTATTATTAATTTATCTCAGACTAATTCCAAATTCAAATTTTTGAAAATTCTTTTGTTTCGGTGGCATAAAAATGTCTTGATGTGTAGGAGAGGGAATTTTCATTTGTACGAAATTTAGAAAACAATACGAATTACGTTTAGTTACAGTTTTTTTTCATTTTTAAACGAAAGATAAAGTTAGAATTGAGGTATTGTAGCCATGCAACGCCTACATTTGACGAGGGCGGAGATGTTACGAGCTGTGGGAATGCTGGAAGCTGGGTCTGTTCAGCGTAATGTTGCTGAGGCCATAGGGACCCACCAAAAAATGTAATTTCAAGATTGTGGACACGCTATCGTGCCACAGGCACCGGGGGCCAAGTCGCATCATTACCCCTAGACAAGACCGATTTTTGCAAATTACTGCGCGAGCTCAACCAAATGCAACGGCGACTTAATTGGTCCAAAGGCTGCGAGTGGATCACCAAGTGCTTGTGAGTGACCAAACTGTAAGAAGGCGACTGCATGAAAGCAATCTTCGCTCTTGTAGACCACTCCGGGTCCCACCTTTACGGAGAGGCAATCGTGGACGACGATTAGAATGGGTTCGGAACCACGTGGACTGGGGCCGTGAGCAATGGTCCAATGTGCTGTTCACGGATGAATCCAGGTTCGGCTTCCATCCAGATTCACGAAGGACGCGTGTTTGGCGAGTTCCTGGACGATGGAGCCGTCTCCAGAACCCTCAGGAAGTTCACCCATACCAAGGAGGAACAATTATAGTTTGGGCAGGAATTTGTCTTGGAGGACGGACGGATCTCGTTTGGGTGCGGGGCAATATGACGGCAGAACGATACGTCCAACAGGTGCTGGGGCCCGTAATCTTGCCCCACAGAACACAAATGGGGCAAGATTTCCTGCTCATGCACGACAATGCCCGGGCACACACGGCGAGAACGGTAGCAGCTTGGTTACATACACACAATGTTAGGGCCTTAGACTGGCCTGCTCAATCGCCAGATCTAAATCCCATTGAGCATGCGTGGGATGTGCTGCAAAGAAGAGCTCTGAAGGAAGTTCCTGAAAATCTGGCTACAGAAGATCAACTTTTTGCGCACCTCAGAAGGACATGGGACAATATTCCGCAGCAAGACATTGACAACCTTGTTCTGAGCATGCCAAATCGTTGCCGATGTGTTATGAACATCATGGGCGCTTTCTCAGACTACCAACTTCAAGTTTATAAACACTAATTAAATTATTTTTCTATTTTCTTCAGTATTTACTCACAAATTAAAAGTTAATTCATATACGGTTTCCGTCTATGCTTCATTTTTAATCTAAGTACCTTAACCATTATTAAAAAATGGTAGAATATTAAATAACGTATCTTTTAAATATATACGTGTCATATAAATAATTAACACATTGATAGTAATTCGCTTTTTTAAAAATATCCCTAGACCGTGTTGATGTGTGTATTTACAGGCACTTGTGAATTGTCAAAGAGTCGGTCAGTTAGAAAGTTGAACCTAGTTGCCCATTCCAAAAAGTTGATCTCAATGGAGGCAAGAAACTCTCAAGATATTACAAAAACCTGGATACGTTATTCTTGTTGCTTCTATAAGCTGTATAATGCCGGCACGAGGCGTGAGCACAAATTCCACCTTAACTGTAGCTGCCTATCTAAATATGCTTGATAATATATTGAATTCATTGCTCCCGCCCGTGTGCAACCTGCTGGGATAGGAAATAAGATGAGTAGAGATTGTGCTCACGACTCGTGCCGGCAACTCAAAAAAAAAAAACAATATAAAACAATTCAAAATAATAGGTATAAGATTATAGAGATAAGCCCTGGCAGTTATGAGATGACCAGTCTCGACTGACGGCGCCCATTCACGAACATGACGCGTGGATCAGCACCATCCGGCTCAACCAATTTGAAGGGAACCGCAGATGATCCAACACACCCGCCACCATTAGCAAGACATTTGAGTGAACCTGACATAGACTCCCAACTGCCATGCTCTGGACGTGATTCCTACCTCCTGGTACAAATCCCAGGTCGGGCAATGTATTATATTATGCGTTTTGCCCATAGATATAAAAAAGTAAGAAAGAAGGAGATGTGCCCAGTAGTCGTGCCAGTAGTTTAAAATGTATCGGACCCCGTGTCTCCACTTTGTCCCTACCACTGGCCAACTACAACACTACACTACTGCAGTTCAGTAAAAGCAATAGATACGCAGTGGCGCACACACCCGTATTTCATAAATCAGAGCGTACTACACAATCAATTATAAACCTTATCTCATCAAATACAGCGTGTATTTACATACACCGTACAACTTACTCACACAAAAACATCGGTCCCTTTGAATGTACTGTGACAAAAGACATTTATTAAGGGTCGTTTTCAAAATAAATGCACATTTTGATGGTCGCGCGTATTTAGAAAATGCAACTGAAACTTGATTCAACAATGTTTTGTCAGGTGAATGGGTAAGTTATTACGGACTAAACTAAAAACGATGTAATTATAATAAACCATTTATTTATTTGCATATAAACACGTGTCTCATATTCCATTCCTTTGTGTTATTCTTTCTTGTGACTGTGATATTTTATGATAATAGAAGTAAATTCCAAATTTAGTATGGCAACTCTATGCGTCAAAATAGTTACAACGAGAGGACGCTAGTTTCCTCCAGCTGCACCATTTTGTTTTGTAACTGTTGGTGTCACTTCGTGCGCGTCGTGAAAAGGTCAATATGAATTTGTTTTAAAAGTGCGAAATTACGTGAATTCGGTAAATACTATACTTTATAGTGCAGCATGTCAGTGTAGTCGATGGTAAATTATATCAAATGCATGTTTCACGAGTAACTGGAGAGTGAAATTACAAGATTATTATTATTTGTAGGTCAAGGACACGTTCATTTTGTTAATTTGTGTGACCATTGCGTTATTATTTTTGTGTCACGTTACACAATGAAATGGGTTAGGGCTTGTTTACAGTATATTCACTTTTTCATTTTCCGTTTTAGGAAAATCCGCCGTTAACGCCTGCTGAACGGCAAAGACGTTATCGAGAGCGTTTAAAATTAAATCATCCACAAAAATGGAAGGAAATACAAGAATAGAATTTGATTAGAACTAAAATTAGATTAAACTGATTTACTGCAACCAAATTAATTTTTAAATACTTCGTTGTGACTCTGCCCTTACTCTTCATTTGTATTACGATAACACAAAATAAACACAAAAAAAATGTACATTAATTTTGAAAACGACCCATTTACACTAGGATCTAAAGTAAATAACTAACTAACTGACTATACAAATAAATACAAAAACAAAAGGACACTTAGGCGTCGAAGTACTCGTCCGCATCGATGTCATCCGGAAACGTGCCCAGAAGACGGGCATCATTGCCACGTTGAATGGCAATGCTAATTCTTTGGCCAAAGAACGAGCCAGCCCTCTGGTCACGTGTAGGCGTCGAAGTACTCGTCCGCATCGATGTCATCCGGAAACGTGCCCAGAAGACGGGCAGCATTGCCACGTTGAATGGCAATGCTAATTCTTTGGCCAAAGAACGAGCCAGCCCTCTGGTCACGTGAAGTCTCGACCAGTCGTCGAGAAATTTCCTTAAAAAGTAGACGCGCACTCGGGCCCCATGACCCAAGCGTTTCGACTATGTGTTCTGTGTAAATATCAATTAAGCTACGTACCCTATTACAAGTTAAGTCTTGTGTGTGATTTAAAAGTACCTACTTCACCACTAACGAAGAATAACACACAGGCCGGAGATTGATCAGACGGCATTGTATGCCATAGGGTTTCTTGCCGTCGTATATATAATTATAATAAATATTTGTATCAGTTTGTTAACTTTAAAATAAATGTAACCAATAAATATTTTTTTTATTTTTGTTTTTTTTTTTATTTAAAAAAAAAAACACTCACACTAACTTATGTGTATCACTTAACATAGTATATCAGGTTTATAAGCAGTGTTCAGCATCTGCATTCTCTTCGTTTTATTTTGCAACAAGCTCCAGAGTCGCACGAGTCGACACGCGAAGGTGTAGGCAGAGTCATGTAGTGCAGTCTGGGGATGGAGGGCCTTTATAATAAAGAAAACACTTTTTCTTTTAACACAAACATAATTTATTAATCAAAACATCTTAAACAATAAAAACAACGTTACAATAGCAAAGCTTATCACCTTAAACAACAAATAGAAATATATTGGCATAAAAATGCACGTTAAGATTTTAAAAACAAACTGTTTTTTGGTGGCGTACACCGAGCCTTTTAATCCGTCTTTCACGATGTACTTCCTAAGTCCTAAACACCAGATAATCACATATTCTAGCCAGTCAATTTTGCAGACATCGAAGTCAAATATTTCTTTGTCGATGATCGAGAGGTTGTTGTAAAGATTCGCTGTGTTATTGTCGATGAAATGCCATTCGTTGATCGTGAAGCAGGATACCGCTGTCGACATTTTGTACATTTTTCTGTATAGTTTTACGAATCTGTGGGAAAAAAGGATAATTAATTTACTACAAACCGACCTAATGCATAGTCAGCCTATAACGTTCCCACTGCTGGGACACAGGCCTCCTCTTTGTGAGAGGTAGTGGACCGTCATCCACCACGCGGGCATATTGCAAGTTGGTGGATGTCACATGTCTACCAATTTTCGGTTCTAGGACACGCCGGTTTCCTTTGATGAAATAAATTACATAAAGTGTCTGTGTAGGTTTGAACCCACGACCTAGGACACTACGTAAGTTGGGGCCGTTACCACTGAGCTACCATGACTGCAAATCAACCTAATACCCATACAATTAAAAGTAGGTAAGTAGGTAGGTAAGGAGCTCTTTCTACCTTTTTCTTGAACAAAACCTACGACGTGTCAAAGTTATACCCGCGCGCTATTGATAATAATATTAGTCAACCAATCATAGCACATGACATGCGTTTGACTACCTGTTGTGTTGATTTTGACCCAGAAACCGGGCGTTCGTAAACCAGCTCGCCCGGGTAGCCCGCTAAGGTAGCCCACGAAATTCAAGTTTTCTTACATTTTTTGCAATTAGCAGGTCAGTGTCAGGTTATATGTTGATTAAAATATGATTCGCGGCCGTAGCTAATATGGCTTTACAGAATTATAATTATTAGAATTTTAATTGAGGTGCTTGAGGGCAGAAATATGTAGATAAGGTGGACCTTATCCACATATTTCTGCCGCCAAGCAGTGATTCCGTTTGAAGCGTTAGTGTGCCAGGGTGTAAATACACGCACGTGACACATTACAGCTTCGAGTCTGGGATGACAACATGTCCACAGGTGGTAGTGACCATGTGCCATCAGGTGGGCCGTCGGCTTGTCTCATTATCTGCTTAGCCTTTTACCAGCTATGTCGGTATCGGCTTTCAGTCTAACTGGTTGCAGCTGAATACCAGTATTTTAAACATGAAGCGACTGCCTATCTGACCATCACAACCCTTTTGGTAAGACTGGTTGTCAAATTTTCGGATTTCTGACAGGATGGGCCATATAGTGTTTTAAATTTGAATCGGCTATAAAAAAACTAGTGATTATTTTTTCAAATTTCAGGTTTTATTAGAAAGATTGAACTTTGTCATTTAAGAATGGACCACAATATCATTCATGTGACTACCACAACTGGCTCGGCACCCCATCCGATCAACCCAATTTTTCAGTACATTTTCGATTGTTTCGGCTTGAATCTCCTCAATGGCAACTTCGATTTCGTGTTTCAACGCTTCAATTGTCTCTGGATGATTTGCGTAACATTTACCCTTAATGGTTCTCCACAGAAAATAATCCAAAGGGCTCAAAGCACAGCTCCGAGGCGGCCAATTGACATCAGCATTTCGGCTGATTATTCGATTTTCAAAAACAGTGCACAAAAGATTGATGGTTACGTTGGCTGTGTGACATGTGGCCCCGTCTTGTTGAAACCAAATGTCGTCCATGTCATTTTTGGAAACAAAAATTCGTTGAGCATGGCACGGTAACGCTCACCGTTGACGGTAATGTAAACAATCGAAAATGTACTGAAAAATTGGGTTGATCGGATGGGGTGCGAGCCAGTCGTGGTAGTCACATGAATGATATTGTGGTCCATTCTTAAATGACAAAGTTCAATCTTTCCAATAAAACCAGAAAATTGAAAAAAATATCAGTAGTTTTTTTTTTTTATAGCCGATTCAAATTTAAAACACTAGATGGACCACCCGTAGTAGAAAAATAAATAAAATGTTACCTTCTCTCCTTGCGAAGAACGAAGCATATTCCATCAATGATATACCCAGGAATTAGATGTAGGAGCCAAGAGTATATCCAGAACAAAGTACTGTTCTTGGTGCTCCAAATGAAAGCGTACCCTATTGCCGCTGGTGAAAAGTAGTTATTTCTTACGACACCATCAATCGTCTTGACGATGTCACCTGTTTGATAAGAATTGAAATAATAATATTACGTCTGTATTCCTCGCAGGAAAAGGCAGAAGTATAACAACAGGTACGCATATCATATTTTGCCAATTATATTCACAGACTGAATGTCGAGTTAACTTTGCTGATTACTTACACGTTTCATGCGAATACGAACCTTATTCTTATATACAAAGGCTTGCCAACTGAATAAATACAAAATTGTTGTCATAATTATAGATCTCGCATGTAGGTAATTATATATATGTCACCGTATAATTATGAATTTCGTTACTATACACACGGCTACACATCAAGCTATACATTTCCAGTTTACACTGACCTCTCATTGAAAGAAAATACAATGCGAGATCAGCTTATACTGGAAATGTATAGCTTGATCTGTAGCCAATAGCCGTGCGTACCATACTGCTTTCAGTATAACGTATTAATTTTCAATAGTTTATATTATACTCTATCCATGTCAAACCGTGAAATTGTAAACGAAAGTGGTAAAACTTCACAAAAATGTTTATTGTTCCAACTCAATACAGACACGATTAAACTCTTATTTTAGAACACGCTGACGCTACCACTACTCGTACGGGACTGAGGCTCGCGCATACAATGTTTCCGCTTGTCGACCGTACTTTTTGTCGCGTCAGCTCCCACAAGCTTCACGGACGCTTTTTCCGGGTCCTCCATGGGCCTGATGTAGACTTTTTGGCGTCTGTATCCTGGTTACGTTTCGGCGACCTCTTCGGGGAAACCGAAGGTTTTGTCTGTGCAATTATGGATGAAGTTATCATGACGAATAATTATCGGAAATACATTGTCAAGGATGGTACGGTTGACATCTGTCGCATATGCCACCGTCCCGGTGAATCAATCCGACATATTGTTTCCGGTTGTTCTCGTCTTGCTAAAGGCGAGTACTTGCACAGACACAATCTAGTGGCTAGGATTATCCACCAGCAACTCGCCTTGCAGTACAACCTTGTGGAGTCCGAATTACCATATTACAGATATGTGCCCGACCCAGTTCTCGAGGATGGTCACGCCACATTGTACTGGGATCGATTTATCATCACTGACAGGACTATTGTAGCCAATAAGCCTGATATTGTGCTGATAGATTGACGAGAGCGCCGTGCAATGATTGTTGATATCGCTGTCCCTCATAACGAGAATCTCGTGAAAGCTGAGAAAGATAAAAAAATCAAGTATCTTGACTTGGCACACGAGGTTATCGACATGTGGGACACGGACTCTGCAATCATTGTACCGATAATCGTTACAATTAATGGCCTAATAGTGGAGAGCCTCGACCAACACCTTAGGAGGCTCTCATTGCGCGGCTGGTTCAAGGGCTTGATTCAGAAAGCAGTAGGTACTCCTGGACACGGCACGCATAGTGAGGGGGTTCCTCTTTCTAGAGCCCTGACCACCGGTAGCTTGGACCCTGTTCCTGATACCAGTGGGCTACTATTCTTTATATTTTTAAATGTTTTTTTATTTTATGTTTTTATAAAAATATTTAAAAATGTAATTAATATGTTTGTAAATGAAATAAAGGAAATAATAATAATAAATATTAAATAAATAATGTCAGAAAAAAAAATGGAAGCATCTCTTCCAAATATTAAAATGTTAACAAGTGGACCCAAGTGGCTGTGGAGCAGGACCAGCATTTTTATCTACGATATAATCATCCGACTTATAATATGCTTGTCTACATAGTGTGCGTTTAATGCATGTTTTAAATTTCTTCTCATTTAGTTGAACAATATCGAGTGTTATTTTATTATAATATTTTACACTAATCATCCGACTTATAATATGCTTGTCTACATAGTGTGCGTTTAATGCATGTTTTAAATTTCTTCTCATTTAGTTGAAGAATATCGAGTGTTATTTTATTATAACATTTTACACAGTACCTACCCCATAAAAGAAGTGTGTACTTTAGACAATCTGAAACGTCGCTGATCTAATTTGTTCCTATTCCTTGTATTAAAATTATGCCTGTCACATATCTTACTAAAAAGATGTAATTTTTTTCTAACGTACATAATGTTTTCATATATATATATTGACAAGGAACCGTCATGATGTTAATTTTTTTTAAACAGTTCCCTTTGAGACTCGGTTCTGCGAAGGTTGCAGATGGCTCTGACAGCCCTCTTTTGCAGAATAAAGATAGAATTGATATCTGCAGCCCGTCTCCATACCAAATACCGTAAGACATGCTATGTGGAAATGTAGGCATGGTCCATCGAATGAAAATAAGAATAATTTTAAAAGATACTCACAAAGATTTCGGAAAATTATTAGGTTGACCTAAAAAGCACAAAACAATTACTACATTAACACCTCTAGTAATAAAGCAAAGGCATCTTGGCAGGTTATTAATAATAAATCTCGTTCCACTGAATCTGTATCTCAAATCAGTATGCATGGCAACATAATTAGTGACCCAAGAGAAATTGCTAATGCTTTCAATAATTACTTTGTTTACCAAATAAAAAATAACACTAAAATCTTACCCAAAACTACTAACTTAGTTGGCAATCCTCACTCAATGTTTATGCCTCCAGTATTGCCCCAAGATGTTACGAGAGCAATACATTCTTTAAAACCTGAAAATAGTGTCGGGTATGATGGTATAGCTACTAAAGTTGTAAAATATGTTTCTGATTGTATTGTTGTACATTTAAGTCACATTGTAAATGTATGTATCTGCTCAGGTATTTTCCCGAATGCCTTAAAAACAGTTATTATCAAGCCGCTTTTTAAACAGAACAATGACGAAGATTTAGCCAACTACAGGCCAATAGCCTTATTTCCAGTTTTCTCCAAAGTCATAGAAAAGATAATTTGTGAATCGGTTAATCAGTTTATAAATAAATATAATGTTTTATGTGATGAACAGAAGGGTTTTAGGAAAACCAAAGGCATTAATACAGCGATATACGAATTACTAAATAATATCATGAAAAACATAAACAATAAAATACATACATGCGCAATTTTTACTGATATGACCAAAGCCTTTGATTGTGTCCATTACGACATCCTCCTGAATAAGCTCAATGTCTATGGAATCAGAGGTAACATCCTGAACCTCATAAAATCATACCTTAGTGACCGGAAACAATACAGGGAAATAACAAAAATTTGCGTCAAGACTAAATGTGAAAAGAAATATTTATCTGAATGTAGAGTTATTAGATATGGCGTACCATAGGGCAGTGTGCTAGGCCCACCATTATTCTTGCTCTATATAAATGACTTACCACATAACATTCAGCATCCAATGATCTTATTTGCTGATGATAGCACCGCATTAATAAAATGTATTGACGCAAAAAAATATGAATATGACTTATAATAGTACACAAGGACATAGTACATTGGCTTGATATGAACAATCTAGTAATAAATTTATTAAAAACTAATGCAACGCATTTCTATCAACGCTCGCTAATACAGCAAATGACTATAGAATATTCCTGACAAAAAATTGACCAAGTAACAATGACAAAATTTTTAGGAATATTGATAGACAGTCAGTTATCACGGAAATCACAAGCCGAAGAGGTATGTAAAAAACTGAGCACTTCTGCATATGTGCTATTTAATTTAAGTAAAAAAGTGAGTACAACTACGACATTGGTAGCTTACCACGGTTTGGTGGCATCAATTTTGCGATATGGAATTATATTCTGGGGTAATGTAGTATGAGAGAGCATGTGTATAAAGCCCAAAAACGTTGTATAAGGGCAAAGTGTGGTCTGAAAATGACAGACAGTTGTGTACGTTTAAGACCCTAAAACTGTTAACATTTCCGGCATATATTTTAAAAGTGGCCATTTTGGTAAGAAAAAATAAGAATTACTTTCCAACAGTGTCAGAAACTAGAAAAGGGCCTGTTAGAAGCCAATATAGGAAACTATTGCAAAATGATGTTTATACTTAATACAGCTTTACTTAAGAAAAGTGTTTTCGGCATGGGTCAGCAAAATACCAGATATAATTAAAAATGTCCCAATTCAAATGTTTAAAAACAAACTGACAGGCCTAATAATTGATGTGTTATTATTCTATTAATGATTTTTTAAATGACACTACAATATAATTTTAATATTTGACATTTTGTATTTACATTTTTGACATTTATTAATGCTCGTTTCAATTCTACATATAATTTTTTAAATTATTTTTATTTAATTTTAATATTTTTTTTTTTACTATTTGAATTTACTGACGTGTTTTATTTTATTTACATAAATTTAATTTTCTATGTTTGCATGCCAATATGGTAGATTTTACAGGGAGCACAACTTTGTAAACAGCTTTATTTTATGTACCTACTTTCAATGCAAATAAATTATTATGATTATAATTATCATGATTATGATTATGAAAGTAACTAAAATAAACTGGTCTCGCGGTATCCACGTCAGTCAATTGGCGGATTTTCCAAACAGCGTAAGCGGCTGAACTTAGCCGCGCTGCAAGTGATGTTAAGTGAGGACTCCACTGCAGCTTTGAGTCAAGCGTGATTCCCAGGAAAACGGTTTTTTCGACGAATTCAAGTCTCTCCTTATTCAATACAAATTGACATTCACTACTTCTAACATTTGGTAACGTGAATATTATGCATTTAGTTTTTTTCTCATTTAATACCAAATTATTTACAGTAAATCAATTATGGACCTTAAGCATGGCGTTATTTACGTCTTCAAGCTCCTGTGCATGTCTCTTTACTTTAAAAATTAGTGATCAGCAAATAACGCCATTTGTGGTTGGTTTTTTAGTAATTGAGGTAAATCATTTATATATACCAAAAAGAGGAACGGACCCAATATTGAGCCCTGCGGTACACCCATTTTGACTTCTAAACCCAATGAATACATACCATTTATTTGAACTTGCTGCAGTCTATCATTCAAATAAGGTTTTACTAAGCTAAGCGCAAGTTTACCCAGTCCGTAATGCATGCCTATTGCATCTTGTGCCTCCTCCCATGTGTTAAAGATGTGTTTTAATAAGGTTACACCGGCGTCAGTTGTACAACGTCCTTTAGTGAAACCATACTGTTGATCGTGTAGTATGTTATTACGATTAAAATGATTGAGCATCTGATTTAACATTACTTTTTCAAACACCTTGCTGAAAACCGGCAAAACCGATACGGGTCTATAATTTTATTAGTGTATTTGCTGTCCCCGGATATGAAAAGTGGAATAACTTTACTATACTTCATTAAATCTGGAAATACCCCTTGACACAAATCAAATGTTAAAGCTAAATAGGGTGCAACTGTCTCAATAATAGTTTGACAAACTTTAGTAGACATGCTCCACGGATCTTCGGTAATTTTAATCTTAAGTTGATTAAAAGCCTTGACAACGACCACAGGGTTTATATGCTTAAAAGAGAATGCGCTCAAATACAGGGCGCCCTGTACCAAACGAAAAGTCCGCTGTCACAACCAAACCCAGTGTATTTGAAGGAGAATTCAATGTTCTTCCTATATTGTTAAATGCTTTTTACATGGATTCCCGGAATTTGTATTTATATGCCATTTACCTACTTAATATTTTGAGGTTAGGTTCGTGAAAATGACTGATTCGAAATGGTAGAGTTAGTGACAAATAAGGTGGTAATTAGGTCATGTTTTTATTCTTGTTTTGTGCTAGTTTTTCCTGATGGATGATTATGCAATACATCACTACATAGTCAATAATAATATTCTTGTTGTCAGTTTTTTAATGTAATTAATGAATCAAGTATGTACTTGCAGTAAGTGCAGGCTGAACAAACAATCTATTTTTTTTTGTACTGTGTTTACTGATTCATAAGAACTTGAGAACATAACACAACATTAAGCTTATTTTACCCGACAGCAGAGAGCCGAGGGCAGAGGTGTATTTACATATTATACTACTATCACAGTCTATACATCGTACAGCCGTCCGACGAGAGCCCGAACTGCTTACGTAGTTCGCCGAACTTCGTAAACAGCTCGGGCTTCATTGGACGACTGTATGTATATAGACTGTGCTATTATAGTACACCCATAATTCGAACTTGAAATGTTAGTATTGATAAGGTAGGATATTGGAAATGAGAAACGTAGCTTTATGGTTAATTAAATAATTATTGATTCATATTTACATAATGTATAGGCCAGGGCTAGGGCGGAGAAAAATATGTAACTACAATTAAAACTATATCCGCCCTACACATATATTGTTATTACTAGCTAATACTTTTCATGACCACTTAGAGGGAAGTGCAAACATCAATATTCTGTATTTTGGTGATATTATGTTCCTATAGAAACCAGGAGGTGTCGCTGCGTCAGCCATGAATTGCGGTTGTGCGGCACTGCCGCTGCCGTCGCTTGCACGACTACCTACGTTAAGAAAAAGCACTCGAACCCCCCTTTTCGTTATATAATTATATTCAAATAGTTCATATTAAACTAACATTGAAAGTAACGTCATTCATGACGGCGCCAAGGAACTACAGATAACAATATAAATCAGCCAAAAACCAAATGCAATACGTCACGATAATCAAACGACATTTTCATTTTTTGAATCGGTCCACTTTTCATTAAATGCTTAAAATGTATTCCAAAATAATAATGTAAATTATTATGACGCAACGCGTGACCTAAAGATTTTATTTTGATTACTTAAAACACACAATACCTAACATCTACTATACTAAAAAGCAAATCGGTACGGTACTTACATAAATTATCTTCTTCATTTAAATGTTTGCTGGCACGTATATTCCTATTTTTTTACGTAGTAGCAACATTGGGAAATGAAGTGCAATGACAGTGACATATACGTGGCAAATACGTACAAAGTAAAAAAATACTTTTATTTTTGTTGTCTGAAATCCGGGAATCTATTTCATAACAAAAACGTAAATCTGATTTAAAAAATGGGAGTAATTTTATGAACTAAGTTTGGTTGTGACACGCTCCCCCGTAAGTTGGTACTGCCCTCCGGCATTCTCCTTTAAATTCCACAGGGCAGGGTGAAACATTCGCTCCTAATAAATCAATAGCAAGTGAGGGCGAGGAATTTAAAGTTTCTGTAGTTTTAATTGGAATATTCCTAAAGAAAGTTGCAAATTCCTCAGCAACATCGATATTGTCACTAATGAGACCGCGGGAAGTTTCTAGTGTGTAATTAGTAATAGGTAGGTATTTTGTTTCTGTTCGTTTCATTGTTAATAATTTTCCAAACTGTCTTTATTTTATTATCTGATGATTTAACCTTGTTGCTAATGTATGAAGCTTTAACCGCTTTGCAGATATTTTTAAAAGTTTTAGAATAAGTAGCAACATACTTATTAAAAGTTTCTATATATCTCTTAAGGCCATACAGTTCAAAAAATCTTTCCCACTTTTCCTGATGCCTTTAGTTGCCCAGTCACTGTATAAAAACTTAGGGCAAATAGTTTTATATTTCTTTATACAAAATAAACCAAACAAACCACGCATGTACCCTACATTTTTGTTATATCAGGTTGGGGAAAAAGTTTCTTCGCATTTTTTAAGAAAATTCAAAACATTTTTTTATATACATTATTTACATTTATCTAAAGTATGTAGGTACCATTTTGTTCGATAAATTTTTGCCATCTTGTAGGTAGGGACATGATCCCATTGCTATAGAAATTTTGGGACTTCTGATCAAAATACCGCGACAAGTGGTTTTGGCAGTCCTCTCGTGATGTTAACCTGACACTGCCTAAAGAATTCTGAAGACACCGAAACAGGTGGAAATCTGAAGGTGCAAGGTCAGGACTATACGGCGGATGCATTAACACCTCCCAGCCAAACTCTCTTAATTTTTGCTGAGTGGCTAAAGATGTGTGAGGTCTAGCGTTATCATGATGAAAAACCACACCCCTTCTGGTGATTAATTCCGGCCACTTTCTCTCAACTTCTTGCTTTAATCTCATCAGTTGTTCGCAGTAGAGTTCAAAATCGATGGTTCTGCCTGGTGGTAACAGCTCATAATGAACAATGCCCTTCCAATCCCACCACAAACACAGCATCACCTTGTTGCGAGTTAACCCGGGTTTCGCCACAGTCTGTGAAGCCTGACGGGCCTTTGACCACGACCCTTTTTCGCACGTTCTTGTCGTACGTGGTCCACTTTTCATCACCAGTTATCAGCTTCTTCAAAAATGGTTCGGTTTCATTACGTCGTAATAAAGAATCACAAATGAGTACACGGTTCATTACGTTTCTTTCAGTGAGCTCGTGAGGTACCCAAATATCGAGCTTTTTTGTGTACTCAGTTTTTTTCAAATGCGTCAAAACTGTTTTGTGGTCAATTCCCAGTTCTTCAGCTACGTCGTAACTACTGATACACCGATCTTGCTCCACTTTTTCAAAAATGGCATCCATTTTATCCGTAATAGGGCGACCAGAGCGACGTGCATCTTTGACATCAAAATTTCCGGATTGAAAATGCTTAAACCAAATTTGTGCTACTCTCACAGACACTGCACTGGGTCCATAAACATCGCAATTTTTTTTCGCGGCTTGCGTTGCATTTTTACCTTTTTTGTAGTAAAGTTTTAAAATGTATCGAATTTCTTCATTAGATTCACCCATCTTGACAGTACGAAAAATAAATGAAAGTCACACATTTTCCTAATTTGAATTTGGAATTATGCTCTTTAAAATTTAAACTTTCAATGATACCAAAACCATCCAGATACAAATAGTATAGCCAAAGAGATTTTATGTTAAGTTCATACATACTATAATGCGAAAAGACTTTTTCCCCAACCTAATATATAGAGTGTAAACTTCTATCTGTGAGACAGCTCTTAGTCCTTCAATCAATTCTGCGGCAACCTTCTTCTCTCACGTATATCCCAGGGCTCATGAGTAAGAAACGACGCAAAAGCCATGTAGGACCGCTGTTGCTAGTCGATATTAATATGTCCTCAGCCCTCGTCTTTATAACAAAGCGAACACACAACTCAACATTTACGAGCATTCATTCTCTAAGTGCAAATTGCTGCTGCGTGATTGGCTGTTAAGACTTTCATATACTGAATGTCTTCTTGTACAACTGACCTAGTTCTACAGTGAAATCTGTACACACATACGCAATCACACACACACTCACTACATCAACTCACTTGCACCACACGCCACACTTACACAACACACCTACACAACACACTCACACCTACAGTTACTTTCTTTTAAATTCCAACTTGTTCCTAAATTTTCATGTATCTTTTTATTACTTATTAGCATTTTCCAACAAACATCAGCTTAAATACAATATCAATACGCTGACTCATTTTATACGGAAGGCCCTGTCTCCTGTGATACTGTTTTTTCACTAGTACAGGATACAGGTGATCTTTTCCACTAAAGTTAAGTACTGTATTGTATTGCATAGTTTTTGCTTTTCAATAACTGGTGGAAAAGCAATTTGTAACACTGTTTTTGGAACAATAAAATTATTATTATTATTAATTACTGCTGAACGTGCATTAAGAGCTATCCTTAAGGTATCTCATAGATTAGGAATCCGATACCCCACTGATAAATTATATCGAGAAACGAGAGTGCTTACGGAGCGCCAACTGTACATTTTATCAGTGCCACAAACAAACAGCAGTTGCCACAGAGGTAACGGATCAGCGCTCACGTAGATAACATAAGTGGAACAGAGTTTTCTGCAAACTTACATTTTGCAATAAGGCTTTCTCTCGTATTGAACCATATCTGTATGAAAAAGTTAACAAAAAGCATAAAATCTTCCCCTTGACAAGGTTTGGGTGGAAAAAACAGCACCCTAATTGCGTAACACACTATCGATCAAATCCTCCTCCGATCAAATCCGAGGAGCTCGTGGCTAAGTAATAACAGCCGCACAGGTCGATCCATCAGGTTAAGCTACGCTTGCCGGGGTTGGTCCGTGGATGGGTGACCATTCTTTACACACCGAGACTCCTCCGTGCCTCGGAAAGCACGTTAAGCCGTTGGTCCCGGCTGTCATTCGTGGATCTTTGACAGTCGTTACGGGTCGTCAGAAGCCCGAAAGTCTGACAACCAGTCTTACCAAGGGGTATCGTATTACCCAGTAACTGGGTTGTGGAGGTCAGATAGGCAGTCGCTCCATGTAAAATACTGGTATTCAGCTGCATCCGGTTAGACTGGAAGCCGACCCCAACATAGTTGGGAAAACGCTAAGCAGATGATGACTATCGATCAAATCCATTGCTCCGTAGGTTCGAAAAATTTGTCTTCACTACACAGTAATAACGCAATGAATGTTGTTGAACTGTCAAAATGAAACCGATTCCGACTGATAGTGTGTTCCGCAATTAGGGTGCTGGTTCAGGATTGGCTGCTTGGGACTTAATTATGCTGAAACGGAAAATCTTTTATCTTTCAACTACTAAAGCATTCATCATCACATACACACTAACACTCATCACATGCATACTTACACTTATCACATACACACTCACACCTGATCACATTCACACTTACACTCATCACATACACACTCACACTCATCACTTACACACATACATTTGGTAACCTTTTGATCCTAAGTTTAGTTAAGTAATTGTTCTGAAATCGTTACATTTGTTAACTTCTGAAATTCATATTATCGGTCGAGAGAGACTGGATCCTGCGACACAGAGTATCCTAGTCCGGGATCCAGTGTCATACCAAATTTTTTTGTAATGTAACTCTATTATAACTTTTAGTTCTTTTCCTCGCAAAAACTATTAAAAACTACAAAAAACATCTGTTTGTTTATATACACTTCTGGACACATCTTTTGGCCCACCTTGTATTTTCAGTTTCGTTTGGTCCTAGCTCAAATTTTATATTAGGTCGAGTAAAAAGTTTTTATGCAGTTTTGAACCTGGCACATTCAGAATTTCATTCAATAGTCTTTTTTTGAATTTCGAACACAGAATTTAAAGAAACAAAAGACAATTTGGAGCCTGTTTGTTGATATCAAACAATCGAATACTAAGAAAACTTGGTTTTATTGGTTTACTTGGATTTAATTCTTGAAAAAGTGATTGATATCTTTGGTTTTGCAACCAACATTACTTATTCTTAACATTAAGGTGAGGTTCTATCAATAATCTATGGATACTTCACCTGAAGTCGCCGCCCAAGCTGTGGCACTTATTCAGGCCGGACACAGCCAAAGAAACGTGAGTGCTCAACTTAATTTAAGTCGATCTGCGGTCCGAAATGTTTATCGGAGGTACCTAGAGACTGGCGGCTTTGTTCGTCGCCAAGGAAGGCCACGATCTAGGGTCACAACTGAAAGGCAGGATCGATTCATCGTGACGACCAGCTTGAGAAATCGTCACCTTACCTCCATTGAGATACAAAACCAACGTCGCGACTTCCACGGAGTATCTGTGAGCGCTCGAACTGTTCGGAGAAGGTTAAAAGAACGCGATATGGTACCACACAAGCCAGCTAATGGCCCCAAACTAACGCGAGCCCACCGAACAGCGCGCCTTCATTTCGCACGCAGTCATTTAAATTGGACACAGCAAGATTGGAGCCGTGTACTCTTTTCTGATGAGTCTAAAATTGTGTTACATGGCAATGATGGAAGGAAGAAGGTCTACCGACGTAAGGGAGAGCGTTTCGCACAATGCTGCTTTGAAGAGAGGGTTGCTTATGGCAGTGGCTCATGGACTGTCTGGGGCGGTATATCCGCGAGCGGCAAAACTCAACTTGAGGTTGTTACAGGACCACGGCTGCCAACATTAAATACTGAAAGGTACATTCGTGAGTGCTTAGAACCTCACGTGATACCATACGCGGACTATGTGGGCCCAAATTTCCTTTTTATGCATGATAATGCAAGAGCCCATGCGGCCGGCATCGTCAGGGAATATCTTCGGGATGTGAACATCACAGTTATGGACTGGCCAGCCAGAAGCCCAGACATGAACCCCATTGAACACATGTGGGACGAGCTAAAAAGACGTGTTAGGGCTCGTCAGCCAGTTGCCCAGACGATGCAGGAGTTGGAAACTGCCATAGAAGAGGAATGGGAGATGATCCCTCAAAATTTCATAGAGCGATTGATAAACTCTATGCCTAATCGTATGAGAGCTGTGGTAGATGCCCCTGGAGGCAACACGCGTTATTAAATTAAACCTTTATTTGATAAAACATGTTTTTTATTAAAAAATCAATTGCCTTTAACAAGGCGCATATCCGACTTGTTAGGCGTAGCTCCATGTCGTATGGTATTCTGAATTCAAATTTAAAACAATACGATCGAAAAAGATGGTAAAATGTATCAGGTTTAAAACTGCATCAACAGTTTTTGTTCAATCTAGCAATCATATTTCGGTAGGGGCCATCGAAACCTAAACTCTAAGGTGGGCCAATAGATGTGTCCAGAAGTGTATTATGTTCGGCGCCAAGCAGACGAATGACAGCGAATCACAGATGACAGCCAAAGATTGCGACGCGGCGTTCAACCAATCAGCGCGCAAGGTTCATTCGATGGTTCGTTATTCTGTACCTTATTTATGCAAATAAATGATTTTGTTTTTTTTTTTTTTAAATGTGTAGATTATTTATTTATTATTTATGTAAAAAAATACTGTACAAAGGCGGACTTAATGCCAGAGGCATTTTCTACCAGTCAACCTTAGGGTGATGCAGAGAGAAGACATGGCAAGTGCAGCATAAGGGATAGATAACTCGAAAAAGAATAAATACTAATAAATAAATACGTACATAAATACATATAAACAGAATAAACTTTGTCATGAGAAATATCGATAGGTAGAGGAGAAAAGAGTCCAGCAAATCAGCGCTGAGATGATTCTGCCAACTTTACACAAATATGTTCACGTGCCTTCACTTTGAACGATAGCCGAATGGTTGCCATCCTGATGTTCAGAGGGAGCGCATTCCAAAGAAATACCGCCTGGACAAAGAAAGAAGAATGAATAAAACCAGAGCGGTGAGAAGGACATCGTAGAAGACGATTGTTGGTTGAACGAAGATTTCTACTATGGGCAGAGCACAAGTATTGAACATTGGAAGTCAGGTAAGAAGGAGAAGTAGGCTTATTTAGTATGGAATACAACATAGACAGAGCACTCAGCTCTCTGCGCTGACGTATGGGTAACCATTTTAAAAGCAATCGGTGCGCAGACACATGATCATACTTACGAAGATTGAAGACGAATCGTATGCAGTTATTTAGTGGGGGCTCCCTGTAATGATAGCCTGACACTTGGTAGGATTAACTGCCACTCCAAATCGATCAAACCAGCTTTTAACCACACCTAGATCCCGGTTCAGCTCGTCAATCGCATCGGATATACTGTCAACACTTGCCTGGCAGTAAAGCTGCAAATCGTCAGCATAAAGATGATACGCAGCCCGAAGCTCGGTGGCAATGAGATTAATAAAAATGGAAAACAAAAGAGGAGATAATATACCGCCTTGAGGGACGCCAGCTGCAAGATCATGCCAACTCGATGAAGAGTCTCCAGCGCGAACAGACTGCTGACGCCCCTGAAGATAAGAGGCAAACCATTCCAATACCTCCGGAGAGACCATAAGATAGGAAAGGATGGATAAAAGGACTTCGTGACTGACGGTATTAAAAGTATTGGACTAACACCAAGACCACTAACACCACTAAGTCAGTAGACTTAACCACCAAGATTGTAGCTTTAGTGTCTTCCATTCCCCGCCTAATATCGTCAGTCACTTTAAGGAGAGCTGAAACGGTACTGTGCCTGGGCCTGAAACCGGATTGAAATGAACTGTTAAGGGAGTTGCGGTGAACAAAGGGGGAGAATTGTTTATGAACATTAAGGGAGTTGCGGTGAACAAAGGGGGAGAATTGTTTATGAACACTGGCCTCAAGCACTGTAGACAGAAAGAGAAGGATGGAAATTGGGCGAAAGTGACTAGGAAGAGAGGGATTGGGTATCTTAGGCAGGGGCCGAACAAGGGCTTTACGCCACAGGGAAGGGAAAACACCAGTGTAAAGGGAGAAGCTTATGATGTGGGATATTGCAGGGAGAAGTTGATCAAGAGCCGCTACAATCATATGACGGCTGATATCATCACAGCCCACTGCTTTGGATTTAATGGATAGGATAATCTTTTTGATCTCTCCCGGGTCGACTGGGGTGAAGACAAAGGGGTTAATGTTTGTTTGGGGTTTGTGTTTGTTTGGTTAATGGTTGTTTGTTTGACATTTGGTTAGCCTATCTAGAGTGGGAACAGTGGAGAAATGCCGATTTAGATTGTCCAAACCAATTGTGCTAGGAAGGTCCAAATGTCACGATTTACCTACGCCCAAAGTTCCAAGGAACTTCCAAATATCAGCAGGAAAAGAAGAAGTAATATTATTTAGGATGTGGCGGCGTTTAGCGTTGCGTATCATCTGATTACACCGATTCCTAGCAGACTTATAGAAGGCCCAATTGTCCTCCGAGCGATCCTTTCTAAATTTCCGAAACGCGCGGTCCCTTCGTCGCATTGCCATCCGAACTCCCCTGTTCATCCAAGGCGCAGGCGGACGCTTCAACTTGATTTTCTTGTAAGGGGCATGGGTGTCATATAACTTGACCACGGCACCGTTGAACAATCTGACTTTTTCGTCAACTGAAGCAGCTGCTTCCAAGGGTGACCAGTCAATATTGGATGCATCTTGTTGAAGCCTCTCGCTATTCATACGCGCAATAGCACGCCTGTACTGGAACGTTGGTTTAGATTTAGGGGGTTTAAGGACACAGGATAAGAAAATTAGAAGATTATACACTATCGAAAATTAATACATTATATTGATTGTAACCAGTATGGTACAGTCACAATTTATCTACAGTTTACAATCTCACGAGTTAGATTATAAACTAACAAAGTTCATAACTATACGATGACAAAACGGACGATGATGGTGACGGTACGGTGACGGTGTATACGTATTAAATGAAAGCAAATCACGGCCCAAGAAAAAAATGAACATAATTTAGAAATTATATGCAAATAGATATTATTATTATTAGCTATTCATAAGTAGATACCTAATTTCCATAATTGTATAAGCAAAAGAGAACAAGCGCTTCAATGAATATGAACTTTGACGTCTTACAAATAATGTTCCTATTCTTATAGATGCATAGTTTCTTGTCTTTCAACCCTACTCACCCCATAGGAAAGGATTCCTAGTCGTATTCACAGTATAAATCCTAGGTTGCCCCCCTGCAGCAGCAGTTCTGTTGGGTGTCTCCCAGGCCGCAGCTATGATGGCGTTATTCACGTAGTCTACGGGCACCGCGGGCAGCACCTTACGTTCGTCATCGTTGAATAACATTGTGTGCATCAGGCCTAAGTAGGGACCCAGGACCAACTGGAATGGTTTAAATGGCGCACTTTAGAAAGCGTCGGTGGAAAAGCATTGACGGTAGTGATATCCTGTTAAAATCGCATTGTGGAAACTTAGGTGACGTGAACTGTCATTCCAGCTGTCGGTTGCTAGGGATTGACACTAATGACAGTTCACTTCAAGCTCACTTCACCTAAGTTTTCACGGTGAGATTTTTACAGCTACAGGCCGCAACCGCAACGCAACGCACTTTCTTGTATGACAATGCGTTGCGTCCGTTGCGGCTTTAATGTGCGCTTGGCTTCACAAGTTACTCAAACAATCTCTAGAATCTACTAGATATGGGCAGCGCAGGACTGGTTGTAGTGACGATGTATGGGGGAAGCCTATGTCGAGCAGTGACGGTTTTCGGCTGGATGATGACCATAACTTGTGACACAGTACACTACTGGCTGCAGACTGCACTCCTACAGGGATCTTTTGTCGCTCAAATGTTGACAGGGGGGCGCTGCCGCTGTTGCTAAACATTTGAAAATTTCACTTGAAATGTATTTAAAAACTAAGATGGCGCCGCCCTTAGATTCGATGTTCGCCACGTGCCAAAAAAACTTTTTTATAAAAAAATAAAACCGACTTCCAAAAACAACACTACAAAGTGAAAAATAACTTTAATTTCGGAAGTCGGTGTCTGTTTAAATTTATTTTCGTTTTTTGCCACCGGTTTACCAAATGGTACTTCCGGGAGCAAATGCACAAGTTACTATATAAAAAAACCAAATCGCTATAGGTATGCCTATGAAATTTGATGGTTCGATTGATGGTTCGATTTCCATGGGATGCCCTCATCAGATCCTAACTTGGTTCCAATGGGAGCACCTCGAAAGTGCACTTTTTTGAATAAAACAATAATTTTGAAAATCGGTCCACAATTGACAGAGAAATCGGTGAACATTCATAAAAAAAATAAACAGTCGAACATAGAACCTCCTCCTTTTTTTTTAAGTCGGTTAAAAATAACCTTGTAGACGTAATTACTTACACCACTAGCTCCGTACACGTTTGACATATCCAGCCAGCCAGGATTAGGTTCCTTGTGAGCGCAGGTTACTGGAACAGAAAATTTGTATTCAGTATAGAAACGGACTTTTTAATAAATAATATATAAATTACAGTTTATACGTATACTCTCAGATAGCGCCTCAGTACTCCAATCCTTAGAGAAAAAACACATTATCTCGAGGCTAATACTAGAATGTCACAATGCATTAGAACGAGTAAAGGTATCTAACCGCAACACGACGCAGTTGGTGAACTAGCTAGTAGAGCATTCAGCACGTCAGTCTGAAGACCTGAACCAATCGTACCCATTCCCTTCAACCAGTTACGTAGGTGGTTACAGGAGTCCCCCATACACAAGCGGAGAGTTGGTGGTCCTCGAAACTTCCTGCAGGCAGTCCAGGGACGCTATGCCATCCGTAGATGGTAGGCTAACCAGACGTTTATTACGCCTGGACAGGAACGGCCTGCGCCTGGTGATTGGGACTATCACAGGACACTGCTCTCTAAACAAAGACTTCCACACAATAGGAATAACGGACAGTCCTCTGTGCAGGGCTCATGGAGGCAGAGGAAACCGTTACGCACGTGCTCTTTGAATGCACAGGCGTCACCCAGATTAAAACAGAAACTCTCAGCTCACCCAGATCTTTCACAGATGTTCTTAACATACTAAGAGACTTGATCAACTTCTGGAATGAGGTGGGCTGGTTCGAATAACTCCCGACGACGGCCGCCATGGCCCACGTATAATCGTCCACATGAAGGACTAAGTGCGGAAACTAAAGCCTCTAACATATTCCTGCGCGCGACGCTTGCTTAAGCTAGACGCTTATCATTTCGCTGCTCGAAAATAATTGTTTTAAATAGGAAATACGTTGCTATAAGTGGTAATAACTACAAACAACTTTAGTTTCAAGTGAGTGAAGTGCTATAAACCCTGAAGAAATGTTAAAAACTGTGTATTAACACTAAGTGAGACGTAATAAAACTTTATATAATATTGATCTACCGGCCATCACAAAAAGTGAATCCCTGACCTACACCAACGTTGTTATCGACGCAGCGACGAAGGCGGCAGTACTTGGAATCTCGCATTTCTTACAAAAAAAAAAACTGTTTTATCTTGGACGGACATAGAAGGCGGAGCCTGCTGCGTACGCCGTTCGTGCGTCATCCTTGTTGGCTGCCACAACTCAACAACTTAGCAACTTAAGAGTGATAGCGATTAGCGAGTAACTTACATATATTACTTTGCTTTATCTTGATTTGTACTTCTGTTTATACTAAATAGCAAGTGAAGCGAACATGTATAAGACACCAGCTAAAACTTCTCCGAAAAAATCATGCTCATCGCTTTCGAAGTCTGATGTCCGGAAGCTGTACGCAGACAAAGACTCAACAGGGAACATGACCCAGAGAGCCAAAACCAAACGCGGGTGCCGCTCGGATGAAGCCTCCGGTGATGCCCTGAATATGTTTATAGAAGACATCAAGAAGATGATCAGTGAGATGATGTGTACTCAGAGCACTCGATTGGACAAATTGGAAGGTTATATTAAGGAAACTACTACTCAGAAATTAAGGTCACAAATGCTGATCTCGAAAAGGCTATGACAGCGATTTCCGATCAATTACAGTCACTCGAAGATAAAATTACGGGACTAGAACAACAACGTGGCTCCATGGTAATCCAGTTAGCTACGCTAGAAAACAGGTTGGAAGTTCTCGACTACAATCTCATCAAAACCTCTATAGAATTACGCAATGTACCCAAAAGGCAGAATGAGACCAAAATCATGCTGTATGAAACTATAACGCACCTGTCACGCCATCTAGGCCTTGATACAGAATCCGCTAGTATCCGTGATATTGTAAGACTACCCTTTAAAAAGGAAAATTTAACGTCGAGTTTATCAGTTGAGTTTTGCAATACACTGACGAAAACTAATTTTCTTGCTGCTGTTAAAGACTTCAATAAACGCAATCCTCAAAATAAGTTAAAATCAACCCATCTAAACTTAACATCTGCACAGGAAATACCTATTTACATCACCGAGCTATTAACAGCGAATTCTAAAAGGTTATTTTACCTTACTAGAAACTATGCGAAACAACACCACTACAACTTTTGTTGGACGTCAAATGGAAGAGTTATGCTAAAAAAGGATCCTGATAGTCAGACTATATTGGTAAAAAGCCAAGAACAATTGAACCAGCTGGCGACAATAATCCAAGCATGACTACCTGCATTTAAGTGTACCTTGCTATATTTTGTGAGCTATTTGATTACTTTCATGATTTCTTTGAATTGCTCTGTTAAAATACTAAATACAAGCACAAACAAAACTTACACACATAACTATTACTATCAGCACAATATACTCTCATACATGAATCGCTCAACACCTACATATTACAACTTCTCCATGTCACCATATACACTCTCCACATATGCTTGCGTTCATCCATATTATTCCTTACTTATTATCATAAAACATTTCTTTCTAAATTTACTACCCCAAATCGAAAACTACCCACACGTTCCTAGATTAAGTACCACCCTATTTTCTTGTAACCATGAAAATACCATTACTTTACCGGAAAAATTACTACTAACATAAACAATTTAATTGATTGCATTGACGAACTAGCTGTATCAACTATCTATACATGCGCACCTGAGGAAACACTCTCCATTGTGAAGTGTCCTAATAACTTTATTAAAATCCTGACACAAAACATTCGCTCTATAAACCGTAACTTTTTAAACTTGCAAACACTTCTGCTCCGAATTTCTTTCGATTGCGATCTGGTTGTTTTAACTGAATGTTGGTTGCCATGCTCCAGCAATAGCACTATCCCGATTCTGAATAATTACTCCGCGTTCATGACCACCAATCATATAAATCAAAGTGATGGAGTAGTGGTGTATTCAAGATCGGACCTGTCTGTTACATGCGAAGAGCCAGATTTCCACGGATCTGCATCTGGACTTATTATAAAAATTAACTTTGATTTGGCGATAATCTGTATTTATCGATCGCCGTCAATAGACAATATAAACAACTTTCTCACAGTTCTTAACAACATTCTTCCGTCCTTGCATAGATTTAAATCGGTAGTTATAACAGGTGACCTGAATGTGGACATCAAACCTACCACATCTGACATGCGCTCCCACGAATACCTAAATTGCCTTGCCTTTCACGGCTATCTTCCTTCCCACACCCTACCGACCAGGGATGGAAATTGTTTGGACCACACGTTCCTTAAAACAATTTCCCCTACCCACACATTTGTCTTAAGCTCCATAATAACTGATCACTCCTCCTCCTTACTTTGCTTACAAGATAACTGTTTACGAACGGTCGTAAACTCCTATAAAACAAAAATTGACTATGAAGGGCTTGACAAATCAATGTCGCAACTGGATTTCACCCCTATTCTCAGTATAAAAGATGCAAATATGGCTACCGATAAATTACTGAATTTAATGACTGTGCCCATTTCTGCAAATACCACAGTCAAAAAAGTTTCATCAAAAAAGAAAATCCTCAAACCGTGGATCACACCTGGTTTATTACGGTGCATAAGAAACAGGGATGCTCTACACAAAAAAGTTAAAAATTTCCCAGGAAATGAAGTTCTAAACATTACTTACCTTCGATACAGAAATTTTTGTATTAGAATTTTGAAGAAAGCAAAGAGAATTTATGATACAGAGGAACTAAAAAAAGGTAGTTAAAACCCAAAAACATTATGGAACACTATTAAAAAGGTAACTAACACTACTAAAACTAAGAATACATCTACTAAATTACTAACTTTATCAACTTCACCTATTGAGTCCTGCAACACTGTAAACTCATTCTTCGTTAACATTGGCGAGAGGCTTGCGAAAGATATAATTCACACTAGTATTACGCAGCCATTGACAGTCACTCAACCTACTTCTGATACCACGTTGATGTCATCTTTCGTCCTCGACCCTATTGACCTAGACGAAATTACAACAGTCATCCGTTCATTGCGCTCTGATGCTGCAACTGGCTGGGATGGCATATCACCCTACATCCTGAAGAGGTATGTAACCTCCCTAGCACCCATACTATGCCATATTTTTAATCTCTGTTTCGAGACTGCTGTCTTTCCTTCTTCTCTTAAAAAGGCCATCATTCACCCGATCTTCAAGGAAGGCGACGGGAACTTACCGAGTAATTACCGTCCCATTGCAGTTCTGACTGCCCTATCCAAGGTACTAGAACGTCTTATTAATAAAAGACTTGTTCACTACCTAGAACATTACAAACTAATATCACCACAACAATTTGGATTTCGTAAAAACAAGTCGACCTGTGATGCAGTTCAGGAACTAACTAATAATATCGTACAAAACCTTAACAGTAATAAAAAGGTCCTAACAATATTTTTAGACCTTGCGAAGGCGTTCGACACCGTCCCCGTTCGTTCTCTCTTACTCAAACTTGAAAGAATGGGTGTCAGGGGGTTACAACTTGATCTCTTTCAAAGCTACCTCACAAATCGCTCCCAAGTAGTAAAGATTGATCGTCACAGCAGCAGTGAGCTTCCCATCTACTATGGCGTTCCGCAAAGAAGCATTTTGGGTCCCACCCTATTTCTCATTTTTATAAACGACTTGTGCAATTTAAATATCCCAAACGCCAAGATAACATCTTACGCAGATGACACTGCTATAACTTTCGTCGCCAACACGTGGTCTGAACTCGAGGGAAAAGCACAGCATGGCTTTGATGTAGCGCTAAACTGGCTTTATTTCCATACGCTTACACTTAATACCTCCAAAACCAAGTTCATTACCTACTCAATCAGTTCTGCTACCCAACCAAATCCACCAATATCACTTAAGGCTCACACATGCAATTTGCAAACTCAGGTTTCATGCCACTGTACACCTATATCCTCTACGGATGAAATCAAATACCTAGGTATTGTCATAGATAAGAATCTTAAATTTAAATCTCACATTAATGTCCTGACTGGCAGAGTTCGCAAACTAATATATATATTTAAAACTTTCTATCTATTATTACCTATTGTATTCCCTGTTGGGGTGGTGCTGCAAAAACCTTCCTTAAACCATTGGAAGTTGCACATCGCGCCATACTGAAAGTGGCTACTTTCCGGCCACTACTATATCCAACTAATCAGTTATACAAAAACTGCAACGTCCTCAACGTGCGACAACACTTTATTTTACAATCAGTTCTGTTGCAACACCGCATAACACCCTATATTGAAATTACCAAACGCCGAAAAGATATAATATGTACTCCTCCCAAAACCCGCTTGCCGTTTACTAAAAGATTCTTTTATTATCTAGGTCCGACTCTATACAATACAATTAACAAAAAATGTCCAATATATAAATTGTCTTATCAAAATTGTAAGAAGTCTGTCCGCACATTTCTTCAAGATACGAGATACAGAAAAATATATAATTTAATTAATTCATGATAAGTTTGTATATTGTACCACTCACCCAAAAGATAGACCCACACTAATCCAATCCCTTTACTTACGCACGCTTACACAGTCGCACACTCATGCTCACGCACCTACACACACACACACCCCCACACACACATACACATACACGTACACACATCACACATGCACACTCACCCATGCACCCCCATACATACAAGTACACTCAGGCAAATGCGCTCGCGCACTAATTGCCTTTATTAGATGTAACTTGTAAAAATAAAGTTATAGTAATACAATTAGAGGGGATCGCCACTGTTACTCCTTAATACAGGCTATTTCATAGCCTAGCAAGGAGAGCAGCACGTCACCCACTTGATTGTTAGAGATACACTAACCACTTTGTAAAAGATGTTACATGTACTACAATCTGTTTATATATAAATAAAGATTTATTATTATTAACATAGAACACAGATCACCTAGGGTCCTAGGCGATTAGGTGATACTCCGTGGATAATGCAGTGGGTGTACTTACCGACAGCAGGTCTAACAACGCATAGAGGCAGGTCATCACACATAGACCTGACCGTCTCTTCGGCGACTGCTTTCGCGAACGAATACGTGTTCGGCCAGTTCTTTATCAAACTGAAATTGAAAATAAGGTTTTAATAAATCAATATTTTGTAGTCTTTAATAATCGTAGCAACTAGCAAGCAAGTAGTAAAATCAGGGCAATTAATTGTTAAAAAATAATAATAATATTGTTGTTAATTGTTGTTGTTGTTTGTTGTTTTATTGTCATTGTTATTTGTTGATATTAATTATTAGTTAGCAACATAGCAAATAGCTAACAAATATTTCGCCGTTATGATTAATTTTATTAATCCTTAATACTAATTGTGATTATGAAATAGGTGTAACTCTGTAATGCACTAAAATATTGATTATGAATTCCAATGACTAATAATCACACATTGTTTACGTTCAATCATTTAAAAAGTAATTGGAAGCCTACAAATGCTTTTGTAAAACTGTGAGATCCAGTACGTAATCCAGTTATTATTGCATTTTTGCTCTGGTCTGTGCTAGTCTCGTCAAGGTCGTTTGTAGATTCTTAAAAACTTACCTAGGAGTCATATTATTCAGCCTCTCCTCATCAACAGTCTCTACCAGTCTGATGAGAGTCTCAGGGTCCACGGGACTCCGATAGAAGTCCTCCAGCACCTCGGTGTTGATGAGGTTCTCACAGGCATACGAGTAGGCTGTGGACACGTGGACGTAAGACCTGGGGGAAAGGAAAGTTTAAGGTTATTGAGCGGATTCGTATGACAATGGAGTAAGGTATTAACTAACATCGTCTAAAGCTGTGCAGTGTAAGGTAATTTTTTGCAATTATTGCCCAGGAACAGTTACCGGTGCTATTGGAGCAATTATGCGTAAAATTGGCTACTATTGACTCGACAACATTAGCTTGAACTTAAGAATGAATCAAATGCCTCAACCCCAGCCTGGTTTAGAGAGACTCGATTACCCAAATGAATCCAAAATCTCACACTAGCTGCTGGAGCCTCATGTTACTTGGGGCCACAGAGACCATTGCATATCAAGGAGTAGACCGGGGGGCACGATAACGTTAGGGAAGACGTGCACTTAGGTTAGGGAAGGATTATTAGAGTCGTACAGGATATACATCTTAAAGTAGGCAATGGAATTGTGGAGAGACGGGTGCTATTTTGTACGACATTTCACACCTTCGTTTTGCTGATGACATCATCATAATTGAGGAACTCAGTAGCGCAAATGTCGCTTACTCTATTGATGGTGTAACAGTCAATAACCTAAGCTATGCGGACGACATGGTGCTGCTGGGTCCATCAATCAACGCGATAAGAAAATTAATATTCTCAAACTCAAAGCATTTATTTCAAATAAACCAATTACAGGCACTTTTGAATTGTCAATGGGTCGGTCAGTCAAAGGAAAGATGAAGCTAGTTGCCCATTCCAAAGCGTAGTAGATCCCTATGGAGAAGAACGGGCAAGAAACTCCACGGACACTCTTTTAAATCATAATATTTTTACAAAATATTGGTTACATCGTTCAAGTTGAAAATATACATGTGAGAACAATGTAGAAAGACGTACACGTTAAAAAGCGTCCGTAATAAAAAGATAATAACTAAAACAACTAAATTAAATATTAAAATAAAAAATAAGCCATGGCAGCTAAGAGACGACCAGTCCCAACTGACGGCGCCCGTTCACGAACATGACGCATGGATCAGCACCAATTAGCTCAACCATTTTGAAGGGAACTAAATTTAATTAATTGATTTGTGAATCATATGCAACGTCGAATGGCCTTGTTTATAACATAAAAAAAAGTATATCATATTCAAAGGGAAAAACAGAGTTTCGCCAGAGGTTCCTCCTATTACACTCAATGGAATGACTTTAAATCAAGTCTCTCGCTTCACGTACCTAGAGCATGTGGTAACGGAGGATCTCTCGGATGACGCAGACATGGAGAGGGAGCGCAGGGCGTTGGCGGTCCGTTGCAATAATATAGCCCGCAAGTCTGCACGCTGTACGAATGATGTAAAAATCACCTTGTTTAAGGCCTACTGCCAATCTTTTTACACCTCTAGCCAGTGGATGAAATATACGCAGCGGACCTATATTGCCTTGCGCGTCCTATACAACAATGCCTTCAGGGTAATGTTGGGTTTGCCTTGCTACTGTAGTGCGTCTGATATGTTTACGCGTGCATGAACAGATGATTTCTACGCTATCTTACGCAAGAGAGTCGCCTCAGTTATGAGCAGAGTGAGGGAGGCTTCCAATAGCTTGAGTACATTCGCATTTGTGTACACTGTGACTGTAGGGACGCGGTCGGGGTGAAGTTGTGGCTGGTGGATAAAGTTCTTATATCTACATTACAATTTTATTCATTGGTCATGGTTTTGCCCAATTAACGTTTAATTATAATATGTCATTACTAACATAGTTTTTTAAGTACCCATATTTTTACTAACCAAAATAAGGCTATACCTTGTCCGAAATAAATATTTTGAATTGAAAAAAAAATAATGACAGAGACACTGGGACAGTTAGACCAGATGTTGCACTAAATGGAGGCTCTCGGTGAATGAAATGAGAATTATTTAGATGGTTAAGTGTCGTTTTGCAGCATTCTAGATCATTCCTGTAAGTACTAGAATGTTTTCGAATTACGTCCTCGTACTTTCGAGAAACTTACACTCGTTATATAAATAGAGGGTTTCCAGCGGTGTAAGGCAAGGCATTTCAGCTAGGAATGCGAAATAGTGAACAATAGTGAACAATAGTGAACTAAAGTGAACTACAAGTGCTTCAGCTTAAAGTTTTTGATTACTGTATTTGTGATTATTTAAATATAGTATGTTTTTGGTGTAAATTGTTAAAAAAATATTTATCCCGAACCCCAGCTCGTAACAATATTATGAACTTTTAAAACAATGTAACAACTGTAACAATATTCTGACAGACTATCAACAGTATAGTACAGCAACTTACTTGAGTTGCTTGCAAGCCTTGCCCAGGACGAGAGCCTCCCGCGCTCCTCGCACGTTGATCATGGTCGCCACTCGGAGCGACTCGTCGAACCGCGTCGTCGCTGCCATGTGGTAGATTATGTTCACCTGACCCACAATAATAGACAAACTTTGTAGAGCTAAAATTTCTATCACACTCTCTGTTGGTGGTATAGTCGACCGCACGTCTGTCAGTGGTAACAAACAACTATAAGCTGACTTCTTATTAGATTGAAACTCTAAGGCCAGTTCAAGGTCACTGTGACCACCGATGGGCGGTTGACTGTACATGACTATGATAATAATTAGTCCAAGACTCAGCTCATGTTTATTACCTGACCAATGTAAAAAAAATGATGATAGTTTATTTGGGTGAACGACCGCAGATTGGGTAGTTACATAAAATAAACATTTTTTGCAAAAAATAAAAAAATATAACCGACTTCCAAAAAAACACTGCAAAGTGAAAAATAACTTTAAATTGAAGTGTCTATCTGTAAGTATTTTAGTTTTTTGCCACCGACTTCCGAAATTAAAGTTATTTTTCACTTTGTAGTGTTATTTTTGGAAGTCGGCTATTTTTTTTTCTGCGTTCTTTCGTTGAGGTTTTTTGTTCCAAGTAACCTAAACCTCATAGATTATTTAATAAAAAAATGTTGCTTCAAGTACGTTTACAAGCAAAAAGTGATTCCGTGAGATTTACTACACAGGAAGGCACAATATTTTTTTTATAACTAGACGATGATTCGTCGCATACTAAGAGCGGTGAGCGTGGTTTTAGTTGTATGTGGGTGCGTGAGCGTGTATTTTAAGGGCCATTCAGATGGAGAGTTTCTCGACTCGAAGATTCTATTATCGAAAGAACATTAAAACAGTCTCTTCCTGTAAACATTCACGATTGTCGCCCTGCCCCTTGGCCGACAATTGCCTCGCATTAGAATATATCTGTCTCCGTGTAAACAGAACTACAAAGCGAGAATTGTATTTCGAGTTTTTGTGCCAGTCGCTACTATGAGTGCAGTGCGCGAGGGTGTTTTATTTACGAGTATATCTGTTCTTTTAAGACAAGAATTAATAAAACGAAAACGGAAAAAAGATGTTGGGTTAAAATGTGTCCAAACAGTTGTACCAAAACAATTTAGGAATGTAAACATTTTCAGCCCCAGCTGCAGTTCCCAAAGATGATTTTCTTTTTTTCGTTCTTGCAAATACCTACTGACTTTTTATATTTTTAATTTTTGCTGTTATTTCCTTTGGGCCAAATTCCTCAACTCCTAATTCTCTTGGAAATGCATTAATAAGAGCTGCATTTCTTGCATCAAAATTTATATAATGCACATTCTCCGTATTACACAAACACTCGTAATTTCTGTAAATTTCAATGAACTTAACATTATCGGCAGTACCAAATTTAAATGATTTTTTTGTCATTTTGTGAATAATACCGTAGTAATCACTGAACTCGAATGGCAAATTTCGCACTCAAAAACAGTTCAAACCGATTTGTACGATACTCGTAAGAACTTGATAAAATGTACGTATACGAGATCGTGTAGACAAGTCGACAACTCGTATTACTCGTATTTATCACATAGCGATAAAATACTTGCGAATCTCGTATGACATAATCATCATCATCTTCTTGCCCTTATCCCATGTTACGTGGGGGCGGCGCAACACGTTTTCTTCTTCCATTCTCCCCTGTCAACCGTCACGCTATCATTCACTCCCTTCTCTTTCATATCATTCCTCACACAATCCATCCATCTTTTCTTTGGCCTTCCTCTGCCTCTCCATCCATCAAGATGTATATTCATCACTCTTTTAGTCACATGCGTTTTGTCTCTCCTCATCACATGCCCATACCAAGACAAACGATTTCCTTTCAACTTTTCTGTCACTGGCGCCACTTTCAAACTTCCTCTTATATACTCATTTCTCACTTTATCCATTCTATGACATAATCTTAGGCGAGAATTGTGTTCTTGCCTGTATGTAAACATTCTGATAGTGTTATGGCGATTATTGCTTGCGATAGTAGCGTACGATTTCTCGCCAAGAAACGTTCGAGAAACTCTCTCCATATAAATGGGCCTTTACTTGCAGGAGCACGGTTTTGTGCGGTTATCTTCGTTTTTTTGTTGATCTGAGCTTATGAAGCAAAGAAAAGAAATTACATTAAAACAAAAAAAAGAACATAGAGAGAAAAAACAGAGATTAAAATTTTTACCTTATAGTAAGTCTCAACGGGTATTGTGTGGTTTTCCATAAAATAATTTGTACTATTATTGTTTTGCCTAATCGTCGCTCCTCATAATATTTACTTGCACTATTATCATTTATACTAATAACGCTTGTCATATCAACTTATTAGTCATAACTTTTATTTGCCATAAGCAACACATTATATAATCGATACTTGACCTAAGCAACATTTAATATAATTAAAAAGCCTAACCCCCCGTCATCCCTCACCCCCCAACCCCTAATTCCTAACTCCTAATTTTGCATGAAATAAAGTGGCTCCACTGAACATTAATACCCGATGTTTTTAACTTTATTGTTGGTGAATAATTTGGGTTTTGTTAGAACCAGTCCTGAGGAGGCTCACAAATGCGGGCCGGGGATCGTGGAAGGCGCCCAAGTTCCCATGATCCCCGGTCCAGGTGTGGGAAGGGAACACCGGGGTGGTTTTTAGTCAGTAAGAGTCTGACAGACCCCTCCGCTCACCCCAGGGCGGGGGACATCCATGAGGATTTTCCACCCCGGCAACAAAAAAAAAAAAAAAAAAGGTTAGAACCAGTAACGCGTGAAGGCGAGTGAGCGAAGCGAGCAGCGGCCGCCGAGCGCCAGATCCCCTCTATTGTTGGTGAATAATTTGGGTTAGATGAGGCGGTGAATTTCTCACTCAGGGTCATTGACCTTGAGGTCAAGGTGGCGACTTTTTTTTTTCTCGGCGTCTATTACTTTGCGTACTTTGGGTCCGGTCTGTAAAAAGGCTTGCTGTATGCTTGCTTGCATGCTTTTCTGTGTAATAATGACGAGTTTGTTTCGAAAACTACCTTAGTAACGGTATATTATGTGATGAATATCACTGATGGAAATATTCGGATTGAGAAATGGGAGTTTTCACTTTATTTGATGATTTTCTTCATTTATTGTATCAGCTGACACGAAAGCCCGTCGAATGGCTGTGAACAGGTATGCAGGACTCCCATGGTAGATAGTGACACTAACCTCGTCAGCGATCATGTTCCAGTCCTTCTCGCTCAGGCCCAGTCTGAGGTCAGCCGCATCACCTGCCACCGGCACGATCTTCTCTGCGAAGTTTGGTTGTTTCTCTTTAAGCATGTCGTACACCTGGAAATTATTTTAGAGTTGCATCATCATCTGCCCAACTTTTTCCCAAATATGTTGGGGTCGGCTTCCAATCTAACCGGATGCAGCTGAATACTGGTTTTTAGACTTTCGGGCTTCTGACTACCCGTAGTATAGATATAAGAAAGAAGACCCGTAGCGACTATCAAAGATCTTCTAATGACAATCGGACAACGGCTTAACACGCTTTCCGAGGCACGAAGGGGTCTCTAAGAAGTGGATGGTCACCCATTCACGAACGAGATATTTGTATGTGACGATTAAGTGTGAATGCTGGCTAGCTAGCTTTATAGTACTTAACTTATTTATTTATTTTACAAATATTTGTTAATTTTGGTAATGCTCGTCTAGTGGCAACCATTGATCATCAAATATGTTTTATCTGTGGATAATGCAGTGGACTGCAACATTACTATTCAAAGTTTGTTAATCTTATGTGTTGTTCTTATGTTGTAGTTGTTTATTATCCCTTAATAAATAAAATAAAATAAAATGCTCTATGAATGTTGCCCTCATGACAGGAATGGCGGAAGGCGCTAAAACTGTGAAGTTTTCAGTAAGGATTCTGCTACACACAGGGACCGCAGAGTTATTTTACATTTTATCAACATACAGGGTGTTCCAGAAATCAACGTCAAACCGGAAACGAGTGATAGGCCAAGTCATGACTACCAATATTAACTTCTCTTCGTTTTTAGGATCACTTCATTGTCCGACTGTCTGTCTGTATGTCTGTCTGGCAGTCTGTCAAGACTCTTTTTCTCAGGAACGCGTGGAGTTATCAAGTTGAAATTAATATCAAATTCGTAAGTCTATGGTCTCAAATCTCAATCAATCAATCATTTATTTATTTGTTAACATAGGTTGGTACACCGAAAATACAGATATTGTGTTAGGTAAACAGGGCGCTTTTTTATGCCAAAAGGCGTACAAATTTGTAATTTTAGTTATATAGTAATATTGTAATTCTAGATTAATTCATCATTCAAGTATTCGTCAATAGTGTAATAACATTTATTTGTTAGAAATAATTTCATTTGTTTTTTGAAATGTGTGACATTAATTTTTTTAATTGCATCTGGAATTTTATTGTAAATATGTGGGGCCACAGAAAAGATATAGGTCAGTGGGTCGTCTTAGGGGCGGAGTTTTAGGAGTTGTAGTGTAGGCTTAGGGGCTTAAATCTCTTTCTGTGTGTGGGGCCATACCCAAAACACTCTCTTCTTGCTAATGCGGTTTTACATTTATGATTACACAAACAATTTTTGTACTGCCTACGAATTGGAACATCTCGTACCGTAGTAATTTTTTTGAAAAGGTTCGGATTTGTTTTGACGAAGATGCACCGGCAGCGTAAGTAATTTAAGAGATTTAAAGTAAGGTCCACAACTATCATCTGTTTTCAGACCACACATGGCTCTAATACATCTTTTCTGTGACTTAAATATTAATTCTTTATCCGAAGAATTGCCCCCAAAATATAATTCCATATCGTAGGATTGAGGCTACCAGACCATGGTAGGCAACTAGTAACGCGTCTATGTTTACTTTTTTTGTTATAAATATCGGATTATCACAATCATAATTTTCATTTCCATAATACATATTATGAGGGTAGAAGTATAAATTTTTCAAATCACTGACCTGTTTTGCAAGCTTTTTAATTACCTTGCTTTGTCCTCGATGACGCTTACTTTTCTTCTTCTTACTCGCCTTCTTTTTACGAGATTTATTTACCTGATCTATTTCTAAATCCGACGGGGATGATTCAGAGGAACTTGATGAACTTGACGAATCCGATAAAGAATCAGATTCTTTACGACCACGCGCCTGTATTCTATCCGCCATCGTAAGAAAATCTAGATTCAAAACTACTTTATCTTTAATAAACTATCACTTTTTTATTCACCAATTTATTTCTAAACATATATTATACCGAACGCTAACAGCGTTAACAAAAAAAAAAACAAATTAAAATTATGAGAATTGAATTATTGTTTTCCAAGAATTAATGTCGAACGCTAACAACGTTTACTTTTAAATTTAGATGTGAACCGTCCGAAAACAGGACGCCAATGAACGATTTGGCGCGCTGCAGCCACCTGGTGAACGCGAGCGGAAATACGTCACCATCGTGTTATTAAGGGGATAGTTGCATACACAGAACAGATAAAGAGATCTCTTTATCTTTTCTGTGGTTGCATATACCTGTATAGATGTGACACGGAAACGGAAGATGCTAGACTCAAATTATGTTTATATGACCCCGAATGAGGGCGAAGGACACAATACTATATTTCTATAAGTTTTAATGCACAACATGAAAAATCATTTCAATTATGATCTAATGAATAGCTACTTTTTTATTTTGCCTCGAGTTTATAAATGCGAGAATTAGGTTGTTTTAAAAGATTTTTTAATACCAAATGTTTTTAATATTTTGCTTTTTTTTAAGAAATGGATTGGTTTTGAACTGAAGTTGATTTCTGTTGTTTTAATTCTATGAACGATAGTTCTAAGTAGCCAAAATCAAAAGCAATTCTTTGCCCATTTTCTTTATAGGTAGTTAAATATTTTTTTACTCAAAAACTTTATATGAAAGTAGTAAACAGTGATTCACACATTGTATAAACAACTTTTACACAAATATATTGTAATTCTTCCATACCCATTAGAAGTCAAAACAATTCGTAAATATGTGATATTCTAAACATCTTACAACAAAAATTCACAAAACAGTCGCCGGTTTAGGTGGAATAATCAAAATTAAATAATAACAATAAAAAAGTAGCTGAAATGCTCATTCATATAGTGCATTAAATCAGCGAAATCGACAAAATTTCGTGTACGGCCTCTTAAGTTTGTTTTTGGAATAAATTCTTTTCAACTACGGAACCCTTCATTGTGCGTGGTCCGACACGCACTTGGCCGGTTTTTTTTTCTGTAACGTAATCATGAATAACCCTTCTGTAAATTACATTTTAAAATTAAAATATAATGCCTCAGTTTTAAATAAAATGTTAGATTTTTGCCCAACATTGAATTCAAAACATCACAACTTTAACCGACTGTACCTACCTACCTACTGTAAAAAAAATGTACTACGCCATTTTGGCAAGTGTCTATAAAATATGGCGAGTTTAGTCTGGATTCCAAAGTGATACGATACTTGTCATTCTCATTCAAATGTCTCGCTAATGGTGGCGCGTGAGTTGGAACATTCGGTTCCGTAATAAATGGTTGAGCTGGATGGTGCTGATCCACACGTCATTGTTCATGAACGGGCGCCGTCAGTTGAGACTGGTCATCTCTTAACTGCCAGGGCTTATTTTTAACTGATTCCAAAAAAAAGGAGGAGGTTCTCAATTCGGTTGAATGTTTTTTTTTTTTAATATTTGTTACCTCAGAACTCCGTCATTTATTGAAATTTATTTGGATTTGGAAAATTCTTTTTTTAATTTTATTTTATTTTATTTATTTGGGACAAAAAACAGTTATACATTACAGCATTAACAAAGTAGTTAAATTATACAATCGAAAAAAACGTATAACCCACACTATTGTCCACGAAATAACATTGAAGTATGACAGCGAACGCATGTTAAATAAGAAAATAATAAAAAGTACATATTTATAAGAAAAAACACTATAATTATACCGACGACTCGAAGAAAGCGGATGACATAAGCAACCGTCTTATTGGCGACTTGCAAGAGATTGTGAAACCAGTCTTTTAAATTTAGATTGCGGCAACGCGAAAATATCAAAACCAATGAATTGTGAGTTATAGGTTTCTAAAAGTCGGCGGACAGGGACTCGCACCCCAGCCTTCGTTCTACATCGCGCAGTGTAGAATAGTTGAGGTACGCGCACCTCTCGCCGAATAACAGTTCTAGGTACTACGTAACACAATCCATTTGTGAGCTCAGTACAATTAAATTTGTTATTGCATATACCGTACAGCATCATAACCATGATCAATGAACGTCAATAATGATAATAATGTGTAATTGAAAGGATATGCTTCCAGATTGGTCCCATTTTTATCAAAATCCAGTTCTGATGATGGAATCCATGAGGAATTAAGGGAACTCCTCAAAAATTATAGGCACACATATAGCGATTTTGGCATTTTCATCAACAAATCAAGCATTTGCATTCAGAAAGTATCATCTGGTGAAGTGGAACTGTTGAAGACCACAGATGGCCACGGGAACTTCTCAACCATAGTAAGTATTTCACGGGTTGCGATAAGATATAAGCGACTATAACGAAGCTTTAAATAAATGGTTGTGATGAAAATGGTATGTACCATCGAACCGATCTGATGAAGAAGCCGGAAAGTAGGCACCGGAACTCAGAAATAAAGTAATGTGTTCTAGCCGTGTTTGGGCTTATTGGAATTGTCATGAGATGCACTCTGGATATAAATAATAGGCCTTTACCTATGAAATTGCCGTTTTGTATGAAAAAATTTAAACGAAATTCGGACGACCGCGAGGTTCATTTTTCAGGTCGAAATTTCCAGAACGGAAGCGAGCAAACCAATAACAAGTGGTGCGTTGGTTTGTAGTGTTAGCTCCGTAAACGTCGTTGATGTTGCGTGCCGCTTGTGCCGCGTTGCTGCCACGACGGTACCTACTCATATTCCATAATTACTCGAATTTTTAACGTACCCATGATGACGAAAAAGATTGAAATGCGATGAAAATGTAACACTAATCAATAAACAAATGACTACTTTTGGAAAAAAAAATCCATGTTTTTAAAATAAAATTAATTTTAAATTAGAGTTCTTAGCCAAACAAAAATTATTTTGATTTGAAATGGCCAGTACATACTGCAGAACGGCAATTTCATAGGTAAAGACCTAAAATATTAGCGAGACATATATGGGGCAGTATTGTGAAATTTGATTTTATCATGTAACACTTATGGGATTGTGCTTGAATTAAATTTTTTTTTTTTTTTTTTTATATTTGCCCTTTTGCAAAGTTTTTTTTTGAAATGGTCTCCTGAGATGGTCGCGTATAAATATGTTCAAGTTCTGATGAGTGGCTTTTGAGTTAGCTTCAATAATTTAATACGTATTTTTCCCACTTATTATATGTGAATGATGCTCTAATTTATTTTGCAGAGTGGTATTCGAATTTGTGTGGGTTAGGCACCACTAAAAAGTGAAAAATAAAAACTTTTTACAGAAAAAAAAACAACCGACTCCAAAAAAAACACTACAAAGCGAAAAATAACTTTAATTTCAGAAGTCGGTGGCGAAAAACGAAACCATAAAAACCAAAGACACCGACTTCCGAAATTAAAGTTATTTTTCGCTTTGTAGTTTTTTTTTGGGAGTTCGTTGTTTTTTTTTTTTTTTTTTTTGTAAAAAGTTTTTTAATTAATTAATTTTATATTTTGAATTGTTTTTAATTTTTTTATTAATTTGTTCTCAAATAATAAATAAATTTAATTTCGCTCTCAAAGTACAACAAAAACTTAATCTATGAAGTACAATTTTTTGTTATGGTGTTTTATGTTGTATAGCAGCACATATTAGATAATCTACCAACTCCCAAACTTAGTCAAGCTTGTAGGTAGTTTGGGAGTTAGTGACTCTCTGTCCGTCCGCAGCTTAGCTCAGAGACTCTTAGTACTAGAAAGCTATAATTTGGCATGGATATAAATATTCATCACGCCGCCGACAAAGTATTAAAATAAAATCATGAAAAAAAAAATTTTTTTTGGGTACCTTCTGTACACGTAAATTGGGAATGTTTTTTTTTTTCTCGTACACCCCATGGTGTCGGGTGTTGTTGGATGGGTCTTTTAAAATATTGTGGCTTTGTTACGACAATTTTTCGATTTAGGAATCCGTTTCTGAAAGATTAAACTTTAAAGTGAACGTTGCGGTCGCTCTATCGGTTGAAAAACCTTCTCCCATCATACATAAAGGCAATGCTTGTACAGTCCCTAATCTTTCCTATAATTGACTATGGTGATGTGACCTGAATGCAGATCTCCTCAATAAACTTGACCGCCTTCTCAATAATTGCATTCGATTCGTCTTCAATCTTCGTAAGTATGACCATGTATCTGCGCACCGATTGCTGTTAAAATGGTTACCCATTCGTCAACGCAGAGAGCTGAGGGCTCTGTCTATGTTGTTTTCTATTCTCGACAGTCCCACTTCTCCTTCTTATCTGACTTCCCATATTCAATACTTATGCTCTGCCCATAGTAAAAACCTTAGGTCCTCCAATAATCGTCTTCTACGATGTCCTTCTCACCGCTCTGGATTCATTCACTCATCTTTCTTTGTCCAGGCGGTCTTTCTTTGGAACGCGCTCCCTCTGAACATCAGGATGGCAACCAATCGGTTGTCTTTTAAAGTGATGACACGTGAGTATATACGTAATAAGTTGGCAGAAGCATCCCAGTGCTGATTTGCTGGCTTCATTTTCTCCTCTACTGATCGTTGTTTCTCCTCTACCGATCGTTATTTCTCCTTACAAAGTTTATTCCGTTTATATATATATATATATATATATATATATATATATATATATATATATATATATATATATATATATATATATATATATATATATATATATGTATGTATTTGTGTAATTATATAATATCTGTGTATTTATTCTTATATTTTATAGTTATTTTCTTGTTATCTATCCTTGTTGCACCTGCCATGTCTTCTCTCTGCACCACCCTAAGGTTGGCTGGTAGAAAATGCCTCAGGCATTAAGTCCGCCTTTGTACGGTATTTTTTTTACTTGTGCATAAAGTTTTAATAAATAAATAATAAATAATAATAAATAAATAAAGTGCTAATTTTTGTTAGAGTCAAGTGTGGGGTACACTTGACTAACAAAAATTAGCACTTTCAGCTAAACGGTTAGTTTTGGATGGGTGAAAAAATTCGCAGTAGAAAGAATTTACGAGGAGCTCGTGGCTAAGTAATAACAGCCGCATGGGTCGATCGACCAGGTTAAGCTACGCTTGCCGGGATTGGTCCGTGGATGGGTGACCATCTTTACATACCGAGACTCCTCCGTGCCTCGGAAAGCACGTTAAGCCGTTGGTCCCGGCTGTCATTCGTGGATCTTTGACAGTCGTTACGGGACGTCAGAAGCCCGAAAGTCTGACAACCAGTCTTACCAAGGGGTATCGTATTACCCAGTTACTGGGTTGTGTAGGTCAGATAGGCAGTCGCTCCATGTAAAATACTGGTATTCAGCTGCATCCGGTTAGACTGGAAGCCGACCCCAACATAGTTGGGAAAAGGCTAGGCAGATGTAGTATATATAAAGAATTTAAAAGGAAATCTATCACAGCTAAGTAGGGTTTTCAAGTTTACGAGTAATAGTCAACCAACTTACATTTGCAGTTGGAATGTATGGGAGACCAAGTTTTTCAACTACAGTGTTAAGTATGTTCTTGGGATAAATTCTTTTCAACTACGTAACCCTTCATTGTGCATGGCTCGCACTTGGCCAGTTTTTAATACACTTCTGGACACATCTATTGGCCCACCTTAGAGTTTAGGTTTCGATGGCCCCTACCGAAATATGATTGCTAGATTGAACAAAAACTGTTGATGCAGTTTTAAACCTGATACATTTTACCATCTTTTTCGATCGTATTGTTTTAAATTTGAATTCAGAATACCATACGACATGGAGCTACGCCTAACAAGTCGGATATGCGCCTTGTTAAAGGCAATTGATTTTTGAATAAAAAACATGTTTTATCAAATAAAGGTTTAATTTAATAACGCGTGTTGCCTCCATGGGCATCTACCACAGCTCTCATACGATTAGGCATAGAGTTTATCAACCGCTCTATGAAATTTTGAGGGATCATCTCCCATTCCTCTTCTATGGCAGTTTTCAACTCCTGCATCGTCTGGGCAACTGGCTGACGAGCCCTAACACGTCTTTTTAGCTCGTCCCACATGTGCTCAATGGGGTTCATGTCTGGGCTTCTGGCTGGCCAGTCCATAACTGTGATGTTCACATCCCGAAGATATTCCCTGACGATGCCGGCCGCATGGGCTCTTGCATTATCATGCATAAAAAGGAAATTTGGGCCCACATAGTCCGCGTATGGTATCACGTGAGGTACTAAGCACTCACGAATGTACCTTTCAGCATTTAATGTTGGCAGCCGTGGTCCTGTAACAACCTCAAGTTTAGTTTTGCCGCTCGCGGATATACCGCCCCAGACAGTCCATGAGCCACCGCCATAAGCAACCCTCTCTTCAAAGCAGCATTGTGCGAAACGCTCTCCTTTACGTCGGTAGACCTTCTTCCTTCCATCATTGCCATGTAACACAATTTTAAAAAGGCCTTCGATAGTGTGGATAATGACGTTCTTTTGTCGAAATTTGCTATGGCTGGTTTTACTCCTGACCTCTTGCATTTTTTTGCAAGTTACTTGGGTAATCGTAGGCAATATGTAGAGTACGGCGGTTACTTTTCGAGCCCTTATCTGACACTTTCAGGAGTCAGCCAGGGTACCAACTTGGGCCCATTGGAATTTGTCATAATGGTTAATGACCTACCGGAAGTAACGCGGAATGCAGGTTGTTTGCTCTTTGCAGATGATCTCAAATTATTCCTTCAGATTAATGACGAGACCGACTGCTTGAAGTTGCAGTCGGACATTGATGAAGTGGTGGAATGGAGCCGGATTAATAAGCTGCGGTTTAATGTCTCCAAGTGCAGCGTCATGTCTTTTACACGGGCTGCGGTGCCGCTACAATATAAATACCAGATGGAAGGGGTAGCCATTCCGCGGGTTGATTCTGTGCGTGACTTAGGGGTTAAATTTACTAATGACCTGACTTTCCGTAGGCATATTGAGCAAGTGTGTAGGGAGGCATTTAGGAGTTTAGGCTTTATAATGCGGGAAACGCGGGACTATAATAACACGGAAGCTGTAAAATCTTTATATAATGCATTGGTTAGGAGTAGGTTGGAAAGCAGTGCTATTATCTGGAACCCCCATGAGGCTAAATATAGTCTCATGGTGGAAAAAATGCAGAACAAATTTACCCGGTATTTGTACTTTAGACAATATGGTGTTTACCCTTATTATCCGCTTATGTATCCAACCCTCTTTGTTATAGGGATGGTTGGATACTATAAGTTGGAGGTAAGGCGTAACTTAGCGCTAGCCAAATATATATTTGAAGTGTTTCGTGGTAGATTAAATAACCCTAATATATTAGACTCGTTGAGGCTGCTTGTTCCAAACACCAGGTTGCGGCAGGCGCCGAGGGCACGGCTTTTTGACGTCCCGGTGGCTCGCACTAACGTAGGCAAATTCGCACCGGTTGCAAGAGCCATACGGTTAATAAACAGCGTCTCACAAAGGATTGATATCTTTAATTGTACTTTGGCGGAATTCGTGAGGGTGACTCTCGATTTATTAAGTAATAAGTGATAATCTGTAATCACATTATCGCATTGGGTGTGGACCTGTTAAGATAGTGTAAGATTGGATAAATAAATAAATAAATAAATTTTAGACTCATCAGAAAAGAGTACACGGCTCCAATCTTGCTGTGTCCAATTTAAATGACTACGTGCGAAATGAAGGCGCGCTGTTCGGTGGGCTCGCGTTAGTTTGGGGCCATTAGCTGGCTTGTGTGGTACCATATCGCGTTCTTTTAACCTTCTCCGAACAGTTCGAGCGCTCACAGATACTCCGTGGAAGTCGCGAAGTTAGTTTTGTATCTCAATGGAGGTAAGGTGACGATTTCTCAAGCTGGTCGTCACGATGAATCGATCTTGCCTTTCAGTTGTGACCCGAGATCGTGGCCTTCCTTGGCGACGAACAAAGCCGCCAGTCTCTAGGTACCTCCGATAAACATTTCGGACCGCAGATCGACTTAAATTAAGTTGAGCACTCACGTTTCTTTGGCTGTGTCCGGCCTGAATAAGTGCCACAGCTTGGGCGGCGACTTCAGGTGAAGTATCCATATATTATTGATAGAACCTCACCTTAATGTTAAGAATAAGTAATGTTTGTTGCAAAACCAAAGATATCAATCACTTTTTCAAGAATTAAATCCAAGTAAACCAATAAAACCAAGTTTTCTTAGTATTCGATTGTTTGATATCAACAAACAGACTCCAAATTGTCTTTTGTTTCTTTAAATTCTGTGTTCGAAATTCAAAAAAAGACTATTGAATGAAATTGTGAATGTGCCAGGTTCAAAACTGCATAAAAACTTTTTGCTCGACCTAATATAAAATTTTTGCTAGGACCAAACGAAACTGAAAATACAAGGTGGGCCAAAAGATGTGTCCAGAAGTGTATTAGTATGGACTAAAAATACTCACGGGATCCTGTAACATTTCAGTCAGTCTCTGTTCGATGGGTTTACCCTTCTTAGGTCTCAGCAAGATAATGACTTTCGACACCTGCGTTGCTCTAGAAGTAAATAATATTTAATTAGAAAGTATCTTTACTGGTCAAAGACTTTCATCTTGAGACACTGCGGTATGTGAGACGAGAAGATATTACGTAGCTTTCCAGAAGCTACCCAGCCGAGTCGGATTCGACGAGTAACGAAGTTGGATCTACCTAACTGGACAGTTTGTCCAAGCTAAACATAATCGTCCACAACTTCGAGTGTAATCTCCGATCTTCTTGAGAGTGGGTGTTACGTGGGCATTTGATATGACCTTCGTTTTGTCCATGGACCCACTCTTACGGAAGCTCTACTGACTCTATATTGTCGGCAAACCGAAGGTGAGTGATGTACTCGCCATTGATGTTAATGCCAACCCCTTTCCAGTCCAGAACCCTGACGACATTCTCCAGTGCATCGGTAACAGTTTCGGAGAGATAATGTCTCCCTGTCTTACCCCTCGTTGCAGAAGAATAAGTTTCGAGGTCATTGGTTATTTTTTTGTTATTATATAGTCTTTTTGACGAGAATCCCACAAATCCTTATAGGATCCATAGATTTCCAATAAGCAAAGATATTGTTCGTAATCCATTTCAAGATTACGTTCAGACATGAACAATGACGAATGCTGACTGCTAATGCCGCGCTGTATTTGGACACACCAAACGAAGTGTCGTCACAAGGCCGTTACAATTTCATACCATGTGCGGTGCAACTGTTAACTGTCACCTTGACCTGCCTTGCACCTTACCTGCCCTGTTAATGATTATGGAAGCCCCTTCTAAACGTGTTGAATGCCATCCTCACCTGAAGAGCTTCTCGATGAGCTGCTTGCCAAGGAAGCCGGAGCCTCCCGTCACGAACACGGCGGCGCCGCGGTAGAACTGCTGCACGGCAGAGTCTCCGCGATCCGTCGCTTCATGCATCGCCTTATGACGAAGCAGGAGCTTGGCTTCGAACTCCTGGGCAGGATCCATAGGTTCTATCTCCACCATGGTTCAGGAAAACCTTGGAAAAATAAAGGATATTGGTCACACACAGTCCGTTCCCTCGCACTCTCTCCGCGCCAAACGCATTCTTCGACGCTAAACCTGCCTTCACGCAGAATGGAAGATCTTGGCTTAAAACGTCCGGGAATGGAAGTACCCGGATAATTCATTATCCTTTTCCCAACTATATCAGGGTCGAATTTCAGTCTAACCGGATACAGCTGTAAATCAGTATTTTACTTGGAGCGACTGCCTATCTGACCTCTACCAACCAGCACCCTAATTCCGTAACACACTATCAATTGGAATCGGTTTCATATTGACAGTTCCACAACATTCATTGCGTTATTTACGTTGTTGAGCAGACAAATTTGTCGAACATTTTGAAGCAATGGAACTGCATTTGAATGGATTAGCAATTTGCTTGAAAATGATTGATTCCGATCGATAGTGTGTTACGCAATTAGATTGCATATAAAATGATGCCCCTTATAAGACTGGTTGTCCGACTTTCGCGCTTCTGACTACCCGTATGTATAATAAAAAACATAGTATGAATATTATTTCACAAAAATACAGTCATAGTATGTAGTATGAGTGTATTTTTAACCGACTTCAGAAAAGGAGGTTCTGTATTCGACCCGTATGTATGTTTGTCCGCGATTTTCTCAAAAACTAATGAATCAATTTTGGTGATTCTTTCACTACCGTGATCTACATACTTTGAGGAAGGTTTAAGTGTATAATACATTAGGTAAATATTCTTATGTACGAAGTTATATGCAAAAATATGCTGTGACTCGGCATTTCTAATCTGGTTTTGATGATTCTTCTTTTCGTTTGTCTTAGGCTTGTGTAATCAATATTGTATATTTAACTAAAAATGGAAAAGTAAGTTTGAAAACTAAAACCCGACTACTGAAAAATCACGCTCTATAAAGTATGAAACAAGAAAATAGTCTCATCTGAAATTAGAATTTAAAATCCGGAGTCCCACGTAAATAATCTATTCGATTTATCCCTAACATGACGTGTGACTCCGGATTTTAAATTTATCTGTCTTTTCTAATTTCAGATGAGAATATTTTCTTGTTTCATACTTTTTAGAGCGTGATTTTTTAGTAGTCGGGTTTTAGTTTTTTAAATTATTTTGGGGTTATAATTTCTTGCAGACCCACTTTACATTTTTAAAGGAGAATTAAATTACTACATATATTTTGGGTAGGTTTGCAGAGAAAATATGTTTGGCTCACATCTGAGGCGTGATTTTAGAAATTATTCCCAATTTTCGGGTGCATGCAAGCAAAGCCGCAAGAAATAGCTAACAATATATATATATTGTTAGCTATTGCTCGCTGTCTATATATATATATATATATGTCGGAACGTCAGGATTTACTCAGCTAGACCTAGACAGACACGTGGGCAGAAGATGGGATTCGTGAAATGAAAACACACTGGGTGCGATACACGGTGTTTAAAATCACAATCTAACACAATCACCAAGCACAACGAATCGAATACAGTTCCGTGGCGTAGCAACCCCGATGTTGCTCCGATGAGATCCGACACTAGACCGTTCCTCTCGCCATCAGGTTAAAACATCACGACTCCGTAGAAGCGCGCCGTAGGCGTGGGCACCTCACGCGATGTCGCCAGTGGCGCGCCTGCGATTCGTTACCGGATCCGACATATATATATTTGCAATGTGCTAATTAAGTCCTTTCATTTGATACCAAACATGGCATAATTAAACATTTTTTTTTTAGTTCAGTACTTTATGTCCTCTAGAGGGCGCCATATTCAATTTAATATAACATCACATAGCCTATAACGAGCGGACAATCAAGACGCTTCCAATGATACTTCACTTGTTAAATTATGATAAGTAGTTTAGAAGTTATTAGGGAACAGATGAACATACATACATAGTATACATACCGCTCAATATCATAACCCTCCTTTCTGTTTCGCCGTAGTCGGGTAAAAAATTAATTTACTTTAAAAAAGTAAAAACCGCTTCTAAAACGTAACACGAATAAAATAACTTTCATAAAAAACTTAACAGCTTCTGAAGCCGGTGTCTTCAATTCTTCAATGCATCTGAGCTTGGGATCGACTTCAAAAAGCTGTTAAGTTTTTTATTTATGAAAGTTATTTTATTCGTTTTACGTTTTTGAAGTCAGTCTTTACTTTTTTTGAAGTTTTGTGAAATAATATTCATACTATGTATTTTACTTAAGGAGATATACCAGCCCAATTATTGTCCCACTGCTGGGTAAAGGCCTCTTTTCGTACGGAGAAGGTACGAGCATTGATCACCACGCTTGCTCAAGACGGGTTGGCGATATCAGACTTATATTAACTATAAGTCCAGGTTTCCTCACGATGTTTTCCTTCACCGATGTCAGTAATATCCAAGATAAACTCAGAAAGTACATATGAATTGAAAAAGTCATATTGGTACAGTCAGCAACATAAGTCGATTAACACTGTCTTGCAGTTTTTTAACTTTAATTGTTAAGCGAAATATTTGATTCAAATCGGAACAGAAGTACTTAAAATTTTAAAAACATTATCTCTTACAGAAAAACGAAAAAAAAGCAGTTTAACGAGTCATTTTGCGTTAATTTAGATGATGTCAAAAAGTAGCAGTGTTATCCGACTTCTGTTGCTGACTGTACCGCTAAAATGGCTAAAATATGCTAAAATGGCTAGAACAGCTAAAGTGGGATTGGGCGGGTCACGTCAGCCGCATGCACGATGACCGCTGGGCAAAAGTATCCACATAATGGGATACCTACCTGAAGATGGACGAATCGGACTGGACGGGAAAAGAGTTCCTGGAAGGACTTATGGGAGGCCTTTGTCCAACAGTTACAGTATAGTAAAAAAAAAATATTGATACCGCTTGATGACAATTTCTGATATGCATGATGACAATATTAACTTACCGCGTTAATAGCACTGCAGTTAATAATTGGTAAACAAAACAACTTATCTTTCCAACCACTGGGTTCAGAATAGCGAATAACAATTGAATTATTAGTAGACGTTTAAATACCTTGAAATATATAATAAGTGCTCCAATTATACATAATTCATTTAAAAAAAAAAAATGTTGTCATTCTACAATTTTTCTGTGAATCTATCATTTCCGTGTTAATTTCCGAGTGTTTTTGACTTCTTATTTACGCCAGTTATCAAAATAAACCTGGCTTTTGCATGTTTTTAGTGATATTAAATTATGTTTTTTAACAATCGTCTACTTACAAAGTTTATCGTCAATCCGATTTTGTCACTGACTGATGAAAATCTTGAGCTAGCCAGACATGGTTCGTGGCAATTACTTTAGGTTTTTAATCGACTTCAAAAAAAGGAGGAGGTTCTTAATTCGGTTGTATTTTTTTTATGTTTATTAGGTAACAAAAAAAAATAAAAAAGAATTTTCCAAATCGGTTTATAAATGACGGAGTTCTGAGGTCAGAACTCCGTCATTTATAAACCGATGTGGAAAATTCATTTTATATTTGAAAGAACATGCTTCCAGATTGGTCCCATTTTTATCAAAATCCAGTTTCGATGATGGAATCCATAAGGAATTGAGGGAACTCCTCAAAAATGATACGCATACATATAGGTAAATATTTTGGTATTGAATACGTATTTTTCCCACATAGTCTATTTGAATGATGCTCTAATTTATTTTACAGAGTGTATTCGAATTTGTGTGGATCAGGCACCACTAAAAAGTGAAAAATAAAAACTTTTTACAAAAAAATACAACCGACTTCCAAAAACGACACTACAAAGTAAAAAATAACTTTAATTTTCGGAAGTCGGTGTCTGGTTAAATGTATTTTCGTTTTTTGCCACCGACTTCCGAAATTAAAGTAATTTTTTACTTTGTAGTGTTGTTTTTGGAAGTCGGTTGTATTCTTTTGTAAAATTGTTTTTATTTTTCACTTTTTAGCTGTGGTACTACCCCACACAAATTTTAATACTACTACCTGCAAAACAAACTAGAACATCATCCATATAAAAGTGGGGAAAAAAATACGTATTATTGAAGCTAACTCAAAAACTACCCAAGCAAAGTTAATCAATTTTATATGGGACCAACTTTGACGTATACCCTCTCGAATAAAATAAAAATTTCTCAAATCGGACGACTCTAAAAAGTTATGCGTGGTCATACATAAAAAAAATAAAAAAAAAAAAAACATACGTGTTGAATTGAGAACCTCCTCCTTTTTTTTTTCGTCGTTTAAAAACCAAAGACACCGACTTCCGAAATTAAAGTTATTTCTCGTTGTCCGCAAGCCCGCGCCTACGGTGGCCGGGAATCGGCAATCGATTCCCGTCGCCCAGGGCGTCTCCTACGGCGGCTAGGGGCGCGAGGGCGCGGCTGTTGCCTCTCCCTCACGCGTTCCGCTTCCTCCTTCGCGAGCATTACTGCTTCGCAGAAGGAGGTGACGGCTTCCCATGCACTCTCGCTCCGCACCATGGCCTGGACCAGGTTTGGACGCGAGAGATCGCCGCCGCCGATCGCCTCCGTGAGAACACGGCGGTGCTCCGCCCAAGCCGGGCAGACCTCCACTGTATGCTCCACCGTGTCCTCCGGGCGATCCACACAATGGTGACACCCGGGCGTTTCCTCCCGCCTTATCCGAAACAGGAACCTCCCGAAACAACCGTGTCCGGTGAGGACCTGCGTCAGGCGGAAGGTGAGGACGCCGTGGCGCCTCTCCAACCACTCCTCAAAGAGGGGACTTATCGCCGCAATTGTGGCGTGCCCAGCGCTGGGTTGCGACAATCGCACTCTCCATGTCGCCATGAGATCCCGCCGGAGCTCTGTCCGCTGTACCGTGATTTCTCGCGGCAGCGGAGTTACGCCCCGGCCTTTCACCTCCTCGCGCCACTCCCACACGTGCGCGAGGACTTTTGCCTCCAGATCCCATGGCGGTAATCCGGCAAGGAGGCACGCCGCCTCACAGGAGCTCATTAGGGTGCTGGAGTTGTACAAAATAGACGCAACTCTACGCACCTTTTTGATGTCGTGTATGGGGCAATGGAGGACGGTCCTTCTCTATCCAGGATGTCAGCAGATCCGAGGTATCGATGAACCGATCAGGATTGAGCGGGGAATATTTCAGGGTGATAGTTTGAGTCCGCTTTGGTTTTGCTTAGCCTTGAATCCTCTAAGCACACAGCTGGAGGACTCAGGTCTAGGCTATCGGTTGAGAAGAGGTGGTCAGGTGATATCTCACCTCCTTTACATGGATGACTTGAAACATTTTGCCCCCAACAACTTGCGACTGATGGAGTTACTGAAGGTAACAGAAACCTTCAGTAGCGCCATCAGGATGGAATTTGGTGTGGACAAATGTGCAGTCATACATGTAAAGCGAGGGGAGATTATGGAATCCGTGGGAACCCAACTCTCGGATTTCATACATCTTAGATCCCTCTCCTCAACCGAAACCTACAAATATTTGGGTATGTCGGAAGCGTTGGGCATCAATGTTACTGACATGAAGCATTCGTTGAAGGAGCGCTTGGCCGCCTGAAGAAAGTATTTAAAAGTCTTCTATCAGGCGGAAACAAGGTGCGCGCCTTCAACGGTTGGGTCATGCCGGTCTTGATGTACTCTTTCGGTATACTCCAATGGACTCAGACCGAACTCGACGCCCTGGATAGGAGAGTCCGTACGCTACTGACTGCGTATCGAATGTAAACCCACGGTCATCGGTAATGAGACTGTATATATCCCGCGAAAGTGTGGAGGCCGAGGCTTTTTAAATGCCAAGACCCTCCACAATCGCGAGATATGCAGTCTGAGGGAATATTTCCTAGAAGCCGACGTGGGAATGCATCGAGATGTGGTCGCGGTGGACAAGGGCCTCACCCCACTCTCCTTGGCGAAAGAGAACTGGCGCAAACCTGCAGTACTTGATACTAACGGTCATAAGGAAGTATGCCAAGGCAAAGAGCTTCACGGACGCTTTTTCCGGGCCCTCCATGGGCCTGATGTAGACTTTTTGGCGGCGTCTGTATCCTGGTTACGTTTCGGCGACCTCTTCGGTGAAAACGAAGGTTTTGTTTGTGCAATTATGGATGAATTTATCATGACGAATAATTATCGGAAATACATTGTCAAGGATGGTACGGTTCACATCTGTCGGGCATGTCATCGTCCCGGTGAATCAGTATGTCACAATCTAGTGGCTAGGATTATCTACCAGCAACTTGCCTTGCAGTACAACCTTGTGGAGTTTGAAGTACCATATTACAGGTATGTGCCCGACCCAGTTCTCGAGAATGGTCACGCCACGTTGTACTGGGATCGATCTATCATCACTGACAGGACTATTGTAGCCAATAAGCCTGATATTGTGGTGATAGATCGACGAAAGCGCCGTGCAATGATTGTTGATATCGCTGTCTCTTATGACAAGAATCTCGTGAAAGCTGAGAAACATAAAAAAAATCAAGTATCCTGACTTAGCACACGAGGTTGTTGACATGTGGGACGTGAACTTTGCAATCATTGTACCGATAATCGTTACGGTTAATGGCCTTATAGCGGAGAGCCTGGACCAACACCTCAGGAGGCTCTCATTGCGCGGCTGGGTCAAGGGCTTGATTCAGAAAGCAGTACTCCTGGACACGGCACGCATAGTGAGGAGGTTCCTCTCTCTAGAGCCCTGACCACCGGTAGCATGGACCCTGTTCCCGATACCGGTGGACTACTATTTTGATATTTTTAAATGTTTTTCTTATTTTATGTTTTTATAAAACACTAGCTGCGCCCCGCGGTGTTACCCGCGGTTTATGAGATACACTAAAACGTGTATTAATTTAATCGGTGAGAAAAGTATTCACAAAAAATTGCTCATCCCACGGGAACACTACATTTTTTCAGGATGTAAAGTAGCCTATGTGTGCTATGTGTATACAGGATGTCTGCTACTTCCACAGCAAATTTCATCAAAATCGGTCGAGCCGACACCACGACACGACTAACTAAAGAACTCTGTTAAATTTAGTGATAAGATTCAGTTAACAACAGATTCAGTTTTGACATTTCAGGTAAAACTTCCCGTAACCTAAAACTTCTTATCAAAATTATTTCTGTGTGTGCTCCGTCATTAAAACTTTGCGGGACATTAAACGGCCATAGACGTCACAACAATAAAACTTCTATTGTGTCTCGTTTAGTGTCCCGCATTATGTTAATTACTCTCAGTAGCAATTCAATAGATCAGAAGCGGCTCCGGTTCGCTACTGATAAAGTTCTCATTACTAAAGTTTCAAACCAAATTTCATCCAAATTGGTGGAGCCGTTTGAGTTTGAAGGAGTAACAAATATATTTGAATTCCTTGCTCATCCCACGGGGGCACTACATTTTTTTCGGGATAAAAAGTAGCCTATGTGTTAATCCAGGGTGTAAGCTACATACCGAATTTTATCCAAATCGGTCCAGCCGTTTGAGCGTGAAGAAGAAACAAACATACACACACACACACACACACACACAAACTTTCGCCTTTATAATAATAAGTCTTTACCTATGAAATTGCCGTTTTGTATGAAAAAATTTAAACGAATTTTTTTCATGCATTTTTTATTTGTATTCTTAATCGAAGTAATCACCCATGCAATCAATGCATCTTTGCCAACGCAGTGGCAGTTTACTGATTTTCTGAATTTCTTAAAGAAATCAGCTGGACGGGAGGCAACAAATTCTTCAAAGGCATTTTGTACTGCCTCTCGGATATTGAATTTTTTTCCCGCCAAGAAGTTATCCAAATTCTGGAAAAAGTAGTAGTCTGTAGGCGCAAGGTCTGGTGAGTAGGGCGGATGACGGAGAGCTTCCAACCCCAGTTCTTGCAACTTGGAGACCGTCTGCTGTGCAGTAAGAGGTCGCGCGTTGTCGTGCAGGAGCAGCGGAGACGAGCGATTGACCAATGTTGGTTGGAGATGTGCCAGCTTCTCCATCATTGTGTTCAGTTCTTCACAGTACACATCTGATGTAATGCTCACCCCGTTTGGTAAGAAGCTGTGATGAATCACACCGGCGCTAGACCACCAAACAGTGACCATCACTTTTCTAGGGGTAAGTTTTCGTTTAGGGCATTGTTTAGGTGCTGAACCAGGATCCAACCAACTTGCTGAGCGCTTGCGGTTATCAAACAGAATCCATTTTTCATCGCAGGTAACAATGCGGTTCAAAATTCCTTCATTTGTGTGTCTGTTGAGCAGTGCAAGGCACGTCTCGACGCGTACTTCGCGCTGGCGATCATTGAGTTCGTGGGGCACCCGTTTGTCAAGCTTTTTTACCTTGCCAATTTGACGCAAATGGACCAATATTGTTTTGACGCTAACGTCGAAAGCTGCTGCTAATTCAGCCGTAGATTGTGTATCATCAGCTTCCACAATCGCCTTTAATTCGTCATTGTCGACCAAAGTCTTCGGACGACCGCGAGGTTCATTTTTCAGGTCGAAATTTCCAGAACGGAAGCGAGCAAACCAATAACAAGTGGTGCGTAGGTTTGTAGTGTTAGCTCCGTAAACGTCGTTGATGTTGCGTGCCGCTTGTGCCGCGTTGCTGCCACGACGGTACTCATATTCCGTAATTACTCGAATTTTTAACGTATCCATGATGACGAAACAGATTGAAATGCGATGAAAATGTAACACTAATCAATAAACAAATGACTACTTTTGGAAAAAAAATCCATGTTTTTAAAATAAAATTAATTTGAAATTAGAATTCTTAGCCAAACAAAAATTATTTTGATTTGAAATGGCCAGTACTGCAGAACGGCAATTTCATAGGTAAAGACCTAATATTAGTGTGATTAAGTGTGTTGGTGTGATTATTTATTTTTGTTTTTTTGTTTTCAAACTTTTATTATTGTGATTTTAGTTTAGTTGATGATCTTCCTGTGCTAGTCACAATAAATACTTTTTCTCTCTTTCTTTCTTTCTCTATTTTTTCGGGATAAAAAGTAGCCTATGTGTTAATCCAGGTTATAAGCTGTGTAGGTACATACCGAATTTCATCCAAATCGGTCCAGCCGTTTGAGCGTGAAGAAGTAACAAACATACACACACACACAAACTTTCGCCTTTATAATATTAGTGTGATTTAAAAATGTAATTAATATGTTTGTATATCACAATATATGGGGAAGAACATGTTCTTCAACTAAAATGTTAAGTTTGTTTTTGCGATAAATTCTTTTCAACTACGCAACCCTTCATTGTGAGTGATCCGACACGCACTTGGCCGGTTTTTTCATTTTCCTGCTCTTATTCCAATTTATTTGGGGTCGGCGCAACATTTCTTTTTCTTCCATATATAATAATACTTCTCTATTAGTCGTCATCTCGGTAGTCACCCCCTTTCTAGCCATATCGTCTTTCACACAGTCCATCAATCGTTTCTTTGGTCTTGCCCTACTCCTATAGCCATCGACATTCATACTCAAAACTTTCCTCACATTTTCCTCACTTCTCAGCAGTACATGGCCCATACCAGGACAACCGATTTCCAGACATAATTGTTTGCTATCCAATAGCGTAAGAAGGTAAGTAGTTTGACAATACGATTGCGTCATCAGTTGGGACTCTTAGCTGTCACGGCTTATTTTTAATTAATTTAGTTGTTTTTATCATTTTACTGCGGACGCCTTTAACGTGCACGTCTTTCTGCATTGTTCTCACATGTATATTTTCAACATGAATGATGTAACAAATATATGTAACATTATTTTGATTTAAAAGAGTGTATTCGTGGAGTTTCTTCCCCGTTTTTATCCATAGGGACCTACTAGGATTGGAATATACAACTAGCTTAATCTTTCTGACTGACCGACCCCTTGACAATTCAAAAGTGCCTGTAATTGGTTTATTTGAAATAAATGCGAATAATAATAATGAGTTTTCTTGAGTATCGGTTTAATTTCAGAATAGCCCGCAATATTATTTCTATTGCAGCGTCGAAAGTTCATGAAAATGCATTATTCATTAGAAGAAATCTAAATAATTGTTTCTTACAATAAAATCAAATAAAACGACTCCCAAAAAAAAAAGACTAAGTACAAAGTGAAAAAAAAATAATACGGTCGAATTGAGAAACCTCCTTTTTTTGAAGTTGTTTAAAAACAACTTTAATTTCGGGAGTGTTTAGGTGTCTTTGGATCTATATTTTAGTTTTTTTCCACCGCCTTATTATTCACTTATAGTGTTTTTTTTTTTTTTTGGATGTCGCCTTTTTTAGAAAAAAAAATATTTTTCACTTTTTAGTGGATCGGTTTGTAATTTATCTAAGTTACAATAGCATAATGTCAACAGCTCATCAACTATTACAAAATATTGCCTGTCCCGATGCAGGGAAAATTTGAAAATTGTTTTTTTTTTAATTGCTGAGGAGTTCTCCTGGTACTTCACCATCAACTTCACTTCCACCACATGCATTGTGACGAGCACAAATTGCTTGGCAAATACTTAAGTACTAGAGTGGTTCCGATGGCCACCTGTGGTCTTCATCATCAGTTCCACTTCCCCAAATGGTGCTTTCCGAAAGCAAATGCATGAATTACTTTAAAATCATGAACCCTGAAAGCATTACACTCCTTTTTTGGGCAGTCGTGCAAAAAATACTTACCTAAATCGCTATAGGTGTGCCTGTAATATTTGAAGAGTTCCCTCGAATTCCCCAGGATCCCGTCAAAAGATCCTGAACTTATGAGAATAGGACCACCTGGGAAGTATAGGTATAATCCTTTCAAAAAAAAATAATTTTCTAAATCGGTCCGGTTGTATAACATCTCACCAAAAATGTGAGCATTTGAAATTTCAAAATGTTCCATATCTTACTTATAATTTTTTTCACAATGGTGGCGTTGGTTTTCGCCTTAGATACGCCTTAAAAACGCACCCTCGGGTGCGTTTTTAAGTTCGCAGAATGGGAGGTAAAAATTACAAATAAAAAAATATCAACTGTCCCGAAAACTAAAATACCTACTCGACCCAAATGTATGCGTCTGATTTTTTTTCACGATTACGATGTTGGTTGGAATCAAGGTTGGAATAATTTCTGGGACCTAGTTGTTTCCGGAAAATATTTTTTTAAAAAGTCCGACGAACTGAGGACCTCCTCCGTTTTTGAAGTCGGTTAAAAATAGTTTTCAAAATGATCAACCGATGAAGTATACGAAGGGTTACTAGAGGGTTAGGGATATTACCCCGTGCCTCGGAAAGCGCGTTCGTCCATTGGTGCCGGCTGTCATTCTTAGATCTTTGACAGTCCTTACGGGTAATCAGAATCCCAAATGTCTGACAACCAAGGGGTGTTACCCAGTAACCGGGTTGTAGAGTCTGATAGGCAGTCGCTCCATGTAAAGTACTGGTATTCAGTTGCATCCGGTTAGACTGGAAGCCAACCACGCCTGATGATCATGATGACTCAAAAGGGCTTTGAAAAGGCTAGACAGGTTTTGGTTGCAGTAATTATATTGCAAAGTTAATTATTGCTATTAAATTGACGTAATCGTTTGTATTTATTTGCATGCGCACGTAGCACATATTGTGTTTAGTTTGTCTGTTGAAATGAATACATAAACACAATTACACAGGGTTATTTAAACATTGCAAAGTATTACCTGTTCTAGCGCGAGCTGAATATCTGTTCCTCATAGAACATTTTGATAACAGTGATATTCAAATTCCAATTAAATTTGAGGTGAATACGCGACAAGCGAAATCAAAATCATTCCAAGTGCCACGCAAAAATAACTTTTATGGCAGGCGTACCGCTTCTTTTCTAATACCCAGTTTACTGAACCAAATACCTGTAGACATTAGAGACTCAATGAATATTAAAAATATAAAGCGTAAGCTTAAAGAACATTGCACCGACTCGATTATAACTTAACTAGTTGAGTTGTAGTCGAGTTGATGTAGTGCTGTTAAACAGCTGTTAATAGCGCGTTGATCAATCTCAGGCCATGGCACGCTAGGACAGACCCCAGAGGTCTAATTGTGTGCTTTGCTATTACACCTAGTTAAGGAACTTGTAATTTATAAAATAAATAAATAAATAATAATTATTATTTTTGCGCAAATAATGAAAAGTCATCGCTGCATCGTTGGTGTAATGGCCGCCCGTAATGGCCGGCGTGACTGAACTATAAGTCGACGTTCGCACGGACTTAAAAATATCGCGGCGATTTTATTTCGCACACTGGATTTTCAACGCTCTGCTTAGCGCCGAGAGTTGAAAATCCAACAGAGTGTTTTTTTCGACGCGCTGTTATGCACTCTGTTGGTGTTAGGTTGGATTCTCAATGCTCGGCTCAACACCGACAGTTGAAAATCCAGTGCGCGATAAAATCCCGCCGCGATATTTTTACGTCCGTACGAACGTCGGCTAACTCAAAGCATTTATAAAAGTGAAAAAATTTGTAAATACTACATATTTACAGGCACTTGTGAATTGTCAAAGAGTCGGTCAGTTAGAAAGTTGAACCTAGTTGCCCATTCCAAAAAGTTGATCTAAATGGAGGCAAGAAACTCTCAAGATATTACAAAAACCTGGATACGTTATTCTTGTTGCTTCTAGAAGCTGTATAATGCCGGCACGAGGCGTGAGCACATACTCCACCTTAACTGTAGCTGCCCTCGTCAGCGTGCTCTTGTATTCCGTTTTCTATGTGTATCTAGGTAAATATGCTTGATAATATATTAATTTCATTGCTCCCGCCCGTGTGCAACCTGCCGGGATAGGAAATACTCAATTCTCAATACTCAATACATTTATGCTTCCACATGTGAAATTAGGTGGTAGGTTTAACAAAAAATATGACCATTGTGGACCCTGTCGGGCACAGCAAAAAGTAGGAGAGAGGAAGAGGTGGGAAGAGGGCTTATTCTACTTAGTTGATAATAATGATTAAATGATTAAATGATTTTAATGATTAAATGATTGATAATAATAATTATTGATTACCTATATTAATTATTGATTATATTAATTAATGATTACTGATTATATTTAATTAATGATTATATTTTATGTATTTATTTTATAAAAACATGTACCTAATTTAAAATTTATCATTTAAATATTCATCATTGACACTGTAATAACATTGACATATTCGAAATTGTTTTAATTTATTTAAGAATATATTATTTTTTTGTTGTTCTTTAATTAATTCTGGTAATTTATCATATATTTTAATTAACATGACTAGTGTTCTTGTTGAATGCATTTTTAGCTTAGAGCTTGGTAAGTTTAATGTATTTTTATGGCGTAATGTATAATTTGACTGCATATTTTCTCTTGTTGTGTAAAAGTGCAGTGTGTAAATTTCGCACGAATTTACATATCTCTAGAATGTATAGGCAGGGGAGGGTAAGTATTTTTTTCTCTTGGAAATGGGGTTTGCAGCTGTCGGTGTCTTCTATATTTACTAGTATTCTAATAAGTCTTTTTTGTAATGTGAAAAGTGTCGGTGCGTCCGTGCTGTTTCCCCACAATATCACGCCGTAACTGAGCCACGCATTTGCGTAGGCCACCGTAAAAAAAGACCGTAAAGACCACCGTAACGACCACTTGTCACCTATTGGTGACAAGTGGTCGTTACGGTGGTCTTTTCAACCGACTTCAAAAAGGAGGAGGTTCTCAATTTGGTTGTATTTTTTTTTATGTTTGTTACCTCAGAACTCCGTCATTTATGAACCGATTTGGAAAATATTTTTTTTCTTTGAAATCATATTCTTCCAAATTGGTCCCATTTTTATCAAAATCCAGTTCTGATGATGGGATCCATGAGGAATTGAGGGAACTCCTCAAAAATTATAGGCATACATATAGCGATTTCGATATTTTCATCAACAAATCAAGCATTTGCATTCAGAAAGTAGCATATGGTGAAGTGGAACTGATGAAGAAGACCACAGATGGCCACGGGAACTACTCAATGATAATAAGTATTTCACGGGTGGCGATAAGATATCTCGATTAAGACAGTTATGCGACTATGACAAAGCTTTAAATAAATGGTTCTGATGAAAATGGTACCATCGAACCGATCTGATGAAGAAGCCGGAAGGTAGGCACCGGAACTCAGTAACAAAACAATGTATTCTAGCCGTGTTTGGGCTTATTGGAATTGTCATGAGGTACACTTTGGCTATAAATGATTTTAGAAAGAAAAAGAAAGGAAGAAAGATTTTAATGATAATTATATGCCGCTTCAAATTGCATTACTTGAGTTGTATGTTATGTGTTGCCTCGATTGTCAGAAGTCAGATTTCGTAGCCTCGTTATCTCCGTCAACATAAAAGTACGCCTTCCAAACTTCTGACACGGCTTAGCGCGACGTATATTTGCCTTTTTGCAAAGTTTTTATTTGAGATGGTTGCATCTTCAAGTTCTGATGAGTGGCTTTTGAGTTAGCTTTAACCATTTAATGAGTATTTTTCCCACATAGTCTATGTGAATGCTGCTCTAATTTATTTTCAGAGTGGTATTCGATGTGTGGGGTAGGCACCACTAAAACAGGGGGACCAAGGGTGCCCAGGCACGGGGTCGTCTGGCGTCCATGTGCTGGTTTGGTCCCACGGGTGGTTTCGGCGTGCAAGGTGTTCTGGTGCGCCGGTGATGGGGAGTAGGTACTCCCCAGAGGAGGGTCCGGTGACGGACAGCCGTGGCGGGCTCGCGGATGAGTGCTAACGCGTGCCCGTGTTCCCGCCATTAAGCGGCAGAGGAGGACACCGTGGAGTTTTAGTGGGTTAGAGTCCCACATAACTGCACTATCTCCCCGTGGTAGTGCAGCATGCATGAGCATTTCTCCACGATAAAAAAAAAAAAAAAAAAAAAAGGAACCACTAAAAAGTGAAAAATAAAAACTTTTTACAAAAAAAATACAACCGACTCCCAAAAAAAACACTACAAAGTGAAAAATAACTTTAATTTCGGAAGTCGGTGGCAAAAAATGAAACTAAAAAGAAACCAAAGACACCGACTTCCGAAATTAAAGTTATTTTTCACTTTGTAGTGTTTTTATTGGGAGTCGGTTGTATTTTTTTTTTTTGTAAAAAGTTTTTACCTAGATGGTACGGTACGGCCGTACCATCTAGGTATTTTAAATTGATTAATACTTTCTAATTCTTCCTTGATTTTGATCCATTCCTTACTGATTTTTTCTGGTACTTGTTCATCCCACGGAAGATTAGATAACCATGTTTCTTGAAATAAAATCTTCAATTTTGTTATTACAGGCACGATCCATCCTAATGGGTCGAATATTTTAGACATATCTGATAGTATAATTCTTTTAGTGATATTGGTGCTTGATGGTTCAATTTTTGATGCAAATGTGAAATTATCATGTGTAGGGTTCCAACGAAGTCCTAGAGTTTTAGTTAATCCTGCATGATTAAAACTCTTGCTTTCTTGTTTATGATAGTCTTGATCTTCTATTTGCAGCAGATGATTATCGTTTGCTGTCCACTTTCTCAAGTTGAAGCCCCCTAATTTCAGTAAATTCATTAAATCTTGCTGTAACTGTTGTGCTTTTGATAAGGAGCAGGCTCCATGGACCACACACACCGGCTTCTATTGACATTATTATACACACATCAAAAGTGTCTAGGGATCAAGCATTTTTATGCGGATTTCTTGAGATTGAGATGTGGCTTTGTAATAAATTTATGATTTTATAAATTTATATGGATCCTTTTTGGTGCATTTCATAATTTGAATCAGGAACTGTGAATCAAATTCGAGTAAAAGATGAAAATCAGCTGTCAATATTTTCCCTATAAAAACATACAACGCATTGAAGACATTATTAGTGCTACTGTTTCCCTACTACTGATTAAAACCAACGTTATTATGGAGCGGCGACGTCATTTAAGCAGGGAAGAAATGCTCAGAGCCGTGGGAATGATAGAAGCTGGTTCCCGGCAACGTACTGTGGCTTTAGCTCTGAATACAAGTCAGAGTGTTATCAGTCGACTTTGGACACGTTACCGAAGCACTGGTACCGTGGCTGAGCGCCATGGAGGACGGTATCGCTGCACCACACGGAGACAAGACCGATACATTCAAATCTTAACTCGAAGAGCTCCAACTATAACCGCCATGATGTTAGCCGTGAGGCTTCATCACTCTTCAGGGAACTTAATTAGCGACCAAACAGTCAGAAACCGCTTGCATGAAGTGAACCTTCATTCCCGAAGACCGCTACGGGTACCACCTATAGCAATGCACAATCGTAGGATTCGATATCAATGGGCTCTTGAACACAGAAATTGGGCAGAAGAACAATGGCGTTTCGTGTGCTTTTCTGATGAGTCTCGTTTTGGTATGAGACCGGATACAAGACGTATACGACACTGGAGAACCCCTGGACGCCAACAGCGATTAAAATCCTGCCAGGAAGTCCATCCTTATAGTGGTGGAACCATCATGGTATGGGCGGGTATTTGGATCGGCGGAAGAACTGAGTTGATTTGGATCAGAGGCAACCTCAACGCTCAAATTTATGCTGAGACGATTGTATCAGACGTCATCGTTCCTCTACAAGTGCAAATCGGTCCCTTATTTCAGTTAATGCATGATAATGCACGACCGCACACCGCAAGAGTTGTAAGACAGACTCTCGCCGCAGCTAACATCAATGTCCTGCCCTGGCCTGCTCAGTCGCCAGACTTGAACCCGATTGAGCATGCATGGGATATGCTACAGAGAAGAGCTCTGCCGAATATGGAGGGTATCCAGTCGCAAGAAGACCTTTTTTTGTTGTTGCAACGAACATGGGCGGCCATTCCACAGCGTGATTTGGATGAACTCATTTTGAGTATGCCAAACCGATGTTCTTGTGTTGTTAGTGTTCGCGGTAGAAACACGGATTATTAATTGTTTAAGTTACCCAATAAAATTTTAAAGAAAACTGTTATTTCAGTCTTTTTTTCGAACTTTAATGTTAGTGGTTCAAATGTCAAAAATCCCTTTATTAGGAAAATGGCAAATTTCTTTATTAATGCAAAGGTGACTTGGTTTATCGTTACTGTGACAAACGAAAACACTTTATTTGATGAATCCTTAAAGAAAATTTTAATTAATATCAATCAGGAGAAAAGTTATTGCAAAAATATATGTTGATCCCTAGACACTTTTGATGTGTGTAGGAGCAGACGTATTCTGGAGTTTATTAGGATCTAATAAGATTCTACTAGGTGATGGGAAACCAACACATTATCAAACTAGATTTGGTTGGCTAGTTTGCGGCCCGATTAACGGCGGCTGTAGTAATAATTCATCTCAATTATCATTAATTAAATGTAATTTTACTAATGTTAACGATTATTATGAAAGTTCTTCCAGTTCAAGTGAGTTAGATGACATTCGAAACCAATTATCGCGTTTCTGGCAGCTCGAGGAAGTTTGTCATGAATCATCGACTTATTCAGCTGAGGAGAAGATGTGCGAAGAACACTTTATAAAAAACACAACGCGCTTGGCAGATGGCCGCTTTAGCGTTAAAATACCATTGAAGGAATCTTCGAATAGTTTAGGCGATTCATATCATCGTGCAAAACGATGTTTTCTGTCATTGGAGCGCAGAAATCTCAGCCAACCCTCACTCGATAAAATGTACAAAGATTTCATGAACGAGTACATTTCTTTAGGCCATATGTTCGAGTGTAATATTCATGAAGATCAGCTGTCATATTTTATTCCTTATCACGGAGTACTGCGCGAGAGTAGTAGTACAACTAAATTGCGTGTAGTCTTTAATGCTAGTGCACCTACCACCTCTGGTCTTTCTTTAAATTCAATACAGATGGTGGGGCCTACCGTCCAGGACGATCTGACTGCAATCCTTCTTAGATTTAGAATTCATAAGTACGTCCTCTCTGCTGACGTAGAGAAAATGTACAGGCAGGTGTCCGTACATCCTTCAGATAGGCACCTGCAGCAAATTATTTGGCGTGACGATGCTTCTAGTCCTCTTAAAGCCTACCAATTACATACAGTCACTTACGGTACGGCTAGTGCACCGTTTCTCGCTACTAGGTGCCTCAAACAGGTCGGTCTTGAATGTCAGGATCAAAAGGTCGCAGAAGTTATCATTCATGATTTTTACGTAGATGACCTTTTGACCGGTGCAGACGTGTTTGAGGAGGCTCGAATGTTACGTCATATGGTGACTGATGCTCTTGCTTCTGCTTGCATGCCTTTAAGAAAGTGGAAATCTAACGAACCCAGTTTAATTTCAGAACCATCTAGTGACTCTTATATTAATTTTCACAAAGAAAGTCATGTTGACAATAAAACGCTTGGTCTTAGTTGGCAAACTGACACAGATGTTCTGTGTTTTCCTATAAATGTTCCTGAATGCATGGAAAACACAAAGCGTGGCATGTTAGCAGTAATCGCGCGAATATTTGATCCTCTAGGGTTATTAGCACCGTGTGTCGTGAGCATGAAGATGTTGCTTCAGAAACTTTGGCTGGACGGGCTATACGGGTAACGCCAGTCTGTCTGTCTGCCCAGTTAATGTATGTAAAGTCATGATCGCGCAAATACCTTAGATTTATGCAAAATTCCAAAGCGTTTTCTTGTTAAATCAAAATTGCAACTAATCAGCCAGACAGACAGACGGACGGTCATAGCGAAACTATAAGGGATCCTTGTTGACTACGGAACCCTAAAAAGACATTTCTCTACTTGATAATGTACAAAGAAGGAGTACTAAGATGGTTCGCACCATGCGTAATCTACCTTACGATCGACAGCGCCTCAAAGACCTTGGTCTTTCACACTGGAACAGCTTAGACAAAGGGGTAGGCTCATTGAGACATACAAAATACTTTCAAAACACTACGAAGTACCCAGCCTTCAAGACCTTTACACCATGAATGCCAACAAACATTTGCGTGGACATTCCCTAAAGTTATGGGAAAATTCATCAAAGAAAAAGCCTTTGAAACAATTCTTGTCTAACCAAGTTGTAACTGTATGGAATAGACTCCAGGAGAATGTTGTGTCGGCTCCCTCACTGAACTGCTTCAAGGATCGACAGATTAAATATCTCCAAGCTGTTTGATACACACGCATCAGCTAATTAGATGGGGGCTTACTAAGAACTCTTAGGGGCAGAAGTTGGACGGTTCCAGTGTGAGAGAGAGACGGAGCTATATACGACTTATGGTACCATCCTTTTTTCTCAACGGATCCATGATGTTTTTCCACGTCATAGTACGGCCCCTGCTAGTGTGTCGAACCAAATAATAATCAACACCACGCTACTGTCAGATAAACGTATTATAAGTCACATAATGTACATAGAGGGCGAGCCTAAAGTTGTAAAAAAACGTTTTTTTTTCTGAGATGAAAAAAAAAACTTCAATTCTTTAAATACACGCTCTAAAGAGGCATATTTACATTTCGACCGTGATTTTTGCGTTAATTGACCAACTTTTGCGTTCTTATTCTGAGAAACTGAAAGACTTCTTGAGCCAAATTCCTGAGCAAGTTTTTCATAAAATGCGCGACTGCATTTTTTGAGCTCGTGGACTGACTACTGCACATAAGCGAATGAAATGAAAAATATATAATAATATTTTTTAAATAGTGTTTTAGTCCATAGCGGCCTCAGAATTTTGAAATATGTATGGAATAGGTAATCCCATTCAAAACCATAAAACTATAAATAACGCTCAGAATTAACTGTTTTCACCTTACTAAATTAATATTATTACATAAAATTTATACCAGAATAAACGTTAGTTCCTACCAATAAGCATTAAAACCAAAGTACTGAACTCCTGCCTCATCCCTTGTCTAACCTACGCTTGCCAGACTTGGAAATTCAGTAACAAGGTAAAAAATAAATTAATAACGTGTCAAAGAGGAATAGAGCGTAGCATGTTGAATATAAAGAAAACACAAAAAATAAGACACACAAAAATAAGACAAACTACCAAAGCTACAGATGGTTTAACACATGCTCTGTCATTAAAATGGAAGTGGGCAGGACACGTAGCACGTCTTCAAGACCAGAGATGGGCGAAAAAAGTGACGGCTTGGAAGGGTCCTGTAGGAAAACGAAAATTAGGTAGACCTTACGCTAGATGGGAAGACGACATTAAAAAGACAGCCGATTCCCACTGGTTACAAACAGCTCAGTCCAGAGAGGACTGGATATCTTTGGAGGAGGCCTTCACCCGGAGAGGGGTTCTTGCAGATATTTAAATGTAAAATAATAACTCACCTTATTTTTTTTCTTTTAAATTTAACAACTTAATTTTAATTAGAATAAGATTTTTTTTTTTCGTAATTTCTCTGCACAGAAATAAAGGCTTTTTTATTTTTATTTTTTATTTTATTTATAAACGTTAGTTCATAAACAAAAAAACATATTAGAAGACTAAAAATAAACGTAATTACAACTGCCAAATTGCTACATAATGTGATGCATCCCATGCTTCAATAAATCTAATATGTAAAAACGCTATTATGTGGTAGGGCTTGTAAGGGGGACGCGGAGGAAAATATGAATTTCGCGGGCTACCCTGAAGCCTACTTAGCAGCTTAATGTCTGGGTGTATGTTTAATAATAATAGTACCTGGCCGACCGAGCTCTGCTCGGGTGAAAAAAAACAAAACCTTTTTGTTTTGAATTTTCCCAGATATGAGACCTTGATCGATTTTTCAACCCCGTAAACCCCTATATTGCAAGTTTCATCGAAATACTTACAGCCGTTTTCGAGAACTTAAGTAGACTGTACAAACTCGTAAGTAGACCATACAAAACATCCTTTAAAGTAGGCCCTACAAAAACCTCTTTTTAATTTTCATGTTTATGGTCAATAAACTGACATCTGACTGACATTTAAAAAATCAAACAGGACGTTTTAAGACCTCACTCGCTATTTGGTTTGTGGTCACTCGTGTCGAAAATTTCAAGTACAAATCAACTCACGTAATTATTTTCTATTAAAATTTGCAGTTGTAGCCATGCACCGACTTTTCCGGCGACGTTTAATAAAACTTAATTTTTTTGGCCACAACTCGAGTGGGACAGATACATTCATAAAACGGGGACTTACAAGAAAGTAACCCACTGTATCTTCGATATGGATGGCACCATCATTGGTAAGAATTGCTTTAATTCAGAGTGTCGCAAGCGGCATTGTATCACCATCGGCTATACTGCTTGCGGCATAATAGTGGCGCCATCTAGACTGCCGTGTAGAGTACCTATGCATGCACGGCAAAATAACGCATCCGTATAATATAGTGCCGTAAGCAGTTGTGGAAGCGTAGAAATAATGAAAAATGTGTGGCGGAAACTACATCGCCACATACGAATTATGCGTCACACTGACGTCACGCAATCCTGCATCGCGCTGTCAGAGTTTACCGCGCGACTAGCATATAACTATACAACGTCCCGACATCAACCGTCGGGCAGTAGCCCACCAGACACAATAACCGTCTGGTCGGAGGATCCTCCGTTTTCAATAGAGGATGAGTGAACCTTACACCCTGTTCCTCATGCCTCTATAGTAATCCATAATTACAATACTAACTATATTATAACGTTTGCGTGTTCAAGAGGTGGTGGCGATACCAAAATAAATTGGGGGATTTTTCGTAACCATTTATTTCACTATTGCAGCTTGTATGGATTTAATTTTTGGAAATATTTTTATTGACTATTTGATTAATACTATGACTGAAGGAAAACACATTTGGGTTAAACCTCGATAGAATTTAATTCCGAAAAGACCTCTACTTTTTTATGTTTTTTTTCTGTAATTCTAAAATCCAAAGTAATTTCATTGCAAAATTGCATTCAAAATGTGCGTGTTAAGTAATTGAAGACTCGGGCTGAAAATATTTTTGATAGATAGCTTAATTTATTTTTAAACAATTTTTATTGAAACGACAAATATTTAATTCATAATATTAGGTCTTTACCCATGAAATTGCCGTTCTGCAGTACTGGCCATTTCAAATCAAAATAATTTTTGTTTGGCTAAGAATTCTAATTTCAAATTAATTTTATTTTAAAAACATGGATTTTTTTTTCCAAAAGTAGTCATTTGTTTATTGATTAGTGTTACATTTTCATCGCATTTCAATCTTTTTCATCATGGATACGTTAAAAATTCGAGTAATTATGGAATATGAGTACCGTCGTGGCAGCAACGCGGCATAAGCGGCACGCAATATCAACGACGTTTACGGAGCTAACACTATAAACCAACGCACCACTTGTTATTGGTTTGCTCGCTTCCGTTCTGGAAATTTCGATCTGAAAAATGAACCTCGCGCTCGTCCGAAGACTTTGGTCGACAATGACGAATTAAAGGCGATTGTGGAAGCTGATAATACACAATCTACGGCTGAATTAGCAGCAGCTTTCGACGTTAGCGTCAAAACAATATTGGTCCATTTGCGTCAAATTGGCAAGGTAAAAAAGCTTGACAAATGGGTGCCCCACGAACTCAATGATCGCCAGCGCGAAGTACGCGTCGAGACGTGCCTTGCACTGCTCAACAGACACACAAATGAAGGAATTTTGAACCGCATTGTTACCTGCGATGAAAAATGGATTCTGTTTGATAACCGCAAGCGCTCAGCAAGTTGGTTGAATCCTGGTTCAGCACCTAAACAATGCCCTAAACGAAAACTTACCCCTAGAAAAGTGATGGTCACTGTTTGGTGGTCTAGCGCCGGTGTGATTCATCACAGCTTCTTACCAAACGGGGTGAGCATTACTTCAGATGTGTACTGTGAAGAACTGAACACAATGATGGAGAAGCTGGCACATCTCCAACCAGCATTGGTCAATCGCTCGTCTCCGCTGCTCCTGCACGACAACGCGCGACCTCATACTGCACAGCAGACGGTCTCCAAGTTGCAAGAACTGGGGTTGGAAGCTCTCCGTCATCCGCCCTACTCACCAGACCTTGCGCCTACAGACTACTACTTTTTCCAGAATTTGGATAACTTCTTGGCGGAAAAAAAATTCAATACCCGAGAGGCAGTACAAAATGCCTTTGAAGAATTTGTTGCCTCCCGTCCAGCTGATTTCTTTAAGAAGGGCATCAATAAACTGCCACTGCGTTGGCAAAGATGCATTGATTGCATGGGTGATTACTTTGATTAATACAAATAAAAAATGCATGAAAAAAATTCGTTTAAATTTTTTCATACAAAACGGCAATTTCATAGGTAAAGACCTATTATAAATACAATATACAAATTACCACTATTTACACTAGGTGCTAAAGTAAATTACTAACTAACTAACTATACAAATAAAGGAGGATAAATATAATATATACAACGTGTAGTTTTGCATCCTCGTCAAATTACATCGTAATTGCGAAAAAAAATTCAACTGTCTCATAGAAAACTTCAATACTTACTCGACGCAAATGTATGGGACTACTGATTATATTTTCGCGATTACGATGTTGGTGCCATGGAAAGAGTTGTTCGGTTTGATTGTCTATACCACATCCTTAAATTTGACAAGGATGCAAAACGACACGTTGTATAATAATAATATTTTTATTTGATTTGGCGCTTTTATTTTGGTTCCAGCGCATTGTTGCGCTCTCTTTTTGTCGCATGTGGAAGTAATTGGCTCTGTCACTTTCTTATTTCCGCCCAGTTCGGTTTTTATATCACCTTAAGACAAAAATACACAGTTTCACTACGTACTAAAATGATTGCCCAATTAATATTTTAAGGTTAAGCTTTCATCTGATGGGGTAAAATTACAGATTACATCTGTTATGAAAATCACGTTTGTCCTTGTCCTAGGCCAAACCGGTTTATCCTACGCATGATATGTCGCAGTCAACTATCATAATAATTAGCAGTTTAGTCTAGCCTTTAGAAGTAGCGCTCGCCGGCCGCTCGCATCCCTCGCTCGGCTCGTGCGCGTTTGATTGTATTGATTTTTAAAGATTTTTAGAGGTAAACACTAGTTAACAAAAGATCTTATTCTAAATGTAAAACTTAAGATAAGTTTAATAGGCCCGCCCATAGCGCGCGGTGCGGCCCGCCAGTAGTGTGCGATAGTCCATACAAAATCTACGAAAGTGATGTAGGAGGAATTTTGCAATATAGTTCGGCCTACCTTTTTTTTTATATAGTCAACAAAAGAGATATTTAGGCCATAGAGATACCCATACTAACATATTTGTATGTGAATTGCTTGATGTGCATTTCATGAAAATATACAATTTTGTGTTGGTAATTATATAAAATTGAACATGAACAATTTACATACAAATATGTTAGTATACCCTGCCCAGATATCTCTTTTGCTGTCTGTACATACGTCAGCTTTAATAAGTCTACAACATGAATATTGCAAAGTGTATTATTTCTACTAAGTATGTAGGTAGCACGGTTGGTTTCAGATTCCGAATTTCAATATCAAAAAATATTAAAAGAACTTTGCGAAAAATATGGAAAGAAATACACCAAGGAGTTGGAGTCTAAAGTAAGTATCTATCTATTTAACAGAATCGTAATTGTTTATTTACGTAGAAAGGAAGTAGGAACTTAAAATAAAGATGTTTACAAAGTTTTGCGATCCCTGTACCTTAAGGCATGCAACCTGCCTAGCCTTTTCCCAACTATGTTGGGATCGGCTTCCAGTTTAAGCGGATGCAGCTGAATATCAGTATTTTATAAGGAGCGACTGCCTATCTGACCTCCACAACCCAATTACTGGGTAATAACGATACCCCTTGGTAAGACTGGTTGTCAGACTTTCGGGCTTCTGACAACCCGTAACGATTGTCAAAGATCCACGAATGACAGCCGGGACCATCGTGCCGAGGCACGGAGGACTCTCGGTATGTAAAGGTGGTCACTCATCCACGGACCAATCCCGGCAAGCGTAGCTTAACCTGATGGATCGAACCGTACTGAGACAGTGTCGAATACTTTCTGAAGATCGAGGAAAAGACCGACACGTTTTTCGTCTTTGTCAACAACAACATCATTTTTAGTACTTATATGCAAAACCTGAATATAGTTTGTTCAGAATAAATAATTGAATCAATTCCAATAATTTTTATACCGTGTCCCAAAAATCTTTAAAAAAGGTTATAATATGGACACCGCGCGACGAACATAAGTCACTGCAGGTCATAGCGGCACTAGGCACGGGCGCACAGCGGGCGCCGCGTGGTAAACACGTTTTTGCACAGACAATCAGGTAACATAACAAGCTTATAACTTTGTGATTTTTCATGATACAGTTTTGAAATTTTGTACATAGATTCTTTACATAAAAATACGTGTTTCGGATTTCGCATATACTAAAACTGATTTTATTTATTTTATTTTATTTATTTGGGACAAAAAACAGTTATACATTACAGCATTAACAAAGTAATTATCATACAATCGAAAAAAAAACGTATAACCCACACTATTGTCCACGACATAACATTGAAGTATGACAGCGAACGCATGTTAAATAAGAAAATAATAAAAAGTACATATTTATAAGAAAAAAACACTATAATTATACCGACGAATCGAAGAAAGCGGATGACATAAGCAACCGTTACCGTTTGTTGTATATTCGTAAAAAAATTTGTAATGTTAACACACAACCTACCAATACCCCCATAATACCACAGAACTCACCACACAATCCATATTATAATATTATAACATCCTCAGTTTCGAAACTTTCTGATCATTCGATCGCTAAGTTAAGTTGCCATAAAAGCTTATTCAATACTGTAACCCAAATGCTTGTGTGTCCCAGAAGATCTAGCGTAAAGACCTGTAGCTGGTTTAACAAATGAGTTTGTCACCCGCGTTTCTATTTTCAGAATTCAACTCTGATAGCATCATTATATGTAACGAATCAAAACGTTTATTTCGCAAAGTTATAAGCTTGTTATGCAACGTCTCCCCTCTCGCAGGTGGGAGCTGATATCTGCAACTCAGTCCTGAAGATGTGAAGGAGGAAAGGGATCGTTACGCTTGCGCTTATATCCATTATATAAAACTACGCTGGTTGTCCGTATAAAAACATGATCACCACGCAGCGCCCGCTGTGCGCCCGTGCCTAGTGCCGCTATGACCTGCCGTGCATTGTGTTCGTCGCTCGGTGTCCATATTGTAACCTAAATTTTTGGGGCAAAATATAACACGGTATAAAAATTATTGGAATCATTTCAGTTATTTATTCTGAACAAACTAAATTCAGGTTTCGCATATACTAAAAATAATGTTGTATAAAGAACGTATTGCACTTGCGTACTTGAATAAGCATATCTACAAAATAACTTAAGTATGTGGTATTACATATGAACTTATTTCTAGGAATAGAATAATATCTTGGCATAACCGGAAACAGTCTGTTTTAGCAAAAGTGCAAGACTTTCCTCAATGCTTTTTATTTTTTTTATTTTTTGGACGGACCGTAGCAGATTGCGTTCTATAGTTTCTGCCAACCTACCCCCGTGGGAAGGTGGTGTGAGTTTATGTATGTGTGTGTAATTCTTACTTTTTCTAGAAACAAAAATCGTTAGTTAGTCCAGTTCCGGAATTGAAAACATTTTTTTTTTTTTTTTTTATTTATTCCAACATTGCTTGCCATACATACACACAACTACCGTAACCGGATCTACTTTCTGGTAAGAATAGCTACTCCATTATCTCCATTTTGTTTTGCAGAATTTTGGTGCCACAGACAAAGAAGCTTGTGAAAACGTGGTAAATGATCTTCAGCTAAAAATCAGTCCAAGTGACCTAGAGAAAGAACTGAGAGTCGTGACAAAGCTTAGACTGCCAAAGGCGCCATTAATGAAAGGTATTAGTATCGCTACCGTTTGACCGCTTCTAGGGGTTTACTCCCACTCCGTCAACGAAGCAACGGGCCCGTCCGATAGTAAACCGATATTTCGGAGTGAACCATACTCCCATAGATATCTACTCCCTAATGATTTCGGATTCATAAGAATGGGACGGAATCTATACTAATCTTACAATAATCGTGAACGAAAGACGCATGACGATGGAGTTGTGCTATTTTACCGGTCGAATAAAATACTTCACGATCAACAGTTTGGTTTCACCAAAGGACGTTGTACGACCGACGCCGGTGTAACCTTATTAAAACACATTTTTAACGCGTGGGAAGAGGCCCAAGACGCCATAGGAATTTTTTGTGACCTCTCCAAGGCATTTGATTGCGTCGATCACGAAACTCTACTCTTGAAACTTGAGCATTACGGACTTGGAAAACTTGCGCTCAGTTTAGTAAAATCTTATTTAAATGATAGACAACAGCAAGTTCAAATAAATGGTATCACTTCACTTGGTTTAAATGTAAAAATGGGTGTTCCACAAGGCTCAATATTGGGTCCTTTCCTCTTTTTAGTGTATATTAATGATTTACTCCATTTATTAAAAAATCAACCACAAATGGTGTTATTTGCTGACGATACTTCCTTGATTTTTAAGGTAGGTAGACGTGATACAAATTTTGACGAAGTTAATAACGCCCTACTGCAGGTCCAAAATTGGTTCACTGCTAATAATTTAGTATTAAATGGGAAAAAAACTAAGTGCATTAGATTTTCTTTACCAAATGTAAAAAGTAGTGATTGTGAGATAGTATTGAATCAAGAGAAACTAGAATTCGTCGATAAAACCGTTTTCTTGGGGATCACGCTCGACTCTAGGCTACAATGGGGTCCTCATTTAACATCACTTGCAGGACGGCTAAGTTCAGCAGCATATGCTGTCAGAAAAATCCGTCAATTTACTGATGTAGATACTGCGCGGCTAGTCTATTTTAGTTACTTTCATAGTATCATGTCTTACGGTATTTTACTTTGGGGACGGGCTGCAGACATCGAGTCAATTTTTATTCTGCAGAAAAGAGCCATTAGAGCCATATATAATCTCCGCAAGCGCGATTCTCTAAGGGAACTGTTTAAGGAAATTAACATCATGACGGTACCTTGTCAATATATCTACGAAAATATCATGTACGTAAGGAAAAATTTACATCTTTTTAGTAAAAGAGGTGAAAGGCATAATTATAGTACTAGAAAAAGGGACCTATTAGCTCAACCAGGTTTCAGACTAGCTAAAGTAGACACGTCGTTCATGGGATACTGTTTAAAATGTTACAATAAAATACCTCCACACATACTTCAACTCAATGAGACTAAATTCAAAACTTGTATAAAACGCACACTATGCAGGCAGGCATATTATAAGTTTGGGGATTACATAACCGATAAAAATGCTTGGCTCAATGCTGGTCCTGCTCCACAACCACAACTAATTAATTAACATTTGAAGATACTGTTGGAGATGCTGAAGATTGTAAGACTATCATTGCATTGTATAGACTCAATCTCCTTTGTATTATATAATTGCATAGCACATGTGTGAGTACTATGTACATACTCTAAAGCTACCATTTACTGGGTACGTCTTTGTTTGACTTGAATGTGCCCTGGCGACTGAGAGTATGTGACGCTCACACTAATGTCTCGCTGATGGTGGCGCGTGTTGGATCATTTAGCCAATCCATGCGTCAGGTTCGTGAATAAGCGCTGTCAGTGAAGGCTGGGCATACCTTAGCGGTCAGGGCTTATTTTAATTTAATTTAAATATTTGAATTGTTTTTTTTAAGGACGCTGTTAACGTTCTGCATCGTTCTCACATATGAAATTTCAACATGAATGATGTAACCATTATTTTGTAACCATATCTTGATTTAAAAGAGTGTCCGTGGAGTTTCTTGCCCGTTCTTCTCCATAGGTACCTACTATGCTTTGGAATGGGCGCCTAGCTTCATCTTTCTGACTGACCGACCCCTTGACAATTCAAAAGTGCCTGTAATTGGTTTAATTGAAATAAATGCTTTGAGTTTGAGTTTGAGTTTGATTACCGGTCTACTTATTTTGTGGTTTTCAAAAAAAAATATTGTTGTCTTTAAAAAACATTCACATATTGTAGGCTGACTGGCGTTTTTTCTATTTATGTATTACTAACATAGCTTTAAGTCATTTTGATGTACTACTAACACTCTATGAACCAAAAGTCTGAAATAAATGTTTTGAATTTGAATTTGAATTTAGAAAATTATCACATTTTTAACAATAATTATACTTTTTATTAAGTATGCCTTTAAATATAGAATTGAATTATTTTTCCATTTTTGTCCGGTTAGCGGCTTTATCCTGTTGATACCCTTTGTACCTATTTTTCTTTTTGACGGCAATTGACTCTAACAAAAATTATCATCATTATCATTTTAAAGCTTAATATTTCAGAAACGGATCCATAAATCGAAAAATTGTTTTCACAAACCCGTAATATTTTTGAAAGACCTATCCAACAACACCCCACACCATGGGGTAGACGAGAAAAAAAAACTCCCCACTTTACGTGTAGGTAGGTACCCACAGAAAGTACCTACCCTAAAAAATTTTTTTTCATGATTTTATTTTACCATTTTGTCGGCGTGATGATGATGATATGTATATCCATGCCAAATTATAGCTTTCTAATAGGTACTAAGAGTCTCTGAGCTAAGCTGCGGACGGACAGACGGACGGACATAGCGAAACTATAAGGGTTCCTTGTTGACTACACAACCCTAAAACTACCTTACGCGTAGTTACTAACTTTAGGAAGGTACCTTCAATGATATTCTGTAGGTACGTGTTTAGTGGCTATCATAAACTCTTTACAAACAGCTAGCGGTTAAAATAATTATCACTTATTATACTTTTCATCTTCGTCTCGACTTGATACTTCTAACTAATAAAATGTGTTGGCAGCTAGACTTTTAATTAAATACCACCACAAACATTATATCATGAATGAAATTTTTGATACACTATAAAAAAAATAAAAATCGTTTATTTTCAGGCGTCGACGGCCCATAGCGTGTTAGTAATCAGTACAAACTTAAAAAACTATGTTAGTAGTAACACTTAAACACACATGAGTACAACAATAAAAACACAAATACACACTAAAAATACAGCCAAGATAAGAGGAGGAAGATTCATCAAGTCCCATGTCTGACATGCAGTTTGATAAATCTATCCATTGTAGGCCCTTCTAGCCTTTCTGCCAACACCTTCAGAATGCTATTGCTGCTTCCCCTCAATCTACTACAAATCTATAATTTAATTATCCTTTAACTGGAACGCCATACAGCAATAACACCAACGGCGCAAAAAATTACTTCATCTGCTGCTTTCCATTCATCCTGTGCGCGCTGGACATCGAGCGGGCGGCCATGGCTCACCCACGCTTATGCTGTCACGCAGCGTCAAGACACCTCCATAATTCCATATCTCCATCCATATTGCGCACATTCATTGCGATATTATTGAGACCTAGTGAATTTTTCAAATTAAATGCATTTAAATTGAAAAGAAACGAAACATTTGTATGTGTCATCCTGCCTGACAGATGTGGAAAGTACCTATGTATAATGTATCAGACATGTTATTTTTAACCGACTTCAAAAAGGAGGAGGTTCTGAATTCGTCCGAACCTTTTTTTTTTTCTTTTTTTTTTATGTATGTTCCCCGATTACTCGAAGATGGCTGGACCGATTTGGATTTTTTTTGTTTTATTCGAGAGGGTATACATCACAGTTGGTCCCATATAAAATTGATTAACTTTGCTTCGGTAGTTTTTGAGTTAGCTTCAATAATACGTATTTTTTCCCCACTTTTATATGGATGATGTTCTAGTTTGTTTTGCAGATAGTGGTATTAGAATTTGTGTGGGGTAGGTACACAACTAAAAAGTGAAAAATAAAAACTTTTTTACAAAAAAATACATCCGACTTCCAAAAACAACACTACAAAGTGAAAAATAACTTTAATTTCGGAAGTCGGTGGCAAAAAACGAAAATACATTTAACACCGACACCGACACCGACTGCCGAAATTAAAGTTATTTTTCACTTTGTAGTGTTGTTTTTGGAAGTCGGTTGTATTTTTTTGTAAAAAAGTATTTTTTGAATATCCATTGTGGCTTGTGAGGTTGTGACGAACGAAAATTGTTTGTAGGAATTTTTAAGCACCTAATAGGGTAACTGCTATAGTAATTGGCCACGCTTTAGTTTTTTAATTACTAAAGCATGGCCAATAACTTTATCAGTTACCCTATTTGTCTACTTATCGCATTTTTTCGCGAATACGATGTTGGTCCCATGGAGAAAGTTATTCAGTTTGATGTTCTGTACCACACCCTGAAATTTGACGAGAATGCAAAACGACACGTTGTATAAAATTCAATGTCCTGACTGACTGACTGATATATCAACGCGCAGCCCAAACCGCTAAGAATCAAATCTCAATCGGAGTCTCCTAACACAGGCATTGTTTGCTTACAAGGAGGCTCCAATCACTAATTGTGTTTTTTATTTATTATAGTTACGAAATAAATAATTTTTATTATGCCTTGTTAACTATTTCTTCATTTCCAGGTGTTGAGAGACTTCTGAAGCATCTTTTCCGGTCTGGCGTGTTGTTCGCTCTGGCTACCAACTCCAAAAAAAGAGATGTGAGACTGCACATCGCTACCAAGCCTAAAATATTTCGAATGTTCCATCATATAGTAAGACCTTAATGCTTTGAATAAACCTAGATTGGTCAGATCACTACGTGGCTAAATGATAACAGCGGCTCGGCTCGATCGAAAGCTAAGCTACGCTTGCCGCGGTCGGTTCGTGGATTGGTGGCCATCCATTACATATCGAGACCCCTCCGTGCTTCGGAAGTCACGTTGCCACCGGGGCCGCGGGTTGTTCGAAAGAGATACCGTGGGCCTGGCACAGGCAACTGAAGGAACGCGGGTGGATTTTAATCAGTAAAATTCTGACACGCCCTCCCGCTCCGCCCAGAGCGGGAGAAGTCATTTGATGAATTCCCATCCACAAAAAAAAAAAGCCGTTGATCTCGGCTGTCATTCGTATCTTTGTCAGTCTTTACGGGTAGTTAGAAGCCCAAAAGTCTGACAACCAGTCTGGTATCGAGTTACCCAGTAACAGGTTTGTGTGGGTCAGTTAGGCAGTCGCTACATGTAAAATACTCGTATTCAGCTGCATCCAGTTAGGCTGGAGACTGACCCTAACATAGTTGGGAAAAGGCAGGCAGATTGATTGGGCAGATCACTACCTAACATTACTTGAACCTGTAATAAATACACACATCAAAAGTGTCTAGGGATCAACATATATTTTTGCAATAACTTTTCTCCTGATTGATATTAATTAAAATTTTCTTTAAGGATTCATCAAATAAAGTGTTTTCGTTTGTCACAGTAACGATAAACCAAGTCACCTTTGCATTAATAAAGAAATTTGCCATTTTCCTAATAAAGGGATTTTTGACATTTGAACCACTAACATTAAAGTTCGAAAAAAAGACTGAAATAACAGTTTTCTTTAAAATTTTATTGGGTAACTTAAACAATTAATAATCCGTGTTTCTACCGCGAACACTAACAACACAAGAACATCGGTTTGGCATACTCAAAATGAGTTCATCCAAATCACGCTGTGGAATGGCCGCCCATGTTCGTTGCAACAACAAAAAAAGGTCTTCTTGCGACTGGATACCCTCCATATTCGGCAGAGCTCTTCTCTGTAGCATATCCCATGCATGCACAATCGGGTTCAAGTCTGGCGACTGAGCAGGCCAGGGCAGGACATTGATGTTAGCTGCGGCGAGAGTCTGTCTTACAACTCTTGCGGTGTGCGGTCGTGCATTATCATGCATTAACTGAAATAAGGGACCGATTTGCACTTGTAGAGGAACGATGACGTCTGATACAATCGTCTCAGCATAAATTTGAGCGTTGAGGTTGCCTCTGATCCAAATCAACTCAGTTCTTCCGCCGATCCAAATACCCGCCCATACCATGATGGTTCCACCACTATAAGGATGGACTTCCTGGCAGGATTTTAATCGCTGTTGGCGTCCAGGGGTTCTCCAGTGTCGTATACGTCTTGTATCCGGTCTCATACCAAAACGAGACTCATCAGAAAAGCACACGAAACGCCATTGTTCTTCTGCCCAATTTCTGTGTTCAAGAGCCCATTGATATCGAATCCTACGATTGTGCATTGCTATAGGTGGTACCCGTAGCGGTCTTCGGGAATGAAGGTTCACTTCATGCAAGCGGTTTCTGACTGTTTGGTCGCTAATTAAGTTCCCTGAAGAGTGATGAAGCCTCACGGCTAACATCATGGCGGTTATAGTTGGAGCTCTTCGAGTTAAGATTTGAATGTATCGGTCTTGTCTCCGTGTGGTGCAGCGATACCGTCCTCCATGGCGCTCAGCCAGTGCCCACCAGTGCTTCGGTAACGTGTCCAAAGTCGACTGATAACACTCTGACTGATATTCAGAGCTAAAGCCACAGTACGTTGCCGGGAACCAGCTTCTATCATTCCCACGGCTCTGAGCATTTCTTCCCTGCTTAAATGACGTCGCCGCTCCATAATAACGTTGGTTTTAATCAGTAGTAGGGAAACAGTAGCACTAATAATGTCTTCAATGCGTTGTATGTTTTTATAGGGAAAATATTGACAGCTGATTTTCATCTTTTACTCGAATTTGATTCACAGTTCCTGATTCAAATTATGAAATGCACCAAAAAGGATCCATATAAATTTATAAAATCATAAATTTATTACAAAGCCACATCTCAATCTCAAGAAATCCGCATAAAAATGCTTGATCCCTAGACACTTTTGATGTGTGTATTAGAGGGTTACTCTGTGGCGCAAAGTTCGTAGGTAGTATTCGGAAACGCAAAGATTACCGAACCTTTTCTATTTGAACTGCAACTACAGGTTTGCGCCGACGACCCTGATGTGGATCGCGGGAAGCCATTCCCAGACGTGTATCTGATGGCTGCTGCCAAGTTTCCAGAAAAACCTCCGCCTGTTAAGGTATTTTTATCAAGTTGGTAATAAGCATAACCCAGTATATATCATACCCACTGCTGGGACACGCTGTGAGAGGGAGCGGGCCGTAATCCACCAAGCGGGCACAGTGCGGGTTGCTGGGTGTGACATGTCTTCAAATTTATAGTTCTATTGCATGTCGGTTTCTTCACCGTTTCGAGAGCAAAATAAATTACACAAAGTGCCTGGCTGGGTTTGAACCCACAACCTGCAACACGTAATTTGGGGCCATTACTACTGCGCCACAGTGGCGGGCACTTCTGCTCTTCTGTTAGTAATAATATGCCTGAAAGTTCAGTTTCCGCTACAATTATAACATTTTCAATAGTCTAGTACAGTCTGCGAGGCCTAAGCTGAGCTTTGCATTTGTGTGAATGATCACCAAAGAAGCGGAGTTGCATCGCGCGAGGGACGCACCGCGCCTCAGGCCGATTGCAAAAAGCAGGACCTTGAACCAAGCAAAGGACGCGTCGCGCTCTAGGCCGGACGTCACACCTACACTATCTATGTGCACTCACACAAATGCAAAGCTCAGCTGAGGCCTCGCGGATTGTAGTTATATAGGTACCCTAAGGTATTCTAGGTATTCATTCTAAAATGGAGATATTTCACATAAAAGTCAAAATGATAATATGAAGGATGTTGTATAAATAACTGTCCAGTTGGCCTCGTGGTTGCAAGCGCGACCGCTGAGCGTGGGGTCCTGGGTTAGATTCCCAGGTTAGGCCTTTTCCCGACCTGGGAATTGGGTTTTTCCATAAGTTTCTCAGAGTTTGGAAGAAGGTGGACCCCCGTGCCTTGGTGTACACCTGATCTCTCTCCGGTCGTGCCGGATTGCCGACCCATCGGAGAGAGGGAAGAGAGAGTGCACCAGTGGCTGCGCACATACTTGTGCACTATAATATATCCCGCGCCGAAGGCTAAATAAATTACTTATTTTGCAGTGTCTCGTCTTTGAAGATTCGCTAGTTGGTTTAAAAGCCGGGCTCGCAGCAGGTATGCAGGTAAAACATTATAATGTTGCATTGTTGTTATATTACTGAAGCTGTTTGTGATGGAGCTCGCCCGCGGAAGTATATTCAAGCTCGTACTAATGGCTGCACGACCCTAAGGTTTAGTGCCACCACCCACTTGCACGTTTTAAGCTCGAACTCACTGGTGGGTGGGGTTGGCCAAAAAGCACGCTGTTTTTTTTTTTTTTGCTGTCTCTCCTGGCATCGCATCCGATAGAGATAGTATCATTGATGAGCAGTTAGACGCTAGTTAAAATTAATAGTAAGTGGTAGTAAAGTAAAACTACTTAAGTAGTACCTAATAGTGAAACGTGCGCGTAAAAATTAAATTTACGAGTACGAAAAGTCCTTTGGAAGATCGAGTTTTATGAAAAAACCACTGCATAAATCTATAAATAAAGTTTATTGAAGTCTTCGTTATGTAATAAAGTTTATTGAGCTTTGTCGGTGCCGACTTTGTTTTGGACATTTTACACTTATTTTATTACTTATTTACGCCCAAAGTTGCGTTAAAATTAGCGAGAAAAACGAATCTTTGTTGGCTCATAAGTTTTTAATTAAAAAAAAAAAATAACCTTTATTTCGGACAAGTAACATCCATAGTGGGTTAGTTCACAGAAATCTTATCACTATGTTAGTAAAGCTTAATATTAAATATCTATTTAGCAACAGTATTATTCTGAGAGATACATCTCTTAATAATGCTATGCATTATCGAAGAGTCATATCTCCCAGCTATGATTTTCAGGATGGAGTTGGGGCTGGCCCGCACTCTGCAGAGCAATGAGGCAGATTTCTGTCTAATGATGGCATGGAAGCCATCAACGTGACTCTGCGCGAACATAGCAGATGCACTGCAGAAACGGGGCAGCCCCAACAGCATCCTGAAACCATTATTATATTGCACTCGCAGGGCGCTGATGGCCCGCTGAGTATAATTAGTCCACAGGCTGCACGTGTAGTATACCTGGCAGTAAGTTTTAAAAAGAGTTACTTTAACTTGTTCACTACACCGTGCAAACCTGCGTGCCAACATATTACATCGGACCGCCAGCGCCCTACGCTCGCGCTCAATATCCACCTGGTCATCAAGGCCGTCAGTTACGTAATGCCCCAGGTACTTAAATTGATGGACCCGCTTAAGTTCGGTACCGTTCAAACTTATTGTGGGCACGGATTCTGGGCATTTGCCACCGTCAGCCTTGAAGACCAGGAACTCGCTTTTTGCGACATTGTACAATAGGCCATGCGCCTGAGCATAGGACTCACAACACGTGAGTAGTTCTCTTAGCGCCCTGACCGTTGGGCTCAGCAGCACCATATCGTCAGCGTAACTAATATTATTGACACTGACGTTATCAATGCGACATCCGATTTTCATACCGCTAAGCTCAACGATCAGGTCGTTGATGTAAAGGTTAAAGAGCTTTGGTGACGTTATCCCCCCCTGTCTCACCCCACACTCCAGATTATACGGCTCAGAGAACTTATCATACTAATGGTTTTTTATTTTACTATTCTGTTTGCGTATAGACAAAATTAATAATGAGACAAAGCGATCATGTTTACTTTGGATGCACAATGTCAAACAGAGGAGGAATGAATATCGACTAGTTACCACCACCTTAAACTCTATTTCTGCTTTAAGACCAAGATGGCAGACAGATAGTTTGAACCTTAGTAAAGTTTCAATTTACTATACACAAACAAACAAAACAAAATACATGTCTGAAACATCTATCCTACATATTATAAATTAAAGTCGCTTTTGAAAGAAAGAAAAAGAAAGAAAATACGTTTATTTGCGGTAAACATGACGCAAAGGACGACAAAATAAAATAAACAAAGTAAAAAGCAAGTTTTGGGGAAAATATGCGTCACATCTACGCAAAACGGCTACCGCTCAGCATAATGCCGCGACCCCATGCGAAACGGAGCCCCAGCGCTGGCTGGTGGCTTTTCGTCTGTCTGTGAGTTTTGGTTTTGTGGAATGGCATCTCGCAGGTCAACGTACGACTCAAGGAGGAGGCTGCTTCCTGTGAAAGTCTTAAGGCTCCCAGCCAGGGCATACAACTTATAAACTAAGCAGTCGCTTAGTTTATACGGCCTACGGCGTCGCTTGGGGAGGACAGCAAGGGCCTGTCCCTGGATCGGATCAACGTCAGTTTGTGACTGCGTTGTTCTTCTAAACTACGCAACAGATTTGGATGCGGTTTTCACCATCATTATAGAGTAAGATCCCAAGGCCGCCAGAACTTACTTATTTTCTGCGTGCGGCGCGTGGGCAAAATGTAAACGAGGGGTAGGTAAATAGTTACAACGCTGCAAGGTTTCTTTGGCGTGTGACTGCCACAAGGCATGACCACCATCAGGGAATTTAATTTTATTATTATAAAAAATTAGTCGCTAATTAGTCGATCATTGGTTCAAAAGTTATAAGGGTTCATTCATATGTGGCCGATCTGGAGAGCATCTCCCCAGCTTGGCCACATTTATATCTCAAAAAAACCGACCAAGTGGGTGTCGGACCACGCACAATGAAGGGTTCCGTAGTTGGGATGAATTTATCTTAAGAACAAACTTAACATTGTAGTTGAAAAACATGTTCTCCCATACATTCCAACTGTAAATGTAAGTTTGTAGGTACTCACAATATCGATAGATTTGCCATGTTATTTTAAGACCACACTTTTTATAGGTTTTCCTGTAACCTACAGGTAAAGATCGATTTTCTGTATTTTTTTCAAAATTTTAGGCTCAGTAGTTTCGGAGATAAGGGCGGGGGGAATGGTCAATTTTTGTCTATTTTCTTAAATAACTTTAAAACAATTTATTTTAAAATTATAAAAAATATATATTTGAGACCCTCATAGTAAGCCCTTTCATTTGACATGCCACATGGTGTAGTTTGCAAAACTTTTTTTTTTTAATTTTCTTATTTGCCCCCCAAAAGTGACCTCTGTATTCAAAATTCATTTATTTACTTTACCTGTCCGTGTTTGGGTCACATAAATTCATATGTGTACCAAATTTCAACTTAATCGGTCCATTAGATTCGGAGCAAATTGGCTGTGACAGACGGACAGACAGACAGACACACACACGAGTGATCCTATAAGGGTTCTGTTTATTCCTTTTGAGGTACGGACCCTAAAACTACGCCATCTAACGAAAATCTGTTGTCTCCTAAATTTAGTCGGGTCGACAAATTCTGGTTTATTCCCGTTGTCCCCGTATGCCATATCCCCTTCACGGGGACAGCGGGACGTGATTAAATGTATTTCCCGCTGTCCCCATAACGTACATTCGGCTAACGGGGACAACGGGAAGCAAACTTTTCACGAGTCGTTGTCCTCTAACGTAACTAGTTCGGTTCTTGATAGCCTGTTAAAAATAATCTCTTTTTTTCCACATTTTTTTTTTCTGTAAAATCTAGTGTTTCTGGCACTCGCCGGGCGCTCTCGCGGCACCGCTCGCTTCGCTCGCTCGGCTCGTGCGTAGAAGGTCACAGTTTTAACCTAACCTAACCTATATATATTTTTGTCATAACAAATCATTTGACCAAAAAGACCAAATATTTATTGTCTAAAGATTGTTTGCTGTAATAAATCATTTGATTAAATACCAAATAAAAAACTTTGTTTGATGGGTAAAAGATGCCGACTCACACATAATACTACACAAAAAAGAAAAAAATGGGGACTGTAGGCAATAATTTTTACTTATTTTATTCAACTATATTAACGGGGACAGTGTACGGGGACAACGGGAAGTATTTTTAAATATTTAATTGAAGTAGGTACCGCTGTCCCCGTAGGACGGGGACAACGGGAACTACCGCAAATTCTGATACACTCTATATGGGTACCTATAAGTAAACGGGAGGAACATAGTTACTTACCACTAAACACTTAATTCACCAGGTGGTGATGACTCCACCCAGAAGCCTGCCGAAGAGACAATGTGCTGACGCGACTTTGGTGCTCGAATCCCTGCTAGATTTCAAACCAGAGTTATTTGGACTCCCTCCTTTTACTAATAATGTCAAGAAAACACCAAAAGTTTCTAAAACCCGTTTCTAATAGGTAGGTACCTTAATCACGTGATCTCAAATTCATTTTGTGTAAACAATGATAGAACATTCTCTCGAGGAAGTATAAGAAATACATTTGGAGGAATGGATGAGGATGAGGATACGAGGAGGAGGATGAGGAAGATAGAACCTGTGCGGGGGCCGCGTGTCCATCGCACGCTGTCACCGGGACGTCACATTCGGTTCAAATAATCTCGTTTCTTGTCGACTTCCCGTTAACGTTGCACAAACGGTGTAAGCATGAACTCGACCAAACTTTTATAAGTTCTCGGCAAGTTTTTTAAAACTGCGTAAAAAAAATTGACGTTTGACAGTTTTATATAGAAAAACTGTCAAAAATGTATTTATTCGTAGGATAAGAATTCACTGAACAATCTCGAGCGTCTGTGGTATATCCTAGTACCTACAGCCTTAAAAACAAGTAGGTACACACGGCTGCATAGCAAGCTATACATTTCTAGTTTACAATGAGAGGATTGCATACAATGCGAGATCAGCTTATACCGGAATATATAGCTTGATCTGTAGCCGTGCGCACCTATACCTACACGGGCAGAGATTCAATTATTATGTCTACAATCTTTGTTCCATAATATTGTATCAAATTACTTAAAGCAACAAATCATAATTATGATTAGTTAATAGGTACCTATTTATTATACGTTGGGTACTAGTTAGGGTACTTAAATGTCGAATATAGTGTGACGTTAACGTCATGGTACACACACACGGTTACACGGTTTTGTAATAACAAATAAAGACCTCATTCATTCATAGGTAAGTGATTTGGAAAAATAAAATTTTGGTAAGTACCTACAGACGCCAGCACATCAAGCTACTACAATGTGTCAAATTTCTTTAATAGATTTTCAAAAAAAGCATTAGGTTCAAGGTTGATTGGGAAAATTTTACAGTTTTGGGTGGCTTGACCTGCTGGCGTCTGTACCTACCTATCTCTTCCACAAAAGCTTATAAAAAGTTGAAGTACTCAAGGCTACAGATCAAGCTATACATTTCCAGTATAACCTGATCTCGCATTGTATAGGATTTCCTTACAATGAGAGGTCAGTGTAAATTGGAACTGTATAGCCGTGTGTACCTACTATATTACTGCTTCAACTCTTCAGAAGGTATAAAAGTTTGGTCGAATTTAGCCAAAGAATTTTGTCATCAGCCTGCAACTATTCCAGTAAAAACTTAGAACAAGCTTCTTCAGTGTCCAAGATACCTATTTATTTAATTTTTTTAAATGAATTTTTGTAAGCTGGCAACATTTTCCGTCATCTGTCATCCGACAGTTACATGTTTTTTTACACATTCGAGTTTTTTTTTTACGTGTAGCTTTGACCTGTAAATAAATTCTTTACGTCCTTTAATTTATTTTATTTGTATACCTACAAAATAAATACTTAGATACTTTGTCAACGAACGTACGCCCTTTACCTATTTACAGGTAATTTAGGCATAAATACTTCATAACTTTGTTTATTTCAGTGGTCGACTGGTCATAGATCAAGTTAATTTAAAGGCGGAATTATATTCCTCTGTTCGCAAGAGTCCAACTTTCTCAGGAGTCCAACTTTTATTTTTTATGTAGGTACTTTTATTATCACTATTCCAACTGTACGGTACAGTTACGCACATATAGAAACTCATTGTGGTTTTCAAAGAGGAAAATAACAATGTCATCTTTTACTTTTATGAAAAAATAAATATGAAGCTCATTGGTGTCATGTATGTCAACAAACGTTGTTTCAAAGAGTATAATAATAATAACGCGTTGTTTCCTATCTTCGTATGTGTTTCCTATAATATCAATAATGAATAAATTTGTGTTTATTAATACCGGGAGAGGTCGGAGAATACTGTTATTGAAAGGTAACCGTTATTATTATTCAAAAACAAACAAAAGTAGTTCAACAATTTGGATTTGTCACAAAAGAGCTTGCAGAGCAACAATAACAATAGGTATATGAAGAGGCAGACTGTTTCGCGTGAAAGTTTGCACCTATGTGAACCTGATGAGAAGAGCAACTTGGTAGAGCAAGCACTGGCGGAATGTATATTAAAAGTGCAAACTGATTTGGGCCCTATCCCGCAAATTTACGAAAACGCTATGAAAAATTTTACTTCTGACGAAAGTTGACACATTATATCGTTCGAGAAAAAAGGCCTTAGGTGTTCAAAAGACCACTTTCAATGAAACAAAGCATGTTGTTACCTATTCCTGACATGTTCAAGGATTTTCTGATAATAGAAGACGGTGATCCTAAAATTCTAGTCTTTGCAAATTCTTTGGTGTTAAAGAGTGTGCAAAACATTAAGCACCATTTTGCAGATGGGACTTACTTTGTCGTGCCGCGTCCCTTCTACCAACCATATACGATACAGGGAGACGACGTAGGTAGTACTGACAATAAGACGTTCATAGTGCCTTTATTTTTTTCTTTATTGCCCGATAAAGAGTAAATCACATATGAACGGTTATTCAAGTTCAACACAGTTTCAGACAGATTATGAGATTGCAGCTATGAATGCAATTAAATCTACGTTTCCTGCAGTGGAGATAAGTGGCAGCTTCTATCACTTTTCAAATGCAGTTTGGAGAAAAGCAAAATCACTTAATTTAACTGACATCAAGGATAATCGAGTACATGTACGTCGTCTAATAGTTAAAGAGTGTGCAAAACATTAAGCACCATTTTGCAGATGGGACTTACTTTGTCGTGCCGCGTCCCTTCTACCAACCATATACGATACAGGGAGACGACGTAGGTAGTACTGACAATAAGACGTTCATAGTGCCTTTATTTTTTTCTTTATTGCCCGATAAAGAGTAAATCACATATGAACGGTTATTCAAGTTCAACACAGTTTCAGACAGATTATGAGATTGCAGCTATGAATGCAATTAAATCTACGTTTCCTGCAGTGGAGATAAGTGGCAGCTTCTATCACTTTTCAAATGCAGTTTGGAGAAAAGCAAAATCACTTAATTTAACTGACATCAAGGATAATCGAGTACATGTACGTCGTCTAATAGCATTAGCACATTTGCCCGCAAATCACATGCCTGAACGTTATTTGGCTGTGACCAGCAGTTACGAAGATGTGAATGATAACACGGAAACATTTAATAATTATTTCTGCAAACAGTGGCTCAACCCGAAAATTATTGAGACTGTAAGTTGTTACAACAAGCGACATCGCACAACCAACAAATTGGAGGGATGGCACTCTCGAATAAATAAAATCTTCGGGAAAAAGTCAAATCTATTCCAATTTATCAGCCTGCTGAAAAACGAAGCCTCACAACAGGCTTTTAATTTGCAGCAGGCCAACCTTCACTCTGAACCAAGTAGAAAGAGGTCGAGACGCAACATTAACATTGACGTACGTATACGCGAGATAGTGAATTACTTTGTGCGTGGACAAATTGAGGCTCTCGCTTGTGTAAAACGTTTGTCTTCTAAAGTCTTGGTCATAATAAATTCATTATAAAAATTAAAATCCGTATTCTTTAAAAACCACAATTGATTTCTGTCCAACTGTACTGATGGAACCAAGATGGAACAGTGCTAATAAAAGTACATGAAAAATAAAAGTTGGACTCGTGCGAAAACTTGTATGGATGTTATAAAAGTTGGACTCCTGAGAAAGTTGGACTCTTGCGAACAGAGGATTATATTTTTTCATTCAATAACGAAATTATCATAAAATGTATATTCAACTGCAGGTCAAGTAACATGCTCAGGTAGGAGGTTGATTTTTGCGCTCTATGCAGAATAAAGATCACCGAGTTTGTCAGTGACGCATAACTAGAGATAAGTAAAATAACTGTGAACGGTCTGTGTATTAATGGACAGCTGTTTTGAAAAGTGCGCTCAGCGTAACCGTTCGTATCGCTCCAAGTCTCAGTGTGTACCGACCCTTATTTAGTAAAAAAAAAAAGTAAATAAAAATACTGCATTATTGATGTTAGTAATATTGCTAGTCACTCAATGATGTAAAACAAAGGATTTTTTGGCGCCATCTTGTTTTTGTCAATACAATTTCTGTGACAATTTCACAAATATTTATCAACAACATCCGCTTGTCAATGTCACTGTGACAAAAGATCCTTGTAGCTCTCTACACTCAAACGCACGTCTGCTGTAACGCTTCGAATACGAAAACCGACCTTACTGCTACAAAATAAAGCCGAAAATGCCAAACTGCTGCTTCCTAAAAAAAAAAAAGTCGACTTTTAAAATAAAAAACAATCCAAAATAATAACTGAACGTTTATTATTAAGAAACAACTAAGTAATAAATAATAATCAAACAATAATATTTTAATACACACGTCATTATGTATTTCTATCAGAGGTTATGTGCCCCTTTGCTTCCTTCCACAATTCATACAATGTCATACATTTTGTGCTAAGTATTATACACATTTAAATAATCTAATTTTAGGTATACCTTGGAATTTTAATGAAATGCTTTCTTTTTCTCTGGTTTCCTAAAGCCTGATACACTTCTAAAACAGGTCAATATCAGACGAAAAGTGAAGCGTCACACGATGTTGTATCATGTGCGGTGCAGCTGTTAATTTGACCTGCCTTGCATACCAGCTGCCCAAGAAATGACTAAGGTAGGGCCCCACAGATTTATAATTGAATAGGCTTTTAAAAATCCCTCAATGGCTGGGATATATTTCATTATAGAAACACGCATTGACGATATTTTGGAAAGTCCAAGATATATAATTAGATTTTTCAAGCCACCATTTGATTTTGATATTGACTGAATCAGATATTATAATTACATAATTTTGGGGCATTCTCTAATGTACCCGATAATAGTACGGGGTGGTGAGAATCTTAAGTAAAATCCTTTAATTTAAAACTTCAATTTTCTTGTAATATCTTATTCAGTCAAATCTGTTACCGTCCCTTTACTTAAATCGTTTTAATTAATGTTATTTAATTTAACACATACAAATCAGAATTGTTTCGAGACAGACCTCAACTCCAACGACGGAAATAGGTTAGCCGATAATAAGCACACCAACTGCCAGTGGCGATATTAGGCATCGCAATTTTTCATACTTGAATTATTACACCACATCATTTTTCACAAAGAAATAGGCAAGGGGTACATTTCACACCTATCGTTCACTGATGCCGATATTAGATGCCATATGGCAATACTTATGACAACTTTAACATTTTTTTTTTTTATAGCAAACTTTTTTCATAGTTCCCCAAAGCGCACTGTGCCCGCGTGGTGGATTACACTCCCTCTCACAGTGAGGAGGCCTGTGGCCCAGCAGTGGAATGTTTATAGGCTGATTATGTAGGGTTCATAAATGACAGTCAATCTGCCTAGCCTTTTCCCAACTATGTTGGGGTCGGCTTCCAGTCTAACCGGATGCAGCTGAATACCAGTATTTTACATGGAGCGACTGCCTATCTGACCTCCACAACCCAGTAACTGGGTAATACGATTACCCCTTGGTAAGACTGGTTGTCAGACTTTCGGGATTCTGACGACTCGTAACGGCTGTCAAAGATCCGCGAATGAGACCCGGGACCAACGGCTTAACGTGCTTTCCGAGGCACGGAGGAGTCTTGGTTTATAAAGATGGTCACCCATTCACGGACAACCCCGGCAAGCGTAGCTTAACCTGATGCATCGACCCGTGCGGCTGTTATTACTTAGCCACGAGCTTCTCGGGTTCATAAATGACAGTATTTCCAGTAATAGGGTTCCGTAGTTGCACAATAATGCAGACTAAGAAGAGGGCGTTTTGTTGTTTCATGAATATTTGACTATTACTCGTAAACTTGAAAAGCCTGCTTAGCTGTGATAGTTTTCCTTTTAACTTCGTTATATATACTACTACCATGAATTTTTCACCTATCCAAAACTAACCGTTTAGCCGGCAGGGGGGGGGGGGACACTTGACTCTTACAAAAATTAGCACTTTAAAGCTTAATATTTCAGAAACGGATCCCTAAATCGAAAAATTGTTTTCACAAACCCGCAATATTTTTGAAAGACTCATCCAACAACAGCCCCCACCATGGGGTAGACGAGAATACAAAAAAAACATCCCCACTTTACGTGTACAGAAGGTACCCTAAAAATGTTTTTTTTTTTCATGATTTTATTTTACCACTTTGTGGGTATGATGAATATGTATATCCATGCCAAATTATAGCTTTCTAGTACTAAGAGTACATAGCGAAACGTATAAAAAAGACATGTTGTGCGGAACCAAAATAAGTTGGAGTAAGGGCAGGAGATGATGAGTTCTAAATTGTATTTGTATGTGTTAAATTAAAGTGTTGGCACTCACAGAGCCGTTTTACAATAATGTGATAACTTATCTACTTACCAGTTTTAAAATACTAATAAAAAGTCATTTCCCGATTATTACATGCTACAGTATAAAAATGCATATTATTATATAAATAACAATTAAACAGGGTCAAATTAAATTAGCTAGCGAAACTCTGCAGACGTGATATGCAGACGTGTAACGATAAGACAAAAAAAAAACTTCATTTTGCTGAAGATATAACGGTCGCTGGTCAATTTAAAATTACTCGAGTTTATAAAATCTTTTTTGTTTTTTTTTTTTTATCTTCTTTAGATATTGACACCTATTACACCTGCGGAGTTTCGCTAGCTAATTTAATTTGACCCTGTATTTATACGTCAATCAATTCATACATATAATCATTCCTACATTCCATAGAGTTAGGCTGTGCTCTAAGACTTAAAACGAATATTTTAGGTGTATATGGCTTTGCTTGATAAAGTCGATGTATTGTGTTAAAGTCAACTTTTTCTCGGACAACTAAATTCCTTATTCCGGGCTGATACTAAAAAAACTCTTAATAGTAATCCGAGTCATTGATCTGGGAATCCAAGGTTGAACCCTGGACAACGGCTTTCTAATTCTGGATAAATATTTTTGATCGACCAAACCTAGCAAATCTGTAGGCACCTTTAATTATAAATAAAATGAGTTAAGAGTTAATAAAATTGCACTATACGTCATGTCAAAAAATAAGTGTCCTATTATTTGAAATACGTAAAGGCGGGTACAAACTCCTGTAACGTAACATGCAATGTAACATGAAAGGAGCATTTCATAAGTGTGGACGCAGCGCGCGCACGGACCGAGCATTACCTACTCGCATCTGTTTCAGTCTGCCTCATTCCTCCATTGTTCGCACACACACAACCCGTCGACACTGGCGCTCCGTGCACACTGCACGCGCCTTTTTGTTCGACGAAAAAACCGATCGCGGCGCGCACGAGTTGAAATGCTCTGTTCGTGCGCGCAAGGCGTCCACATTATGGGAATTCTGTTACATTGCATGATACATTGCGACAATGTGGACGGCAAATTCTTTCATAGCGTGTTACATTGCATGTTACATTTCGTAAGTCTGTACCCGGCTTAACACACAACGAACACACGCATGTGTCTTCGAAGGGAAGGCAGAGATGTAGCTAGACAGTATACCTACCCACATTTCGCCAGCTAAGTTGTGTTGATGTAATTTTTATACAGGGTTATTGGTAAAATATTGGCAATCCATAAAGGGGATGTAAGAGAGGTCAGGTGCAAACAAATGACCCGTTATGACTCCTACTCAAAAAAAACCACCCACCCAACCACCTCCTACTCAAAATGGTTGACCATTTTCGAGTAATTTGACATTCTAAACAAACATTATTTTCTCATTGTTTTCTTTTGTTTTTTGTGTTTCACGAACTGTGTCCAAATAAACGTTTTTCTTTCTTATATATTTTTTTGAAGATATCTGCGGCACACAACTTTAAAGTTCCTAAAAAAAAAAACTAATGCATGAAATACTTTTTTAAAATTATTATCTTAAGTTGTGTTTGTGACTGAAGTGTAATTATAGAATTTATTTTATTTTTATTCGCTTGCTAATACTTCAATACATAACAATCAATCTGCCTAGCCTTTTCCCAACTATGTTGGGGTCGGCTTCCAGTCTAACCGGATGCAGCTGAATACCAGTATTTTACATGGAGCGACTGCCTATCTGACCTCCACAACCCATTAACTGGGTTAACGATACCCCTTGGTAAGACTGGTTGTCAGACTTTCGGGCTTCTGACGACCCGTAACGACTATCAAAGATCCACGAATGACAGTTTTTAGTAAAAGAGGTGAAAGGCATAATTATAGTACTAGAAAAAGGGACCTATTAGCTCAACCAGGTTTCAGACTAGCTAAAGTAGACTCGTCGTTCATGGGATACTGTTTAAAATGTTACAATAAAATACCTCCACACATACTTCAACTCAATGAGACTAAATTCAAAACTTGTATAAAACGCACACTATGCAGGCAGGCATATTATAAGTTTGGGGATTACATAACTGATAAAAATGCTTGGCTCAATGCTGGTCCTGCTCCACAACCACAACTAATTAATTAACATTTGAAGATACTGTTGGAGCTGCTGAAGATTGTAAGACTATCATTGCATTGTATAGACTCAATCTCCTTTGTATTATATAATTGCATAGCACATGTGTGAGTACTATGTACATACTCTAAAGCTACCATTTACTGGGTACGTCTTTGTTTGACTTGAATGTGTCCTGGCGGCTGAGAGTATGTGACGCTCACACTAATGTCTCGCTGATGGTGGCGCGTGTTGGATCATTTAGCCAATCCATGCGTCAGGTTCGTGAATAAGCGCTGTCAGTGAAGGCTGGGCATACCTTAGCGGTCAGGGCTTATTTTAATTTAATTTAAATATTTGAATTGTTTTTTTTTAAGGACGCTTTTAACGTTCTGCATCGTTCTCACATATGAAATTTCAACATGAATGATGTAACCATTATTTTGTAACCATATCTTGATTTAAAAGAGTGTCCGTGGAGTTTCTTGCCCGTTCTTCTCCATAGGTACCTACTATGCTTTGGAATGGGCAACTAGCTTCATCTTTCTGACTGACCGACCCCTTGACAATTCAAAAGTGCCTGTAATTGGTTTAATTGAAATAAATGCTTTGAGTTGAGTTTGAGTTTGACAGCCGGGACCAACGGCTTAACGTGCTTTCCGAGACACGGAGGAGTCTCGGTATGTAAAGATGGTCACCCATCCACGGACCGACCCCGGAAAGCGTAGCTTAACCTGATAGATCGACCCGTGCGGCTGTTATTACTTAGCCACGAGCTCCTCGCATCAACTTCAATACATAACAATGAACCATAAAATGACAATTACCTTTAATAGTTTTTAAATCAGAGCTACAAATCATTACAATTTTCATAATTTTGAGCAGGTTTTTTGACTAAAATGGTCGATGTCTGCAAAAAAAATGCATGACATTTGCATACGAGTCGTAAACGTCATTTGGTTACAAATGACCTCTCCTACATCCCCATAATGGGTTGCCGACATATACCAAAAACCCTGTATATTTACGAGTCAACTTTTTTTATCTCCTTTTAACAATAAGCGTCTATTCGAGTCGAGAAACGTTCATTTTGCAAAGCATAGTTTACACGGGTTTAGTAGCTAATGCTTAGTGCAGCAGGTCGCACGCCAGTGGTCACAAAACCGGTATAAGCTGCCTGTTATTCTATTGAAACTCCGCACTGAGCCAGCTCCAGGTAAAGCTGTTACCACTGGCTTGCGGCCTACTGAAGTTAGCTCATGTATGGCTGTTTACACAGTGCGAGCGAGAGTGTACTCGCATGCTCGGCTTGCCTTGGCTGATTTCATTATGAGAGAGCTGCTTAGTCTCTTGAGAGTTGTATGCTGGCTTAGTACTGGGATCATTTAATGTCGATTCAACGTGATTTTATCGAAAAAAATCTGTGATAATGTCTCTGACCACAATTCTAAGCTTTGAATTAGTTTGTTAAAAGCTTAAGTGTAAAAAACTTAAAAAAAAAAAAGGATTTGAATTCGACTGAGTGGCGAGTTACTGCCGAAAGCGTCCGAACAATGCGAGTGAAAACACAAAAATTTTGAAGTTACTCGGATGCGAGTTACTGTCCAACTCGCAAGTGCGACTAACTCGTATGATACGTCCACACACTGCGAGTTTGCTGCACTGCAGCTACTCGCATGCTAGCTCGCACCATGTAAACTAGCCATAAACGAGGCAATGCTTTAGGTAAGTAATGATTTTGACATGATTTGGTGTTTCAGAACAATAATATATTATTATTAGAATTAAAATTAATATTACTGTAATAATCTACCATCAGACTCCCGTTATAAGCAGCCACTCCAAGAAAGTCAATGATTGAATCAATCAGTTAATATATTTATTTCTTAGAAGCTATTAAAACATTTCTTCATGAACAAATACCTACGGGGCCAGCCTATGGGCGTTACCCGAGCACAAATCCAGACTCCGGGTTGCTACTGACAAATTCCAGATTTAAAAACTGATTTAAAAACACTACACAACGAGTCACGACAATCGAAGAACATTAATTTAAAAAGTCGTTTTGTTTTTTTCACATTCAAAATAGCACATTATTTTATATAATAAAATAATGTGCTATTTTGAATGTTAAAGATTGCTGATATTTGCCAAATTAATTAAATTTTAACTGATTAATTCAACCAAACACATTCTTTTTCATGAAAATTCTAGTTTACAAAGCTATGATCATACTTTATAAGGCTCCGACTGTTTTCGAATCAATCATTCTCCAGGTGCAAACACTGATTGATTGTATTGGCACTACTATGTATTGATTGATTGAATCAATCAGTAATGAATGCACTTTGCATACACTAGGTGTTACTGAGACAGTACATAAGTGATTGATTCAACCAATCAGCATAACGCCGCGTAGTCATTGGGAAACAAAGCTGTGCAACATTGTTTGAAACGTGCTTTTGTGTTGCAGGCAACATGTTGATGTTCAGTATTCAATGTTTAGTAAACAAAAGACGACAGCAATTGATGATGATCAAAACAATGTTGCGTGATTGTTGCGCAACATGTTTTGTAACATGTTGTTGTGTTGCGTGAAACATGTTGCTGGCTTTATGCTAATATTCTGTATTCAATTATTCATGATAACAAAAGCCAATCAACATAGTTCCAACAACATTTGATGTTGCAATAACAAAATAGCGCAATTTAGCTCAAAATTGTTTCCAATGACTACTCGGCCTTATTTAAAGACACTTCCATAGCCAATACACTAATTACGCAGCCAGCGGCTTGCACACACCTGCACACGCTTGCACTGCACACTACATGATGCTACACTGCGCAGCGTCGGGGGCAGGCGGCAGGGCGAAGCCGGCGGGCGCGGCGCCCATGTCCCCCACCAGCTCGGTGGGCGGCTGGCCCAGGTCCTGCATCTGTGGGAACAATACATTCATGTAAACAGCTATTGGAAAAACAACTGCTAATATCAGAAGGGCTTTAACAGAATAACTACCAGCTGACGCTGTTTTACGGAGACCCTTCATAAGCACACCTGTGGAACTCAATAGTATTTTAAATAAGTGAAGAAGAAGAAAGAAGAAGTGTCGTATCACGAGATTTCATGACATGCCTTAAAAGTATTCATCTATAAATCCGGAAAGACAAATACGCTGAACTACTTTCGGTAAAATAAGAACACGGATATAGTACATTTTGATACAAGTGGAGAATATTTGTTAATGCATTCGAGGCGGAATTAACACCCGAGCCGTAGGCGAGGTTGATTTTGAGCCGAAAACTGCAATAACAAATGTCCACGTGTATCAAACGACGTTTTTCAATACACTTTTGAAGAAATAAAATAAAATAACGAAAAATATTTTTGTCATGAATTATTAGGAAACTATGATTTAAATTTTCTTTTTTTTTCCGCGCTTTGCTTTCGCCAGGTTGAAGGAGAAGCAAAGGTATAAAGCCGATAAACAGCCTAATATGAAAAATAGAAAATTCAAACATGTTTGAGTTTAGAACACAAATAAATGTTAATTTGTTCATAAACGTTTTTTTTTTTTATTGTGATCATGGTTTTTGATGATATTCTATTTCTAAACATCATTTAAATATTCAAAAAATATTAAGGCCGTAAACACGCATATCTCTTTGCCGAGATTAAAAAAAAACATTCACCTCCGAATAGAGAGGACCGTCTCGCGCCAGTTTCATTTTGGCACTTGGCACCGGCAAGTGCCAAAATGAAACTGGCGCGAGACGGTGTGAATAGAGGCATTGAACCAATTTGGACTAAGTATAGGTATAAGTTATCTGTGGCAATTTTTATTCCCGAACACGTGTTGGAAAATGAAAAATCACACGCGTGTGAAATACATTGCATTGTGAACCTAATCGTAATGCGATATGAACCAGTTTTCGAGGAAGTGTATTGAAAAAGTTCTTTCGTATTTTTTGCAGAAAGGACCACGGGGGATTTTGTATGGACCCTGTCCCCACCTTCCACCAGTCATAGGACACATGTCAATATGTTTATAGGAATTCCGAAAAAGACTTACTGTCATTTTCAATTGCAAAATCGATGGGATTTTTTTGTAATAACAAAAACTTTTCGGAGGGTTCCCGCATTGTCGAGGCGGTGGGCTCAGTAGCCGTGGCTTGGTCACCCACGGTGAAGCGAAGAGGAACCCGAGGAGAGGCCGCTCGTCAGCGCTTTTCCTGGAAAGCCGACGACGTAGCGGCCAGCGGGTAGGTTGCGGTGGCCGCTTGGGCGACACCGCAACTGAGGCGGGCCGCGGTGTCTTATGGGAGGCATCGCGGCTGAGGATTGGAGGCCGCGGCGGGAGAGGAGTGCCGGTATTGCGGTGCGCCGCTCTCCCTACCTTCCGCGGCCTTGACGGGGCCGCCACCGTTTGATGGCGGACGCGGTGGGGCCGCAGGGGAAGAGTAGTGTCGGTATGACGTTGGCCGCTCTCCCTATCCTCTGCGGCCGAAATTTGGCAGGCGGCGGAGCGCGCGCGGGAGGACGACCCTCACGCGGCGCCGCTCCGAAGGCGGGGGAGGGGTCGAAGAAGACGTCAGTTTGATAGTCATCTCCGACTCCTCCCAGGTGGAGGCCAGCGGGCAACAGGTGTGTATCTTTGCCTGTATTGCACAGGCCCCCACTAGTGTCGGACGGGAATGGCCAGGTGTTCCCGGTCATTCCCGTAGCCCCCCATCTTGGGGGGCATGCGGGGCCCGCCAGCTAGGCGGGCATGCGCCGGGAGGGTTGTGGAAGTAAAGGCTGAGCCGGTTTCCCATGGCCCTCCCATCACGGCGATGTGGGAACACCGCTGAGTTTTAGTGGGTATACTGTCATTCCGACAGGAGTCCCACATACCCCGTCTCGTCCCCCACGAGCGGGAATGCGTAATGCATTTCTCAGCGTCAAAAAAAAAAAAAAAAATAAGGTTACCGCGGGCGCGCTCTTGTGGTTGCTTCCCAACTAGGGGGGGCCCAGCGCGCGATGCCGGTAACTTTACGCCGGCATCTTGAGGAGCATGGCCCTTTACGGGGCTCCTATCTGGGAGGGCTCCCTCCAAAGGAGGGAGAACGCCGCCGCCTTGCGGGCACCCCAAAGGGCCATAGCCCAGCGGGTGGCGCGGGCCTACCGCACGGTGGGCTTCGCGGCAGCATGTGCTCTGGCCGGCACCCCTCCTTGGGAACTCGAGGCGTGGGTGCTCGCAAGAGTATATGAATGGACGGCGGGGCGGAGGGCGAGGGGAGAACGCCTAGCCCCGGAAGAGCGGGAAGCCGTTCGGCGGGAGGCGAGTCGTCCATTGGACGGGGGACCTCGCCACGGCAGCCTTCGGCCGCCGAACCCTCGACGCGATTGAGCCAGTCCTGCGAGACTGGCTCGAGCGGTCGCATGGGTTCCTCTCGTTCCGTCTGGTGCAGGTACTGTCCGGACACGGTTGTTTCGGATCGCACCTGCACCGAATCGGACGGGAGGAGACGCCGTCGTGCCACGACTGTGGCGCGGTGGAGGACACGACGCAGCACACCCTCGAGGTGTGCCCGTCGTGGTTCGAGATGCGCTGCAGTCTCATCGCGGTGATCGGACCGGACCTCTCGCTTCCCGGCGCCATGCTGGGGGATGAGAGGTCCTGGGCGGCAGTCGCGTCCTTCTGCGAGTACGTCATGTCCCAGAAGGAGGCGGCGGAGCGCGCGCGGGAGGATGATCCTCACGCGGTGCCGCTCCGAAGGCGGAAGAGGGGTCGAAGAAGACGTCAATTTGATAAGACATGCTGCGTCGACCACTAATAAAGATGATATGGCTAGAAAGGGGGTGACTACTGAGATGACGGCTGATAGAGATGTATGGAAGAAGAAGACATGCTGCGTCGACCACTTACTAATAATGATGATATGGCTAGAAAGGGGGTGACTACTGAGATGACGGCTGATAGAGATGTATGGAAGAAGAAGACATGCTGCGTCGACCACTAATAAAGATGATATGGCTAGAAAGGGGGTGACTACTGAGATGACGGCTGATAGAGATGTATGGAAGAAGAAGACATGCTGCGTCGACCACTTACTAATAATGATGATATGGCTAGAAAGGGGGTGACTACTGAGATGACGGCTGATAGAGATGTATGGAAGAAGAAGACATGCTGCGCCGACCGCTAATAAAGATGATATGGCTAGAAAGGGGGTGACTACTGAGATGACGGCTGATAGAGATGTATGGAAGAAGAAGACATGCTGCGTCGACCACTAATAAATTGGGATAAAGATTACTCTTTTAATTAATTACTTAATTTATTTTAAAATTGTTTACATTTTGCTCTGGACACATGTAACGTGCACGTCTTTCTACTTTTTACTTTTTTAATATTTATAACAAATATTCCGATTTGAAAGAATGTCCATGGATTTAGTTGCCCGTTCTTCTCCATAGGAACCTACTACGCTTTGGAACGGGCAACTAGGTTAATCTTTCTAACTGACCGACTGCTTGACAGTATAAATGCTGTGTTTGAATATCTCTTACCTTCTGCATGAGATCGAGCACGATTTCGAACCTCTTCCTCTTGACGTCATCAGGGTCTGATTCCTGCTCGGGCTCCAGCTCACTGCAGACCTGTTCCATCAACGTCTGCTGCTTTGAGAACCTGGACAATGGACAAATTAATTGATTATTAATTTTCCTGGCATAACTTTCATAAAAAACTTAACAGCTTCGAAAGTCAGTGCCAAGCTAAGGTGCATTGAAGAATTGAAGACACCGACTTCAGAAGCTGTTAAGTTTTTTATGAAAGTTATTTTATTTGTTTTTGGTTTTTGAAGTCGGTTTTTACTTTTTAACCGACTTCAAAAAGGAGGAGGTTCTCAATTCGTCGGAACCTTTCCCCGATTACTCAAAGATGGTTGGACCGATTTGGATTTTTTTTGTTTTATTCGAGAGGGTATACATCACAGTTGGTCCCATATAAAATTGATTAACTTTGCTTCCGTAGTTTTTGAGTTAGCTTCAATAATACGTATTTTTTCCCCACTTTTATATGGATGATGTTCTAGTTTGTTTTGCAGATAGTGGTATTAGAATTTGTGTGGGGCAGGTACCACAACTAAAAAGTGAAAAATAAAAACTTTTTTACAAAAAAATACAACCGACTTCCAAAAACAACACTACAAAGTGAAAAATAACTTTAATTTCGGAAGTCGGTGGCAAAAAACGAAAATACATTTAACACCGACACCGACTTCCGAAATTGAAGTTATTTTTCACTTTGTAGTGTTGTTTTTGGAAGTCAGTTGTATTTTTTTGTAAAAAAGTTTTTTTTAAAGTAAATTTACTTTTCCATTTTTAGTTTAATATACAATTACATAAGTAAGCCCAAGACGAACGAAAAGAAGAATCTTCAAAATCGGCTTAGAAATGCCGGAAATAAAATGCATATAACTTCCTAAATAAGAATAATTACATAATGTATTATATACTAAAAACCTTCCTGAAACTATGTATATTACGCTAGTGAAAGAATCATCAAAAGTGGTTCATAAGTTTTTGAGAAAATCGCAGACATACAAACATGCATACATACATACCGAGTCGAATACAGAACCTCCTTTTTTGAAGTCGGTTAAAAATATCTTATGTCCTAACCTAGGTCATCGTCTATCCGTGTGCCTTTTATCGAAATCCGTCTAGCCGGTAAGCGTTCTTACACACGAGCGACACGCGGCAACGGCAGAGGCAACTGCACGCGTTGACGGAGGAAGCCCGACCTAAAGCGACGCTTGCACCTGTAGCGTGGCGCGTCCGCCATTTTGTCAGCGGACTGCAATTTATAGTTCAGGAGTGACAAAATGGCGGACGCGACACGACCAAGCCAAGCCAAGAGATTACCAAGCCAAGTGGCCAAGTGATTTAAAATTATAATTTCGGGTTTACGTAGTCAAATAATCAAATCAAAGCACTCAATTTGTAAGTAACGCTCACTAGGTACAACTTGGCATCCACAGATACGATTTCGGATCCGTTTGTTTACAGTTACATCGGATACTTTTAGAACAGGCCACACCTGAGCGAACAATAAGCGACTGCGAAGTTGCCTCTCTTTCTATCGCGTAACTCTTATACCTTCCGACTCGTTAGGGTTGTCTTTTACGACGCGGCGCGTGAGTGAGTATCGAACTAACGTGCAAGCCGGCCGGTGCGCGGCAACCCACACTGAATTCGATCGACAAGTCGAGCCCGCCGCGTATTTGTAGCTTCATACATAAAATGCGGAGTGCACCTTTTTTTTTATGGATGGGAAATCATCAAATGACTTCTCCCGCTCTGGGCAGAGCGGGAGGGCGTGTCAGACTTTTACTGACTAAAACCCACCCATGTTCCTTCAGTTGCCCGTGCCAGGGCCACGGTATCTCTTTCGAACTACCCGCGACCCCGGCGGCATCGGCCCAATTGACCCCGTCACTGCTGACATCTCTTTGAGGCGCGCGTGGAACACAACGAGCCGTCGACCCGGGCCTGGTCCTTACCGGACGGCGAGCTGCCCATTACTCGTCGTCCGCAAGCCCGCGCCTACGGTGGCCGGGAATCGGCGATCGATTCCCGCCGCCCAGGGCGTCTCCTAAGGCGGCTAGGGGGCGCGAGGGCGCGGCTGTTGCCTCACCCTCACTCGTTCCTTTTCCTCCTTCGCGAGCATTACTACTTCGCAGAAGGAGGTAACGGCCTCCCATGCACTCTCGCTCCGCACCATGGTCTGGACCAGGTTTGGACGCGAAAGATCGCCGCCGCCGATCGCCTCCGTGAGAACACGGCGGTGCTCCGCCCAAGCCGGGCAGATCTCCACTGTATGCTCCACCGTGTCCTCCGGGCGATCCACACAATGGTGACACCCGGGCGTTTCCTCCCGCCTTATCCGAAACAGGAACCTCTCGAAACAACTCGCCCATGAAAGGTTCCGTAGCAGCAAGTAACATAATATAAAAGTTCTTGTAGTTTGTTGTAACTTTGATCGATGTTTATTGTTGTTGTTGTTGTTTGTTTGTTTGTTGTTGTTGTTAGTTGATTGAATGAAAGGTTAATTGCGGTTTACGATTTATGACGTATTAAAAAAAAAACTACTTAAGTACTAGATCTCGTTCAAACCATTTTTCGGTGGAAGTTTACATGGTAATGTACATCATATATTTTTTTTAGTTTCATCATTCTCTTATTTTAGAAGTTACAAGGGGGGGGGGGGGGGGGATACATTTTATCACTTTGGAAGTGTCTCTCGCGCAAACTCTTCAGTTTAGAAAAAAATGATATTAGAAACCTCAATATCATTTTTGAAGACCTATCCATGGATACCCCACAGGTATGGGTTTGATAAAAAAAAAATTGAGTTTCAGGTCTAAGTATGGGGAACCCCCAAAATTTATTGTTTTTTTTTTCTATTTTTGTGTGTAAATCTTAATGCGGTTCACAGAATACATCTACTTACCAAGTTTCAACAGTATAGTTCTTATAGTTTCGGAAAAAAGTGGCTGTGACATACGGACGGGCAGACAGACAGACAGACAGACATGACGAATCCATAAGGGTTCCTTTTTTGCCACTTGGCTACGGAACCCTAATAATGAGGTTCGCAGTTCACGCTGTAGTCGCGCAGGTGTGCACGTAAGTTTCACGTTGCAGACTCTCCGGGTTGGCTTCCCGCGTCATTTGCAGCAGCTGTGGCTATGACCTCTCAAATGAACTCACCTGTCATACTCGCTCTGTTCGATCTTGCCCTTATTTTCCGCCAGCCACGTGGGGTACTTCTCGACCAGCTCCTTGAGTGATGGGTACAGAACCTCCTTGGACAGTAGCGACTGCATCATGCCTTGCATGAACGGGACGAACATATTCGTTTCTTGCTGAAAAAAATTAAATAAAAAGTAAATCATAACATCACGCCAGCTGCCCCGCAGGGCTAGGCAGGAGTGCATAGCCACGAGTACAAATACCTAACACTACATTCAAATTAAGCGGTTTTCTCCTAAAGTATTAATAGAAATTTAATGATGTTACGAACATAGTATTCTCGAAATCATACTAATATGAAATCTTAGTTCCTTTTTAACCGACTTCAAAAAAGGAGGTTCTGTATTCAACCTGTATGTATGTATGTATGTACGTATGTATATTTGTATGTCCGCGATTTTCTGAAAACCTAATAACCAATTTTGATGATTCTTTCACTAACGTGATCTACATACTTTCAGGAAGGTTGTAGTATATAGTACATTATGTAATTATTCTTATGTACGAAGTTCTATGCATAAATATACTGTATCTCCGGCATTTCTAAGCCGATTTTGATGATTCTTCTTTTCGTTCGTCTAGGCTTTACATAAGTAATTGTATATTTAGCTAAAAATGGAAAAATAAATTTACTTTTATAAAAGTAAAAACCGACTTCAAAAACCTAAAACGAATAAAATAACTTTCATAAAAAACTTAACAGCTTCTGAAGTCGGTTAGTTTTTGGTTTTTGAAGTCGGTTTTTTTTTTCACAGTTGCAATCGTAATTTCATGAGAAAATCGCTTTTGAATGTTGCGTAAGTGTAAGGTATTTATGCTCGTGACTGTACTTATAATAGTACAGACGCCAGCACATCAAGCTACTACAATCTGTCAAATTTCTTTAATAGATTTTCAACTTTATCGCTAAAGCATTAGGTTCAAGACTGATTGGGAAAATTTGACAGTTTTTTTTTTTTTTTTTTTACTATGTATTCAAAAAACAGTTTACACACATTAGGTTACTTTAAACATACCACACAAACCATCGCGGGTTTAACAGCGGTATGGCCAGACACGGCAACTCGGTGCCACTACATATTAATATTATTATTTAATAAATACGTATACTTGGCGTCAGGTAAAAAGAAACGCTGGGCGAGAGTGGGAGGAGATGTGTGTCTGCGCATGGGTAATAGGCGCGCGAGAAAGAGACCGCTTGAGTCTCGCCGACTCTCGCCAGCGTTCCCCTCACATGACGAGCCTTGTTTGTACACGATGAAGCGCTCCATCCATCCACCCACCCATCCATCCAGGCAAACAATATACATACACCCACATACTTACATACATACATATACACTATCTATCCAGATAGATAGACGGATAGATAGACAGAATACCCCACCATACACACCACAAAAAATTACAGATATAAATGTTGAAATTTTACATAGGGTGACACAATGGGCGGTCTTATCGCTAAAAGCGATCTAGATCGCACTACTATCTAGAAAGTATTTTTTTAAAACCTTTGAGCAGTTCTTCGCATTTAATACATTGCAGATTTCCATAGGTAAATCATTCATATAAGATGGTAGCATGCATTCCCACGTTCGCGCTCCATAAACATTATTAGATTTAGGTACGATAAATGTGGGTAAGTAGATCAAACAACGCAACGACTTTAGTCTTTCGTATTTCGTTTCGGGTGGTTCATGTGCTGGTGTCTGTACAACCACATTCGCCAATTATGTTCAAGTTCCATGTAATTACGGGGCGAGCCTTCCTGGAGTCAGGATTTGTGCCTGATTACACTGGAAGCCGACCCCAACATAGTTGGGAGAAGGCAGGCAGGTGATGTTGCTTACCGGTCCCTCAGCCCCAAGGTTGATGTTGGTGAACATGCTGGCCAGGTCCTGGTCGGAGAACGGGTTCTGAAGGGTTTCCGTGTTGGTGTTCAGGTTCTTCAGCGTTTGGGAGATAGCGGCAGACACCTGGGGAGAATGATGTGTTATTTTTATTTTTATCGACATGCAAGGGGGGAGGGAATTGTTAACGTCATCAATAATAATACGTTCTTTTGATACGTTGGGAATGAGTACAGAGATAATTAAAACGTTAAAGTTCTTTTTAGTAGATATTTATTCTTTACATACCGAGACTCCTCCGTGCCTCGGAAAGCACGTTAAGCCGTTGGTCCCGGCTGACATTCGTGGATCTTTGACAGTCGTTACGGGAAGCCCGAAAGTCTGACAACCAGTCTTACCAAGGGATATCATATTACCCAGTTACTGGGTTGTGGAGGTCAGATAGGCAGTCGCTCCATGTAAAATACTGGTATTCAGCTGCATCCAGTTACACTGGAAGCCGACCCAAACATAGTTTGGAAAAGGCTAGGTAGATGATGACCTAATACAGTGGAAGTACTTTATAAAGGGTCAAAAGGCGCGTGTATCGCGGGGTACGGGCCAACTGAGGTTCGCCGCATATGCAAGTCGAATCGAATACAAAATGTGAGTGTCAGTTTCTCTACATCAGCATTTCCAACTCATCTCGTGCAGTTATTGTCAGTTATCTCGTGCGAAACGAGACGCCGTCAGTGAACCCATTCCCGTCCTTACGTCGTCCATATTGTCCAGCACGACCTCCGGATCTGCGTCGGCGGCGGTGAGGGCAGCCGGCGCCTGCTCCGCCCCGCCCTCGCCCGGCTTCAGCACGTGCGCGGCCGCCTCTGTTGGGTGAATTCAAAATATAACCAACATAGTAGTACCTACTTTTGTAAAAGACCTCAAAATGTACACTTAGTATGCAAATAAATCTTTGACTTTGACTTTTTAAATACTTAGTTAAGAAGCTACCGAGCGCGCAGTGGCGCCCTCATCGTTTGTTTGGTTATGTCTTATTCTTTAGAATGAAAATGCAGAAAATAAGCCGGAGTAATTGTGCTCCACGAGACTATACTCACTTTTTAACCGACGAAAAAAAAAGGAGGAGGTTCTCAATTCGACACGTATTTTTTTTTTTTTTTTACTTTTTACAGTCGTCCGATTTGAATTTTTTTTATTTTATTCGAGGGGGTTTTATACATCAAAGTTGGTCCCATATAAAATTGATTAATTTTGCTTCGGTAGTTTTTGTGTAAGCTTCAATAATACGTATTTTTCCCCACTTGGATGATGTTCTAATTTGTTTTGCAGGCAGTGGTATTAGAATTTGTGTGGGGTAGTACCACAACTAAAAAGTGAAAAATAAAAACTTTTTTACAAAAAAATACAACCGACTTTCAAAAACGACACTACAAAGTGTAAAATAACTTTAATTTCGGAAGTCGGTGGCAAAAAACGAAAATACATTTAACCAGACACCGACTTCCGAAATTAAAGTTATTTTTCACTTTGTAGTGTTGTTTTTGAAAGTCGGTTGTATTTTTTTGTAAAAAAGTTTTTTCCGTTTTAACGATTACAATAAAACTTAACAATATAAAGCTACTATTTGTAATAATAATAACGTATAGTCTTGTGCAGCACAACTATTCCGGCTTAATTTCTGTATTTTCATTCTAAAATAAAAGAAATAATAAAAAAAAAACGATGAGGGCGCCACTGCGCGGTCGGTACCCTCTTAATAATATCCTCCCAAACGAATTTCGATCACGGCGTACAATCTCAACGCAGATTAGCCGGCTACCTATGTACGAGATACTTTAGTTCAAAAGTGTGTGCGCAAACACAGATACACTCTGTTCCTCTACTGTCATACTCTAGTACAGTCCGCGAGGCCTAAGCTGAGCTTTGCATCTGTGTGAGTGATCACCAAAAAGCGGAGTTGCGTCGCGCGAGGGACGCGCCGCGCCTCAGGCCGATTGCCAAAAAGCAGTATAAACCGGTTTTAAACCAAGCAAAGGACGCTTCGCGCTCTAGGCCGACGTCACACCTACACTATATATGTGCACTCACACAAATGCAAAGCTCAGCTTAGGCCTCACGGACTCTAGTAGAGTATTACCATGTATATAAACCGTTTTTTCGCGGACATTTTTTTAGTTTATTCTCTCACACTTAAATTGTAATGAGTAACTGTTTATGTGTGTTATGTCCCAATAAAGTAAAATAAAAATAAATAGTCAGATGGGACGGCGATCCGAGACGACCGTGGAGAGATCAAAAATAATAATGTCACCGTTACTTTGTCCATGGTCTGCTCCAAGAGTATCCGATTATAAAAACTTCCAATTAAAAACACTACAAAGTGAAAATAGTACATTTTGATACAAGTGGAGAATTTTTGTTATTGCATTCGAGGCGGAATTAACACCCGAGCCGTAGGCGAGGTTGTTTTTGAGCCGAGAACTGCAATAACATTTGTCCACGTGTTTTTCAATACACTTTTGAAGAAATAAAATAACGAAAAATATTTGTGTCATAAATTATTTTTCAATACACTTCCTCGAAAACTGGTTCTTATCGCACTACGATTAGGTTCACAATGCAATATATTTCACACGCGTGCGATTTTTTTATTTTTCAACACGTGTACGGGAATAAAAATTGCCACAGATAACTTATACCTATACTTAGTCCAAATTGGTTCAATGCCTCTATTCACAAAGAGATATGCCTTTACGGCGTTAATATTTTTTGAATATTTAAATAATGTTTATAAATAGAATATTATCAAAAACCATGATTATTCCAATAAAAAAACGTTTATGAACAAATTAACATTTATTTGTGTTTTACACTCAAACATACTTGAACTTTCTATTTTTCATATTAGGCTGTTTATCGGCTAATAAATCATGACAAAAATATTTTTCTTTATTTTATTTCTTCAAAAGTGTATAGAAAAACGTCGATTGATACGCGTGGACATTTGTTATTGCAGGTCTCGGCTCAAAAACAACCTCGCCTACGGCTCGGGTGTTAATTCCGCCTCGAATGCAATAACAAAACTAATCCGCTTGAATCAAAATGTACTAAGGAAACTATGATTTAAATTCTCTTTTTTTTCCGCGCTTTGCTTCCGCCAGGTTGAAGGAGAAGTAAAGGTATAAAGCCGATAAACAGCCTAATATTAGGTCTTTACCTATGAAATTGCCGTTTTGCAGTACTGGCCATTTCAAATCAAAATAATTTTTGTTTAGCTAAGAATTCTAATTTCAAATTAATTTTATTTTAAAAACATGGATTTTTTTTTCCAAAAGCAGTCATTTGTTTATTGATTAGTGTTACATTTTCATCGCATTTCAATCTTTTTCGTCATCATGGATACGTTAAAAATTCGAGTAATTATGGAATATGAGTACCGTCGTGGCAAGAACGCGGCACAAGCGGCACGCAACATCAACGACGTTTACGGAGCTAACACTACAAACCAACGCACCACTTGTTATTGGTTTGCTCGCTTCCGTTCTGGAAATTTCGACCTGAAAAATGAACCTTGCGGTCGTCCGAAGACTTTGGTCGACAATGACGAATTAAAGGCGATTGTGGAAGCTGATGATACACAATCTACGGCTGAATTAGCAGCAGCTTTCGACGTTAGCGTCAAAACAATATTGGTCCATTTGCGTCAAATTGGCAAGGTAAAAAAGCTTGACAAATGGGTGCCCCACGAACTCAATGATCGCCAGCGCGAAGTACGCGTCGAGACGTGCCTTGCACTGCTCAACAGACACACAAATGAAGGAATTTTGAACCGCATTGTTACCTGCGATGAAAAATGGATTCTGTTTGATAACCGCAAGCGCTCAGCAAGTTGGTTGGATCCTGGTTTAGCACCTAAACAATGCCCTAAACGAAAACTTACCCTTAGAAAAGTGATGGTCACTGTTTGGTGGTCTAGCGCCGGTGTGATTCATCACAGCTTCTTACCAAACGGGGTGAGCATTACTTCAGATGTGTACTGTGAAGAACTGAACACAATGATGGAGAAGCTGGCACATCTCCAACCAGCATTGGTCAATCGCTCGTCTCCGCTGCTCCTGCACGACAACGCGCGACCTCATACTGCACAGCAGACGGTCTCCAAGTTACAAGAACTGGGGTTGGAAGCTCTCCGTCATCCGCCCTACTCACCAGACCTTGCGCCTACAGACTACTACTTTTTCCAGAATTTGGATAACTTCTTGGCGGGAAAAAAATTCAATACCCGAGAGGCAGTACAAAATGCCTTTGAAGAATTTGTTGCCTCCCGTCCAGCTGATTTCTTTAAGAAGGGCATCAATAAACTGCCACTGCGTTGGCAAAGATGCATTGATTGCATGGGTGATTACTTCGATTAATACAAATAAAAAATGCATGAAAAAATTCGTTTAAATTTTTTCATACAAAACGGCAATTTCATAGGTAAAGACCTATTATGAAAAATAGAAAATTCAAATATTTTTGAGTTTAAAACAAATAAATGTTCATAAACGTTTTTTTTTATTGTAATAATCATGGTTTTTGATGATATTCTATTTATAAACATTATTTAAATATTTACGCCGTAAAGACGCATGTCTCTTTGCCGAGATTAAAAAAAAAACATTCACCTCCGAATAGAGAATGTGAATAGAGGCATTGAACCAATTTGGACTAAGTATAGGTACAAGTTATCTGTGGCAATTTTTATTCCCGCACACGTGTTAGAAAATGAAAAATCGCACGCGTGTGAAACACATTGCATTGTGAACCTAATCATAGTGCGATATAAACCAGTTTTCAAGGAAGTGTATTGAAAATAACTTTAAATTTCGGAAGTCGGTGTCTAGTTAAATGTATTTTCGTTTTTTGCCACTGACTTCCGAAATTAAAGTTATTTTTCACGTGTTGTTTTTGGAAGTCGGTTATATTTATTTGTAAAATGTTTTTATTTTTCACTTTTTAGTTACTACCTGCAAAAGAAACTAGAACATCTACCTGCAAAAGTTCAGTATCTCAAAAAGGCCCCTGGCCAGCAGTGCGATTGTATGTTAATTTTATAAGTAAGTACAGGTTACATACCTGCCATTTTTGTGAATGTCTGTGCAATCTGTTCCTGTGTTATTTGATCCTCTGAAAAGAAAATAATCGTTTTAATGTAATAATTATCATTTGTTAAGTACCCTGGTACTTGTTGACATTCGTACACCTGTCCTGCTGCAATTTGAATCTAATGCAAAGCCCATATTTTCAAAAGAGTAACTCTTCTCCTTAGGAAATGACCAATATGGAATATGCATGTCATTTTTTTGTTCTCTTAGGGCTAATTTTTCAATCAACTTTTATTTAGGGAATAAATATGGCGGTTTGACAGCTTTTGTGTGATAGTGTGTTACGCAATTAGGGTGCAGGTTTGTCTTATTATCTTAGTTTATTAGTAAGTGGGATATTAATGAATGAATGATAACTTTTTTTGCTAGAATATAGGATGTACATTAAATGTTATACAGTTTGTTTGATACACTATATTCAACCTTTCGGTTGTGCAAATGTTAAGTAAAATTAAATTATTGTGAATCATTGACATTTTAAAATTAGAATTAAATTACATTATATATATTACTTGATTAACAATAGCTTAATAAGCCATTAAAATCAATTTCAATTTTATTTTAAAAACGTTTTAAACTCGACTGTACCATGCGTGCGGCCCACATAGTACCTAGCGAATGAAATGTGCGTTCGTCTCCCTCCAACGTACAATTTTCATTCATGCGCGACCGCAGCCACTGTCTCCTATTTTGGCTATTACTAGTTTTACGCACGGGCCGTAGGATGGATAGTTTCATGACTTTTTAAGGATATTCGGAACTTTTGCAATCTCAATGGTACTAGGGAAATATTCTCGTGTATGGCTTCTGTTCCAGTCAAACAATACACCATATTATTTTCGAGACGGTAAAAATTTCAACCGGTAGAAAATATGCCAAACTGTCATACTTACTCTTCTTCTCTTCATAATCAAAAAAGCACAATAATATAAACCCAAGAAAAGTGTTAATAGTTAAATGTTAAGTACTACTGTTTGGTTCAAACATCCGTTATTGGCGCGGCCATAATGTGACGTCATTATTAACGATACTTACTGCTACATCTCTTTTTTGTCTCAAATCAATCAATCTGCCTGCCTTTTCCCACCTATATTGGGGTCGGCTTCCAGTCTAACCAGTTGCAGCTGAATACCAGTATTTTACATACTTGGAGCGACTGCCTATCTGACTTCCACAACCAGTAACTGGATAATACGATACCCCTTGGAAAGGCTGGTTGTCAAACTTTCGGACTTCTGACGACCCGTAACGACTATCAAAGACCGACAAATGACCGCTGGGACCAACGGCTTAAAGTGCTTTCCGAGGCAAGGAGAAGTCTCGGTATGTAAAGATGGTCACCCATCCATGATCCAACCCCGGCAAGCGTAGCGTAGCTTAATCTGATGGATCGACCCGTGCGGCTGTTATAACTTAGCCACGAGCTCGACTCTCTTTTTTGTCTCAAATCATATAAATTTAATTATTTTTTGTACTTTATTCAAGCAGAAATCGCACTTACACACTTCAGTGAGAATTCAAACAGTTTGATAAGAAAAAAATATTTAAAGATTTATTTGTATAGCTTTTGAAGTCACTTCCGGCATTTTCAAAGACGACGCCTTTCGAGATTGCGTTCCGTTCCACAAAAAAAAACATAAAATAAGTACTTACCTAATGCATAAAAAAATGTAAAAAAAAAATGCAATATGTGTCTTAATTCCTACATAATGTATATTTAAATAATGAAAGAGGTTTGAATTACATGCATATTCCCTATTGGAACCGTGCACCTAGCTTCTGATGTTTCAAAATTGGTCATGTAGGTTTATGTGAAATATTTTGAACAATATTTTTTATCTTTGACTGTTGCTTCGTTCGCATGGAATTCGGAACATATCCCATTGGAACGAACTTCCGGGAAATCCGTCCTTATTCCTTGTCAACATTATAAAGGGAACCTCTATGCAAAATTTCAGCTTTCTAGGTCAGGGTTAGGGGTGGGTGTTGATGAGTCAGTCAATCAGTCAGGACTTTTCTTTTTATTTATATAGATTTTTGAATATGAATGCACTTTTTTAATAATTTGACTGCCCATTGTTTACACCCTAGGTCAAAATCTAATGCAGAGATCATTAGATGTTAGGCATTAGATTATAGCATTAACAATGTTCATCTCACCTGGCACTCCACTAAAACTGCTAAGTATAGCGGACATATTGCTCTCGAACTGAGCCGCAGCCTCCTTGATGAACTCTTCGCTCCACATATTGGACGGCAGCTCGCTCTCGCTGGAGCCCTCGGCTGTGGAGCCTGCTGTCTGCTGCTTCTTCGTCATGTCTTGGAGAGCGCCTGGAAGATGGAAAAAAAATGTGTAAGTAAGCAAGTCAATCTGCCTAGCCTTTTCCCAACTATGTTGGGGTCGGCTTCCAGTCTAACCGGATGCAGCTGAATACCATTATTTTACATGGAGCGACTGCCTATCTGACCTCCACAACCCATTAACTGGGTAATACGATACCCCTTGGTAAGACTGGTTGTCAGACTTTCGGGCTTCTGACGACCCGTAACGACTGTCAAAGATCCACGAATGACAGCCGGGACCAACGGCTTAACGTGCTTTCCGAGGCACGGAGGAGTCTCGGTATGTAAAGATGGTCACCCATCCACGGACCAACCCCGGCAAGCGTAGCTTTACCTGATGGATCGACCCGTGCGGCTGTTATTACTTAGCCACGAGCTCCTCGTGTAAGTAAGCAAGTCTAAAACAAAATAGGAAGTTAACTGTCTTTAACATGATTAGTGTCATCATCATTTTCCTGCCCTTATCCCAATCTATTTAGAGTTGGCGCAACATGTCCTTTTTTTTCCATACTTCTCTATTATTCGTCATCTCGGTAGTCACCCCCTTTCTAGCCAAGTCATCTTTCACACAATCCATCCATCGTTTCTTTGGTCTTCCCTTACTCTTATAGCCATCGACATTCATACTCAAAACTTTCGTCACAACATTTTCCTCACTCCTCCGTATCACATGCCCATACCATGACAGCCGATTTCCGCACAACTTTTCAGTCACCGGTGCCACTTTCAGACTTCCTCTTATGTACTCATTTCTTATTCCATCCATTTGTGTAACACCACACATCCCTCTTAGCATTCTCAACTTTAACATGATTAGTGTATTTTATTATTAAAACAAAGAGGAATTTAAGTTTTGTGTTTTCAGGACCTTTTTATCTTTCATCAGGGGTAAAAATATCTCAAAAGTCTATAATTACACTGTGTAAGGATTTATGACTCGAATCAAGCGGTGTGCCTATTTATGCCCTGTTTATTATAGCATTCAACAAAAGTGACCCACCAAGGCACGTACCATATTAATAATTACTTATTTAGGTAAGTACTAGAAGCTGAATTTCAGATCATCTTGATTCACTATTAAGGTTCATTATACTGTGTTAAAACCCTGCTAGAAGCAAAACACATTGTTTAGTTTAACACATTTCCTTCTTGGAATAGTTTAATATGTCTATTAATACAAGAAATAAAAATCACAATTAAAATGCCGATAATTTATTATGCATTACATTGTTATCGGCCTTAAAGATTATTGTTCAACCACGCAAGTAAAATTTCCGTCGTCAAAGTCCTTCAAAATAATTATTCAATTTTATTTACATTTTAAATTTTAATAGGTTAGGTGTTGTGTAACCCGACCATGATTGAATTTAACAAAATTAAACCAACTTACTGTCAAGCAAATCGTCCAATTCCGGGTCCATGTTAGATTTATCCACTTCCTTGTTTTCCGACATGTTTAATTAGTTAAAGAGACTAAAAACAGAAAAATAATTCGTGTAAAATCAAGAATTTTTGTGACAGTTTGACTTGACAACAGGTGTCAAATAGTCAATTTTACGATTTTCCGATTCTGAATGAGTGAGTGAGCAAATACGTACGACAGGTGAATTGTAGTGTTAGTGTTCTAGAAATATTTTACCCCATGGCGTACTTCTTTTTATGTCCAAGTAAGGATCGCTATTATCACAGTCTATACATCATTACAGTCGTCCAACGAAGCTCGATCTGCATACAAAGTTCGTCGAACTACGTATGCAGCTCAGGCTCTCGTCGGACGACTGTATGATGTATGGACTGTGCTAATTTAGAGACAGACATTGAAACAATGAGTTCAATAATAATACGAAGTTTTATCTTCAAAATAATAGCGACAAGTCTTATCGCTTGACATAACATCACATTATCTGTCATTTTTTTTCTAATTTACTATTATAGTAAATTAGAGCAAGGTTTTTTTTTCCGAGTTATTTCCTTACTGGATTTTATGAGCTACAATTTAACCTTAAACCTTAACCCAGATTCTAATAATTTGATCGTAATTTAAACTTCGGGATACGTTATCAGCAACTCATGATACCAAGATGCATAATATTCTATATTAAGTGTAACCGTCTCTCAAAATTTTTAAAGTACCATAACTGCAGGTAAAATTACTAACTTGGCAGCACCGAGCATATGAATGAAAGTCACTATGGTCATGAATAAAAAAAATATTAAAAAAAAAAAAAAAAAAAGAATGAAAGTCAGGTGATTTCGCGTTTCGTTATTGGTAAAGTAAATACAATTGGCAAGTCGTTTTAAATTTTTTTTTTTTTATTTGGGTTATTGGATCAGATCTTGATCTCCATCTTGTTAGATCGAATGCGATGGATGAGGTCTATGATGGAATGAGCAAGCCCAGAAAATGGCTTTTCACTATTGCTATGAAGGCTGGCGGGTGAAGCACTGAAATCAAAATAATAAGGCACCTTATTATTGCCTTATTATTTAGTTTTCTGTGGGTGGAAGGAACACAGACGCTGGCAGAGAGTTCCACACTTTGGCCGAGCGCCTAATAAATGTGGAGGAGAAGCGCTGAGTAGGTACGACTAGTCGGTTTATCGACCAAGTGTTGACGGTGCTTTGCAGTACGTCTGGTAGTCCGGTAGTAAACGAGTTATGGTGGCATCAGGTTCAGGAGCTCCTGCGCACACTCTCCGAAGTACAGTATATAGAAAACCAGCAGGCAAGCAATATTACACCAATGAGCCAGGCTGTGAAGCCTGGCACCCATCGCCTCGTCACTTATGAGCCTTTTTGCTCTGCGTTCCACCGAGTCAAGTGCAGCAAGCTATAGGGTATTTTGCTGAGCCATCCCATGAGTGGCTGGAATACTCCAAATAGGAATGGACCTGAGCTTTGTACAAACTCAGACTAAGCTGTCCAGATGCGAAGTACCGCCTCACCTTATTTACGATAGGTACCCGGCTTTTTGACTGCAGTCTGTGCTTTTGACTCGATCGAAGTTGAGATCTGACGTCAACTCCATGCCCAAAAGCTCTAGGCAGTCAGTAACTGGTACTGCTGCACCTCGGAAAGTAGAAGTTAATTGGAACTGGCTTCTTTTGGCAGTGAAAAGACAGGCCTGTGTTTTCTGAGCTTTGAGCTTGACCAGATTGTCGTCGCTCCACTGAGGGTTTAGGGTAAGTTCATTTGCTCTACTGGCCCTTCTGAAGGTAGCTGTTTCCTCTCTGCTTGCTCTTGCACTGGAAAGGTTCTGAGACTATGCTGTCATCTGCGTACCCAATAGCACCTAGCTGTAGCAGCGCAGCTCGTTACTATGCAACAGAAATAGACTCGCAGACAGGACAGACCTCTAGGAACACCGATCAATAGTCATAGGAGCAGCCATCTATGAGCTCTCTGATCGATCGCTCACTCAGGAAGTCGAAAATCCACTTGCAAAAGTTAGCAGGGATTCCACCCAAGCTTACCCAACAGACTAGCATGCCAGACCCTGTCAAAAGCCTTTGAATATACCAAAGGTTTTTGACAAGGGACACAGCAAGGGCTCCACCATGTCTCCCAATGGCCTCGCCCGAGCAATACGTAACTTAAACAAGAAGATCTCCAGTTGACCCAGGCGGAATCCATACTGATGGTCAGTGAGAAGCTCATTGTCTTCCAGGTACGCTAGCAGCTTATTATTGAGAACCCTTTCCATTACTTTACATAGTACGATTATGGCGATTGGACTGTAGCTGACAGGATCGGAATGGTTACCCTTTAAAAAAAAAAAAAAAAAAATTATTTTCAGCTAACAAGGTCCCATAGATACATACCTTAACCTAAGTATACATAACGCGAAAGCGGCGGAATACCACATCCTGCGGCCAAAAGCTTTCTTCCATCACCAGGTGCAGGTAGCATGTTGGTATGCGCACCACAAACGCCTTAAAGTTGACGTTGCGATGCGACTCCAGCAGCTGTACTCTCGGCGCACACTGCACATCTGCACTGGCATCATTTTGGGCACTGGCTGCACATTGGCAAGCCTCCAGGACTCGGCACCACTCCAGGTTTTAGAGAGAGGCGATACAAGCGCTTTATTACAGGAGACAACTTTGGATCACAGCTTTTCAAGACTCTTGCGGGTATTTCGTCAGGACCGCTGGCTTTATTCTCGTCCAGACTGCAGAGGGCAAAGTCGTAGCAAGGGTTTATAAAAAAAAAATACACAATAATAATTCATGATAATAAATTTCCGTAGGTTTTAGAAAATGTGAAATTGGATTTTTTTAAAACGTGAAGTTCTATATAGTAAAAAACTTTTTTAGAAAAAAATACAACCGACTTCCAAAAAAAAACACTACAAAGTGGAAAATACTGGAAAATAACTTTAATTTCGGAAGTCGGTGTCTTTGGATCTGCATTTTAATCTTTTGCCACCGACTACCGAAATTAAAGTTATTTTTCACTTTTTAGTGTTTTTTTGTAAAATAGTTTTTATTTTTCACTTTTTAGTGGGTCAGTATAGAATTTATCTAAGTTACAATAGCTTTCTTTTTCGTGTTCTTGTTTTGTTCTTCTTTAGCCAACTGCTCATCACCTTTTACAAAATACTGCTTTTCCCGATGCAAGGACGTTAATTTTTGAGGAGTTCTCCTAGTAAGAACCAGGAGAACTGGAGCTGATGGTGAAGTCACCACCAGCTCCTCTTCACCATATGCATTGTGACGAGCTTAAATTTTGCTTAGCAACCATATTCAAGAAATCGAATTGCAACTCGTGAAATACTTAGTTATAATTGAGTAGTTTTGATGGCCATTAGTGGTCTTCATCATCAGTTCCACTTCACCAAATGGGGCTTTCCGGGAGCAAATGCACGAGATACTATACAAAATACCCAAATCTGTCATGTGTGCCTATAAAATTTGAGGGTTTTCGTCGATTTCAATAGGATCCCGTCATCAGAACCTGACTTGGTTACAACGGGACCACCTCGAGAGCATACTCTTACAAATAAAAAAAAAGAATTTTCAAAATCTGTCCACAATTGACGGAGACATTGCGTAAGGAACACACAAAAAAACATACAGTCGAATTAACATCCTCCTCCTTTTTAGAAGTCGGTTAAAAATAAATAATTACTCTTAGAACTAACAGTGCGACGTGCGCCCTGGAGTTTCGTCTTTGGGCAAAATAACTTTGGTCCAAACCCAATAACACCTGGCAATAGACTCGCTCCTATTACAATTGGTGAAATGTGGGTGTTCTAATCTTCTAATAGATTCCTACATTACTCGACTGCCCAACCTAGAAGGGAAGTAAGGCGTAATGTTAGTTAAAAATATGTTATAGAAACTTTGATTCTCGTTATGTGATGTACCTACTTTGAGAAATAAATAATGCTCATCACCTTCCTGCCCTTATCCCAAGTTACACTCCTACCAACTTATCTGTGAAATGGCGAAAATTGGAACTACGGCCGTCATGTTGAAATGTCTTCGATTGTGCCGACGTATGTCATTCGATTGTGTTGACGCATCGACGGTGGCGTCCTTTCAGTTCACAGATAAGTTGGTAGGACTGTACGTGGGGGCGGCGTAACACGTTTTCTTCTTCCATTTTCCCTTGTCAACCGTCACGCTATCATTCACTCCCTTCTCTTTCATAATTATCATTCCTCACACAATCCATCCATCTGTTCTTTGGCCTTCCTCTGCCTCTCCATCCATCAACATGGTATTTTCATCACTCTTTTAGTCACATGCGTTTCGTCCCCCCTCGTCACATAAAACACACTAATACTAATAAATAATCACACTAATATTATAATAGGCGAAAGTTTGTGAGTGTGTGAGTTTGTATGTTTATTACTTCTTCACGCTCAAACGGCTGGACCGATTTGGATGAAATTGGGTATGTAGATAGCTTATACCCTGGATTAACACATAGGCTACTTTTTATCGCGATCTACGCGGGTGAAACCGCGGGGCGCAGCTAGTAATGATAAAAACCGCAAAAAAATATCAAACTGCGTCGTTGGTCTAGTAGTAATCGCAAGCGCTACTGCTGAGCATGAGGTCTCTGTTCGATTCCCAGTTCAGGCAAAGAGTTAGCCCCCGTTCCCACGGGCGTAATAAAATCGCGGCGGGATTTTATCGCGCACTGGATTTTCAACTCTCGTTGTTGAGCCGAGCGTTGAGAATCCAACTTAACTTAACAATAATAGAGCAACATGAATGAGTTTAAACGTAAGCTATTTAAATTATTGATTAACAAGGCGTATTATTCTGTCAAAGAATATCTTAATGACAAATTGCAATAATATTCAAGTATAAAAATTTATATCTGTCTGTATAATTAAAAAGTAGTTCCCATAACATAATGATATTCTTTACTGACATTTTCTATTTTATTTATTGCATACGAAATTGTGACTAAATACTAGCTATTTGTTTATGTACCGTCCTATTTTATTGACATATTATTATTAATTAATAGTGTTTGGCATGAAATTGTGACATTTGCTAACATATTGATTTTATTTTATTGTATTTCTTTGAATGTGACATTCTATTTTGTATGCCTTCTGGCGGGACATAGCATGGACCAACATTTTTATTTTTATATAACATCTGTATAATTTTACTCTATGTGCACAAAATGATTAAATTAATTTGAATTTGAATTTGAGAGTACATTCTAGCGCGTCGAAAAAACACACTGTTGGATTTTGCACTCTCGGCGCTAAGCAGTCGAGCGTTGAAAACCCAGTAAGCGAAAAAAAAATCGCCGCGATATTTTTACGTCCGTGCGAACGTCGACTTGTTGGGTTTTCCCAACAGGAATTTCTCAGCCCGGGGGTCTGGATTTGTGCCCGGTCGAGGGCAATAGGCTCGCCCCCTATTACATAACTGGCGAAATGAGGGTGTACTATAGGTACAGCTCTGCCTAGCCCCTCGGGAGAAACAGCCGTGAATTTATGTAAAAAAATCCATGGAATTAATAAGTACTGAAAAATCAATTACAAACGTTGATAATGGTCAATCATAATATTCATAATATAACTTCACTTCAAAACTTTTTTCACGTTACAACAATATGAGGCACAAAGCTGAAAAACAAAAATTACGAACGGTCAAAATACGAAAAAAAAAATGCGTCAATCCATGGACTCAAACCAACTCAATCAGTGAAATGTGGTGAACTACAAATTTTGCTAAAAAAAAAAATCAAGAAACAAATAAAAAAAATATATAAGTAAAGGTAAGATTTCTATCTGTTTCCGAGCAAAACCTTTCAGATCATCATCTGCCTGCCTTTTCCCAATTATGTTGGGGTAGGCTTCTAGTCTACGGATAATGCCCTCTTCCAGCCCCCCTAAATGGGCCCAGGGGTGACGGACTCGAGGACATCCATCGCCGCCCATTCCACAGGACCCGAGATGGTGGCGCGTAGTGTTCCACGCGCGCCTCTAAGACGTAAAGGGGGAGTTCAACACCTCACTCCCCTTTAAGGGACGTGGCTCTCGCCGGGGCAGCGGAAGTCACATTCACACCCGCAGCCCTCGACGCAGGTGTGGGAAGGGAACACCGGGGTGGTTTTCAGAGTCTGACAGATCCCTCTGCTCACCACAGGGCGGAGGACATCCATGAGGATTTCCAAACCCCGACAAAAGGGCTTGTAGTCGGTAAAAGCGCGGTATCCTAGGAGAGCGGTGTCCGCTACACAGCGTCTGCAATTCACCGGTGAATGACGTCACTGTATCGTTATTATATGAAAGTGAGGCCTATGTCCAGCAGTGGACGTGGCTGAAATGAAGTTGATGTGTTATCCTAAGTGTTCTTTGACTTCTTATAGTGAAACCCCGCTGCCATCATTCTCCTGACATCCGTCACTGCGGCCGGTATGTTGCGTCCACCGCTCTTGTAGGAAACCGCCATAGCTGAATACTAGCTAGTATAAATTCTTTTCCTATCCCAAAGGCATGAACAGATGTTTGGTTCGTAATAATTGGATATAATTTCTGCTATTATCGGTCAAAACTATTTAGGATTACCAGTGCGAACAATTAGTGCCACAACCTTCTAGAATAATTCTTATAGGCTACCACCATAACACCACCAATTATTAACTTTCTTAGATTGAAGCCAATGGCATACAAGGTAAGTATCTTCATTCATGTAGGGTCCACATAACATTTAAACATCACACATGCTTCAATGAGTTAAGAAGGATGAGCTAAGGTAGCCCGCGAAATTCAAATTATCTTACGTTTTTTTACAATTTGCAGGTCAGTGTCAGGTTGTTGTTGATTATGAGACGCGCCCGTAGCTAATAGACTTTACAGAATTATAATCATTAGAATCAGCAATACAAATCCATAAGTTAGAATTGACCCCAAATCTAGCGATTTCATGAAATCATGAGGTTTGAGGTCAATTCTAACTCATAAGTTATCGCTGATTCTAATGATTATAATTCTGTAAAACATTATTAGCTACGGCCGCGAATCATATTTAATCAACATACAACCTGACACTGACCTGCAAATTGCAAAAAACGTAAGAAAATTTGAATTTCGCGGGCCACCTTAGCGCATCTCCTTTATGTAAAGGTGTACTGTACAAATAAATGTTTAAGCCTTTGAACACTAGCAGAAGCGTAATCTCAAGACCACCACAAGAGTAAGCCACCCTCGACCATAAATTTATGTACATACCATTAACAAAATGGTTATCTAACGTGTCCTCCGCACTGCCACATGCACAGTGCGCTGCATCAATTGGGTACCCCAGTTGTATTAAAATTGTAATACAACTGGGGTACCTAATTCATGCAGCCCACTGTACATGGCTTCACAACCAAGATAGGCTACATTGCCACATAAGACTCACGCTCGTGACAACAGAACACAGATATTTATTTATTTTAAGGAGAACCAACAGCTTTAACAGATAGATAACAATTGAAAATAAAACATAAAACCGATTACAGGTTCTCACGGGTAAAAACAGAAAAAGTAGTACAAATCTTAAGATCACTAACAAGCACGATAGAAAGAAAAAAAAAAACACAAAAACAATATTATATACCTACATACATAATATATAAAAGGTACAAAAAATCTATGCAGTTTTGAAGAAGTCAGCGTTCAGCCGACTGCGTGCAGTATAGGTTTTGGTGGTAAATGGATCCAATGAGAACTCTTTACAAAGAACATTAAAATCCTTACTCGCTCGCACCATAAGTATATGAGTTTAGCCTGTAGTTGGAAGAGGTAAAGGGAATGAAGATAGGCGAATTAAATTTATCTGATCTCTGGTGGACATTAAAACGCAATTTATGCAGGAGATCCGGACAGTCAATCTCGTTAGATAAAATAAATTTAAAAACTAAAACCCGACTACTGAAAAATCACGCGATTTTCACCGCTCTGCTTAGAGCCAAGAGTGCAAAATCCAACAGTGTTTTTTCGACGCGCTAGAATGTACTCTGTTATTGTTAAGTTGGATTCTCAACGCTCGGTTCAACAGCGAGAGTTGAAAATCCAGTGCGCTAAAAAATCCCGCCGCGATTTTATTACGCCCGTGCGAACGGGGGTTTAGACTTAGGACCGCCGCACGTCTGGCGAGGGCGCAGCGCAGCTCCAAACAAATATCAACATTGCGTGACTTAAAACTAAGTTGAGAATAAATAAAGAATAATAAATAAGAATAAACCTGAGCCGCGCACCACTTTTCGCTTAGATGCGCTCTCGAGCTAGTAAGTCTTTATTCTCAACTTTATTTCAAGTGTTGTAAGGTCGATGTTTGTTTGGCAGTGGCAACCGCGCAGCGCTGCGCCTCGCCAGATGAGCGCCGGCCCCTGTGAAGCGTCTAAATTGTTGGTACATACCTACAAAATATCATCACCCTCATCATCTGCCTACCTTTTCCAACTATGTTGGGGTTGGCTTCCAGTCTAACCGGATGCAGCTGAATACCAGTATTTTACATGAAGCGACTGCCTATCTGAGCTCCACAACCCAGTTACTGGGTAACACGATACCCATCGGTCAGTCTGGTTGTCAGACTTTCGGGCTTCTCTCTGACATCCGTAATTACTGTCAAAGATCTACAAATGACAGCTGGGACCAACACTGCTTTTCGAAGCATGAAGGGGTCTCGGTATGTTATGGACGGTCACCCATCCACGGACCGACATCTGCAAGCGTTGCTTCACCTTCAAGATCGACGAGTGCGGCTGTTGTTATATAGCCACGACTCTCATGCCTGCAATAATGATGACGTATTTTACATTTCAGAATAAAAACAAGTAAAAAAAAAAACTAATTTAATAAGGATTGTCGATGTCGTTATAAGAATAACTTTGAAGAGGAGTCAGTCATTTGATTCAGTCTTCGTTAATTATGCCACCGGCTAAAGAGAAGAAGTAAGTATGGACTGTTTAAAACTTTTTTCACACGTGTGAGTGGGCCGCTGCTACAAAACCTAAGTGGGGCTTCAAGGATTTTCAATTAAACTTCCATTTTAATTCAGATAGCTAGGTAAATCCAGTAAATATTACTTTTACAATATAATACAATACTTTTATTTCAGACAGAGTCCATAGGGTAAGTAACTTAGTAGGTACAGGCACAGAATACAAAAAATTAAATTAAATTAAAATTCAGCGTGGAGCTCCATCCACCTCCGGAACATCGGGCAATCCCACCGATCTGTGAACACACTGAGTGACTGAGTATACTGTTGGTGCTGCCGCTAGCACGCAACATCAAGGATGCACATCTCTTTCTAATTACGGTGGCAAAACCATAACGTCATTATCTGCCGAACATCCCTGTTGAACATGGAAATAATAAGAATAATATTTATTACACACACAAGATTCATGATAGGTACACAAAAGCAGATGTACAAAACAACAAAACACAGATATCTACATAAATCTACACAGATTATGTAACCCTGTCTCCTAAACTAGGTAGTCCTGTATCTTAGGAGACAGTGTTAGGCCATACAGGGCAGTTTGTCATGTAGGTATAGCTGCAGCCAGAGTGTTTAGCGCGAGGGAGGCCAAGTCACACATTTATGTGCCGGTGTGTAATGTGTGTGAGTGTGTGCGTGAGAGAGAAAGTATGTGTAGTGTAAGAGTATGATTGGTGAGTATGGGGGTGTGTGTGTACCTCTAAGGGGGCAAGTGAGAGTGAGTGTGTATGCAGGGACCAGGCTTGAATAGATAAATGAGTGATCAATTATAGAGTGTGAGTTGGGTAGTGTAATGATAATATTGATTATTCTATGAATGTAAGTAAAGACTCCGTGGATATGTAGTTTTTTTGTTGTAGCCATGGAAAAAAATGTAATTACGGCGCCTGGCCGTTTAGAATAGCAACGCGACTGAACGCGACACACCATAATCAACGCAATCAGAAGTCCGTTTGGACAGCTGTCAAAATACTTTGTGTAGTGATGGGAAAAAAAAATCTGTTCGTTTAAAAAAAAATATTTTCGAGACATATCGATTCGTCATCTTAATGTTTGTAATCGACAATTTAATATTATCTACATTGATTATAACTGATTCTCGAGGCATATCGTTTAATACACGAACGAGTTTGTAATATTTAACAGCTATTACTTAGGTCCCAACTAAGTTTCAATTTGGGCGAGTTTCAGAGCCAAACCAAGACTTAACTATACTAAAATCCGATGTACTGATTTCTTCCGGAGGGTTAATTAATAAATAAATATTGTGTATAAGGGCCAGTGGCGGAGGAGGAGCTCGTGGCTAAGTAATAACAGCCGCATGGGTCGATCCATCAGGTTTAGCTACGCTTGCCGCGGTTGGTCCGTGGATGGGTGACCGTCCTTACATACCGAGACTCCTCTCCGTGCCTCGGAAAGCACGTTAAGCCGTTGGTCCCGGCTGTCATTCGTGAATCTTGGACAGTCGTTACGGGTCGTCAGAAGCCCGAAAGTCTGACAACCAGTCTTAACAATGGGTATCGTATTACCCAGTTACTGGGTTGTGGAGGTCAGATAGTCGCTCCATGTAAAATACTGATATTCAGCTGCATCCGGTTAGACTGGAAGCCGAGCCCAACATAGTTGGAAAAAGGCTAGGCAGATTGATTGAGGGCCAGTGGCGTAATGTAAAGTAACAAATATAGTTGATCAGATTTTGTTTTTACATGTTTACATTTAATAATAAATTTAGTAATTATACGTTATCTCTTTTCTAAAGTAACGTTTGTAAAAGTATCGATTTTTTAGAACATCGATTTTATTCGGTCAAAAAACGGCTTAGAACGATCACAACTCTATGGCAACGAACCCAAAGATATGACATTGTAATAACGTCCTGTCGGAATATTAATCAACGATTAATTCGTGTTTTTGAGTGCCTTTGTCCAAAATAAAGTAAAACTTGGTGCTTACGAATGATACTCATTGTTATAGTGTATGGATAACATAGTAATTAATTAGGAATATGAATTAGATTTTTCGATTTCTTACGTAGACGTTCATACAAAGTTATCGCGGCATGTATACTTAATAATGAGAAACGTCCAAACGAACGGACTTCTTAGATTGCGTTTATTATACTCGTACACTTCACATTTTACGCAGGCAAACAAACGCACACGCTTTTACTAAAACTCTTTAATAGGTGCCAATCAGAGCCATAATATATCGCCAAGAAGAGCCAAGCGAAGCGCAAGGGCACTACCTACCTTTTCTCGAAGCGCTTCGTCGTTTTTGTGAACCCTCATAACTTGAGTTTGGATTATACCAGATAAACAAAATTCTCGGGATATGATGTCAATAGTGAACTTATTATACATATAGTCATAATCATAATCATAATCATAATCATAATCATAAATTTTATTTGTGGAACATAGGTATACAATAGGTGATACATAAAAAGAAAATAGTACGCTATGTTTTGTCTTAAGACATACAAATATGGTAACATGCAAAATAAATACGGTAAACAAAATGTAAATAATAAGTCAGAATTATGCCAAATAGAATGTCAATATTAAAAACTAAACATTTATTATAAATCTTTATCGTTTAAAAACTCATCTATTGTATAGTAACATTTGTCAATAAGAAGTTTCTGAAGTACATTTCTAAATTTTGTCAATGGCATAATTCTTATAGAATTAGGAATGTTATTATATATTCTAGGCGCAATTCCGAAAAAGCTTTTGTACATCAAAGCAGTCTTACACCTTACGTTACATAATTTATTTTTGTACTGAGTACGTAATTCAGTTTTCTTCACTGCAGATAGTGTAATAAATAAATGAGGGTTTCTTTTTACAAAAAGTGCCGTTTCTAATATATATAGTGCCGGAAGTGTTAACAGATTTAAGGACTTGAAGTAAGGTCTACAACTGTCTGTGGTTTGCAGACCACACATAGACCTAATGCAACGCTTTTGTATTCTGAATACGGTCTCTCTATCAGTTGACTGTCCCCAAAAAATAACACCATACCGTAGAATAGAACCTACCAAACCGTGATATGCTGTCAATAATGTTTCAATATTAACTTTTTTTGATAATTGGAACAGGGCGTATGCGGATTTACTCATGCGCTTACATATATCCTCTACGTGGAGTTTCCATGTGAGTCTATTGTCGACAGTTATACCCAGAAACTTGCAACTAGTGATCTCTTCTATCAAACAGTCTTTATAAGTAACGGTGATCGTTGGGTTTGCGCGACGTTGATGGAAATGCATTATTTTAGTTTTACTTAGGTTTATTTTTAAGTTATTCTTATCCATCCACTTTATAATTTCACCTAAAGAGTCATTGATTTCATTTTGGTAGTCATTAGGATTAGTACACTCAATAATTGCTGTGCTATCATCAGCAAAGAGAACCATTTTGTGTTTTATCGCTTTTGTGAGGTCGTTAATGTATATTAAAAACAATAACGATCCCACTACACTGCCCTGAGGCACACCATATTTCACATGTCTAAATTCAGAAGTGTATACAGATTCTGTCTTACTGATTGGGCATATTCTAGAGATTTCTGTACACTGCAATCTGTCACTCAGGTATGATTCTAAGAGTTTGAGTATATTTCCTCTTACACCATAGCTGTGCAGTTTTCGAAGTAGAATGTTATGATCTACAAAATCGAAAGCTCTTGTCATATCAGTGTAAATAGCACATATCGGATTTCTTTTATCTATGGAAGTCATAATATTAGATATTAAGTCAAAAAATGCCATGTTGACTGACGTGTTCTTTCGGAACCCTTTTTGTTCAGTGCAGAAAAGTTTATTTTTTTCAAAGTAATTATACAGAGTATTATATATTACTTTCTCTATTATTTTTGAAAATATCGGAATTTTGGCAATAGGTCTGTAATTATTTACATCTGATTTCTCATTCCGCTTGAAAAGGGGTTTTATTACAGCTTTTTTTAGGTCATTCGGAAATGTTCCGTCGGTAATGCAGTTATTAATAATGTGCGCTAGTGGCGGTGCAATTATTTCCTTGACATATTTAATAACTTTTGTCGATACACCGTCGTAGCCAACAGTGTTAGTATTTTTTAAGTCATTAATTATTTTTACTATGTCAATGTATGTAACGGGTTGCATAAATAATGAATGGGATGTCAAATTTTCAAAATTATTATTATTGGTAGTATTCGAATGAATATTATTTTCAATTGAGTCAATAAAGTAATTATTAAATTCATTTGCTATGTCAATAGGATTCGTAAAAGTCAAATTATCTCTTTTTAATAATAATACTGATTCTTGGGGAAAGTTAAATTTTGTTTTGTTAATTATTTGCCACGCAGCTTTCGATTTGTTTTGGGAGGTCTTTACGAAATGATTATTTTGGGCTTTCTGCGTTAGCCTTATTATTTTTCTATATAGTGCAGAGTATTTTTTAAAAGCCAGTTTATTTTTTGCATTAGGATTATGCCTGTACTCCCAAAGTAGACATCTTTGTTTCCTACTGCATGTTTTTATTCCATTAGAGATCCATTTAGTCGATTTGCTAGTTTTAATAGTTATCATTTTTATTGGAAAGCATAATCTATAAAGTAATAAAAAATCATCCATAAATTTTCGAAAAGAGTCATTTGCATCCTTGGTTTCATAGACTTGCAAAAATGAAAAGTTTTTCAAGTGAGATTTAAATTTAATTAAGTTTTCTTCCGAGAGGTCTTGCTTTTTTACTTTCCAAAATTTAAGTTTACATGTTTTGTTAATGGGGACTTTTAATATTTGAGAAGTATGGTCAGAAAGAATTAAATCTATTATTTCAGCTCTGCAGCCTGCACGATAATTATGAGCAAAGTTATCGATGCACGTATTGCTACTCAATCTGGTAGGGGTATTCAAAGCTAATTTTAAATTATATTGTTGGAGAAAATATTTAAGATCTAATGTCATTTTATTACTTTTAAGGACGTCAATGTTAAAATCTCCACATATTACGATGTTTCTGTTTGATTGAGAGCTAATTATTTTTAATATATTCTCTAACCTCTCGTAGAATATTGCATATTTGTTTTTCGGTATTCTGTACAAGCAAACAATAATTATGCGGTGTGAAACGAGTTCTACGGCACAACATTCGAAAATGTTTGGCACAGATTGTTTTGCCACGTCTGGTATTTCCCTATACTGTAAGCTCTTTCTTACAAGAATGCATGTGCCTCCTCGTTTGGCATTTCTTGAGAATCACGCTGCTAGACAGAAATTGGGTATTTGCAAGAAATCTTCACATCCCCTTTCCATAAAATGTTCTGATATACAGATTACATCTATAGGGTTTCCTGCATTATAAAGTTCTTCCAATTTAACTATAAAAATATCTAATTTGTTTAGTAGCCCCGCTATGTTTTGATGAAGAATATTTAAAAAGTTAAAGAAAAAACTGAGAATTATTCTGAACTGGTGCGTCTATCCAAGTTTGCTGTTTCTTTTGGAAACTGTCAACCTTTAATTGAACATCACATAGTACACTTAAGCTCTGAATGAGGTCTTGTAAGTCAGATAAAATAATTTTTAGACCTTTGTTATTCAAAGTACCGAAACGTTCATTGTATGTATCGTAACTGTATGGCAAGTTGAGGTTCGAATCTAAGATAAGTGCATAGTTACAATTCTCGACATCCAAACATAATAAATTGTTAAATATTTCTATTCTGCTATTAAACATAATATTTGAGTTGTTCATGTATTTAAATGTTGGCAAACAGATTATAAAATTGGTATGACACAAAGGTAGTAATTTTTCACGGATAAATTGGATAAGATACCCATAGTTACGTGTCTTCCGGAAGTCTTCCTCTCCTACATAAAGTATACAGTAATCAGATTTAGTAAAATCACGTATTTTAGTATTAATATTGTTAAAAATATATTCTATTCCACATTTTGGGTAACGGTAATGACATATTTCAAAACTACTTATTAATGTCTCTTCCATTAAACTGTATAGCCTGTTGGAAGTTTCACTGCTGACGAGACATACTTTGTGCTTCTTGTTTGATGCTGCAACCGGTGATGAGGAGTCTGCAGTTATAGTGCGACCATGATTTTGAGAGACGCGTGATAAGTTTGCATTACTTCTGATTTCGCTTCCTTTTTGTATATTTCCATCGTTATGAATGATTTCGTTATTTGTAGTTTTTGCATTCTCAGTGTTCTTTCTCGTATTTCTCTTTGGTGTTAAGGTTTTGTGTTTGATTGGACTGCTTGTGATTGTTTTAAACATCATATTTTTCTTCATTAAATCCTCGTTATTTTTTTTCAATTTATTATTTTCTAAAGACAATAGCTCGATTTCGTTATTAGCGCTATTAAGTTGCGATGTTAGTTGTTCAATTTTATCCTTCAATATCTTTATTTGTTGATCACTTTCGTCGCTTTCTGTCATCTCTGGCATACTGTTTGTCGTACAGTTTAATGTTTGTGAAGTTATATCAATATCGCTTGGTTCTGAATGCTCTGATCGTGTGTGTCTTCGACGAAAAGTAATGTTCTCTAGGAAGTTCATAGTAATAATTATGCTCTTAATAATCACTTAAAAAAGCCCAAAAACAGTTTCCGTCGGTGAGGCTCGAACTCGGGTCACCGAAATGTGAATCTGTCACTTATACCACACGGCCAATTGAACAAGTGATTGCCTTATTGAAATTAACAGCGATATTGCGATTAGTTTGTTGCTAGTTAGTTATTTGCATAATAGATGTCAGTGAGTTTAATTGTTTATACAATATTTTAAATCTGTCACTACTCATTCAAGTGGCAACATTAGTAATGACTTAGTTCACATAGTTACATGTAGATGGTGTTATAATCGGTTCGTTGTTAGCACGACGTTCAAATAAAAAACGAATTCTTTCTTTGGGAATTCACTCTTTTCTTGTTTTGTGATATTTTAACACAAAAAAAACTGAAGTTTATGTATACACTCGTTATATGGCGACACTCAGTTTACTTTATTACTGGCACTTGCACTTTGTTTTTGTTGTCACTTTATGGTGGAGATTAACATTAAGTTTTTGTTTTGTTATTTGGTATCAGAAACTTATAATAACATTTTTACTGCTCCTTTATGTGTCCATGTTCACTATTCTACACTATTCATAGTTCAGATGTTCATTACACTATTTTTTTATTAATTTTAAAACGCGAGCTTGTATTCTCGTGTCAACTGACAGCTGTCAATCTCAATGTCAAAGTCTCAATTGCATTGCTCTATTGATTTTATTGATATCTAAAAAAACCCCGATTTCGTCACTGACTCACTGATGATCATCAAAATTCTTCGGGTACTTTCTGAATTCCTAGAAAGCTGAAAGGTATGTAAGCTAGTATTAGTACACAAACAATAAAAAAAATCTAAAACTTGGAATTTTTACCTCACAACCTCTTAAATTATGGGGTGGAAGTTTGTTGGTCTGAAAACCCTCAATTCCTCTTTAGGGGTTTACAAAAGTTTACAAAAACAAAAAAGTGACAAAAATCATAATTTACTTAGATAAAATATTCATGCCACGTTTCAAGTTTATTAACTCAAGGAATAAACATTTTCGTACAAAGTTTCACCTCCTATTCTCCTCCTACGGGGTGAGTTTCCTAAAATCCTTTCTTAGCTGACTCTCCCTCCTACTCAAAATCTCCATCTGTGCCAAATTTCATCTGCGTAGGTCCAGTAGTTTTTAAGATTTCGTGTTTAATCAGTGAGTGGATGAAAGAATAGGTAAGTGACCTTTTTAACCGACTTCAAAAAGGACGAGGTTCTCAATTCGTCGGAACCTTTTTTTTTTTTTTTTTTTTTTTTTTATGTATGTTCCCCGATTACTCGAAGATGGCTGGACCGATTTGGATTTTTTTTTGTTTTATTCGAGAGGGTATACATCACAGTTGGTCCCATATAAAATTGATTAACTTTGCTTTGGTAGTTTTCGAGTTAGCTTCAATAATACGTATTTTTTCCACACTTTTATATGGATGATGTTCTAGTTTGTTTTGCAGGTAGTGGTATTAGAATTTGTGTGGGGTAGGTACACAACTAAAAAGTGAAAAATAAAAACTTTTTTACAAAAAAAAAATACAACCGACTTCCAAAAACAACACTACAAAGTGAAAAATAACTTTAATTTCGGAAGTCGGTGGCAAAAAACGAAAATACATTTAACTAGACACCGACTTCCGAAATTCAAGTTATTTTTCACTTTGTAGTGTTGTTTTTGGAAGTCGGTTGTATTTTTTTGTAAACAAGTTTTTTATATACAACGTGTCATTTTGCATCCTCGGTATAGACCATCAAACCGAACAACTTTTTCCATGGCACCAACATCGTAATCGCGAAAAAATACTCAGCCGTCCCATACATTTGCGTCGAGTAGGTATTGAAGTTTTCTATGGGACAGTTGAAATTTTTTCCGCGATTATGATGTTGGTCCCATGGAGAAAGTTGTTCGGTTTGATGTTCTGTATCACACCCTGAAATTTGATGAGGATGCAAAACGACACGTTGCGTTGTCTAAAGATTATTTTATTTTATTTTTACTGTATAACTGGAAAGTAATGAATAGTGAATACATTTTTCACCTTACGCCCATGTGACGGTAGCGAAACGGCCAAGTCACATATTTTGACTAAGATGCAGAGTTTTTGAAATTAGGGCTTGTAGAGTTAGGGCTTATAGAGTTAGGGCGTGTAGAGTTAGAAGCTTGGCTCTACATGAGATCTGATAACTTTTTGACAGTGCGAGCCATATGGTCTCGTCTTGGCAACATTTTACACGAACATGTTTTTGGAGGGAAATGTTATTTAGGTTATACATGGTTTTTTAGATACTTACGTAATTTTTGAGTAAATTAATTCTAGTAAGAAGCGTTTATAGGAAAATTTGCTTAAAATATTATTTTGAAAGATACATAGCAAACAACCGTTTGCGCTGAGTACGCAGCTGCCAACCTACATATGAATGTGCAACTAAGCAATTAGATCAATTACATGTTATTGTTTGTGAAGTTAGTTTTTAGGTCAGCCTTCAGCTTAACACACTGTTTTTCCGTAATTAAAATAATTGTAATAAATAAAGTTTTTTTTTAACTAAATTCCCGATCGCCGAAACATAACTACAATTCAATTAAAGACAATTTTATTTTATTTTTATTTGTTTGCCTTAGCTGTCCCACCCCTGGACAAAAGCCTCCCCTCCTGCCTATTTTTGAATTATACGGCATTAAAATCTCTCGACTTGCTAGTATTGAGAAAAATTTAAAAATTAATGAGATTTTCATTTAAAAAAATTACAAATGAAAATCTCATGTGTGAAATAAAGGAAAAAAAAGAATGAAAATCCGTTTATTTGTAGTAAACATAACGAACACAAAGATCACAAACACGAGAAGAACAAGCAGGTCCAAAAATATACTTTAGTATTCCGTAGCCCTTCGGTCCTTCTAATTTTTTTTATCGATATGCAGGGTCTCGACAGCAGGCGGTGACCAGAAAGAATCTAAAGCAGATAAGGACAAAGAACCGAAAGAGGCTAAATCCAAAGAAAACAAGGACAAAGAACCGAAAGAGAGTAAATCCAAAGAAAACAAGGACAAAGAACCGAAAGAGGCTAAATCCAAAGAAAACAAGGACAAAGAGAACGAGAAGAAAGAACTCAAGGATGCCAAAGACAAAGGTGAGCCACAGAGCGCGGAGGCGACTCGGCGAGACCACTGCTTGAGACGGTACTGTCAACACTTTTCATAAAAACCAAACGTGTACTGACACGTTTGGTCATCATTTAGCCGCATTCATGTAGAATGCTGGCAACCGGCGTCGATAGCCAGCGCTTGCCGGCGCCTACCAGCGCTGGTATATCGGCGCCCGTTGATAGGCGCCGGTTTTTTTCGCTTTACTCATAGAAACTTACGGCAAGTGACAATTTAACAATGTGGCAGCTAGCTTGAGCTAAGTTAGCAAGGGCGTAGTGGGGCGGCCATTAGGTAGGCATGCACTTTTTATTGTGCAATTTTATTTTATCATCACTGCTCTAAATCTGCGAAGGGAAACATCGCAAGGAAACTGATATGTTCTAGAACCAAAAATTCTAAAAAATCTATCAATCTGTACACCCACCTAACCTACCCCCCCCCCCCCCCCCCTCCTCCTCTGTAACCTGTACCTACTAAGACCCACGTGCTGGACTATAGTTTACTCGGGATCTCACAGATCCTCTCCGTGAGACCCGTGTCCCAGTAGTGGGAATATTAAAAATGGGTAGATTATGTTTATAATATGTATATATGTATATGCATTTTTAACCATCTATAATTTTTTTTTACCCATCTGCCCATAGGACACCTGTCCTAATAAATATCTCAAGGGGTTAGCGTCGCGTTGGCGTTGATGTGACTGGAGCGTATGCTATGACATATACAAGCACTATTGTGCTCTCTTTTTGAACGGGCTCTTCACAAAATTACCCATTATCCTTTCTTTGATCGATCACCCCCTTTCCCTCAAAAAGTGTAATTTGTAGAAGTATCCCTTGTTTTTTCAATTTATTAGTTATGTCAAGCAATGCGACTAAACAAATTACTCTATTCTTCCTTTTTATAGGTAAACGGAAAGAAAAAGGGGATCTACCAGACAAAGAAAAAGATCCCAAAAGTAAATTAGATACGACCACAAAATCTAGACTTTTGAAGGATGAAGTAATTCTATCATCGCCAGAACCAGAAGTTGTAGTACCGGAGAAAACGCCCTCCCAGATTGCTAAAGAGTGAGTTCTTTAATAATTAAGAGTAGCAGGTGTTCTATTTTTCTCATCGTCTCTAAGTCGCGTGACCACATACGAGTACCTACCATCAAGTGGGCCGTCGCCAGTTATGTTTTACTCCCCAGTAATAGGGGGTGACCCTATTTCCATCAAACAAGTACAAATCCAGACTCTGGGTTGCTACTGAGGAATTTCTGATGGAAAAACTTTGATTAAGCTACGGTGTCCTAGAAGAGCGGTCACCACACATAACGGCCGCAGCGACGGCTGTCATGAAAATTATGACAGTTGCAAAGATTTAAATCGTTAGATTCGCCCTACCGCTTTAAAAGATGATCGCATTTCTGATTCTCTTAACACCTCTACACACAATGACGCAGTGACTACACTTGATTGTCATGATCATGTGTGAACTCACTCTTCTAAGTATGGACACTTTTTCTTGTGACTAAGTACGGTGAGGGCAAATCTAGCGATACAAATCTGTGGTGGGCGGGGTTTAAATGTCAGATTTTCATGACGGCTATTATGACCGCATTCCTAGAAAACCGTAGCTTAGTACAATCTGCCCGGCTTGATTCGAACCCAAGGATAGCACTCAGCACTTGCAACCACTGGTTGAACGAGGAAGTTCAATAATAATAGGTCTTTACCTATGAAATTGCCGTTTTTTATGAAAAAATTTAAACGAATTTTTTTCATGCATTTTTTATTTGTATTAATCGATGTAATCACCCATGCAATCAATGCATCTTTGCCAACGCAGTGGCAGTTTATTGATGCCCTTCTTAAAGAAATCAGCTGGACGGGAGGCAACAAATTCTTCAAAGGCATTTTGTACTGCCTCTCGGGTATTGAATTTTTTTCCCGCCAAGAAGTTATCCAAATTCTGGAAAAAATAGTAGTCTGTAGGCGCAAGGTCTGGTGAGTAGGGCGGATGACGGAGAGCTTCCAACCCCAGTTCTTGCAACTTGGAACCGTCTGCTGTGCAGTATGAGGTCGCGCGTTGTCGTGCAGGAGCAGCGGAGACGAGCGATTGACCAATGCTGGTTGGAGATGTGCCAGCTTCTCCATCATTGTGTTCAGTTCTTCACAGTACACATCTGAAGTAATGCTCACCCCGTTTGGTAAGACGCTGTGATGAATCACACCGGCGCTAGACCACCAAACAGTGACCATCACTTTTCTAGGGGTAAGTTTTCGTTTAGGGCATTGTTTAGGTGCTGAACCAGGATCCAACCAACTTGCTGAGCGCTTGCGGTTATCAAACAGAATCCATTTTTCATCGCAGATAACAATGCGGTTCAAAATTCCTTCATTTGTGTGTCTGTTGAGCAGTGCAAGGCACGCCTCGTCGCGTACTTCGCGCTGGCGATCATTGAGTTCGTGGGGCACCCATTTGTCAAGCTTTTTTACCTTGCCAATTTGACGCAAATGGACCAATATTGTTTTGACGCTAACGTCGAAAGCTGCTGCTAATTCAGCCGTAGATTGTGTATCATCAGCTTCCACAATCGCCTTTAATTCGTCATTGTCGACCAAAGTCTTCGGACGACCGCGAGGTTCATTTTTCAGGTCGAAATTTCCAGAACGGAAGCGAGCACACCAATAACAAGTGGTGCGTTGGTTTGTAGTGTTAGCTCCGTAAACGTCGTTGATGTTGCGTGCCGCTTATGCCGCGTTGCTGCCACGACGGTACTCATATTCCATAATTACTCGAATTTTTAACGTATCCATGATGACGAAAAAGATTGAAATGCGATGAAAATGTAACACTAATCAATAAACAAATGACTACTTTTGGAAAAAAAAATCCATGTTTTTAAAATAAAATTAATTTGAAATTAGAATTCTTAGCCAAACAAAAATTATTTTGATTTGAAATGGCCAGTACTGCAGAACGGCAATTTCATGGTAAAGACCTAATATTAAAACCTCGTCACCAGAGAAGCGGAGTTGAGAGCCATAGCCAGAAAGCAACGCTTCAAGCGTCGCTGGCCGGAGATCAGTAAGGCCAAGTTCCGGACTAAGCCATGGCACCCACCGGGACCGCCGCAGAGACCGCCGCCAGTTGTAAGTACTCCAGGTCTCTCCCAGGCATCGCTACATCGACCAGTCCTGTATCTAATAGATTCCTGCTTCCATCACAGGTTCAACGTTAAAAAAAATCGGCCAAGTGCGTATCGGACCACGCACAATGAAGTTATCTCAAAAATAAACTTACTCGTAACATTGTAGTTGAAAAACATGTTCCCTTGTCCAGTAGGAACAGTTTCTTAAAAAAGATACCGAAATTAAAATTTTTACTTCGGTACCTTTATTGAGAAACTGTACCTATCTAAAATTATATTTATAGTTCAGAAACGTACCATGCAGATCTATCAACAATTCGGCCATAAAACATTTTAAGAATGCAAAGCATTTTATTCAATAAACACACCTTTGTGTAAAAAAGTAATGATTGGACTATCCATTTGTAACAGCGTCCTTAAGTCCTGGTCAATTCTTCAACTGAAAATGTAAGTTTGTAATCACAAAAAAAAATGTTTTATGTGATAAAACTACAAATTAACAATTTTCGGACTTTTTCCTTTACTTGTGTTGTGAGACCTTGCTTCTTGTCAAATTCCATATTCAAGGTCAACGGGAAGTACTCTATAGATTTTGATTTATTAGCGAGTATCAAAATATGTCGCCTAAATGGCCGTAATTTTTATTGCGTTGACTTAGAAGCTTGAGCTTTTTAGAGCTCCAAGGAACCGTAGACCTATATATTTAATATTAATTTCCCTCCACGCGTTCAGTCCTGAGAAAAAGGGTCTTGACAGACTGACATACATACAGACAGGCAGATAGATGGACAACGAAGTGAGGTACGGGTTCCGTTTTTTCCTTTTGAGGTACGGTATCCTAAATACCGTTACTGACCGTTATCCTTTATCTAACTAATTGTCTCTGTGTGAGTCTTTTGCTTCAAATCTCATACATGGGACCCTACAACAATCATTAGCAGGGCAGGTGACGTGCAGGACAAGGTGTGTCAAGGTAACAGCTAACAGCAGCACCGCACATGATACATCATCGTGCGACTTTACACTTTTCGTATGATATTCCCTGTATAACCTGCTATAAAAGTAAGTATGTATACAACGTGCCGCTGCAATGACTACATTAATTTGACAAGTGTATACGGTTCCACGTTTTCGTTTTATAAAGATATTTTAATTTCATTATACGTTATTATTTATTGATTTATTTACAAATTTCTGAAATAGCATCTTGGAGCAACATGTACCACAGAGATGATATAATATTAAAACGAACAAGAAAAAAAGGTCCCACCACTCGAGATATTTTTTGGGGGTTTTACAAAAAATCATTCAGAACAATAAAGAAAAAAAAAAGAAAAAGAAAGAAAAATGCGAAACAAACAAAAACAAAAGACAAACAATAGACAAACGATGAACAAAACATAGGTATCGGTCAAAGGCCTTTTACCAGCTGGCGTAGAACAATACATGCATTCAGTTGACATAATCCAATATAATTTTAACCTATAAGTACAATAATTTTACACTCTATCCCTTAAACTAGGTCTGGCCTGTATCTTAAGAGATAGGGTTCAGCCATTGCAATAACTTCATGAATGAGTCTTTTGCATAGAGTGATCCTAATTTTGGTAATTATTTTATTGTTTAGTTTATTTGAAACTTATTTTTTTTCAATTTACTAATTATTTTATCATATTATAATTTTTATGATTATGTACTGGCCACTAGTTCTTCTTGCGTCTTTAATAAATGTCGCCATTACGGCGGCACGTTGTATATGGTAACTCTCATATTGCACCGTAAGTACTTAGACAACGAGGAAGTGGTGAAGGGTGGGCAATGTGGGCATTTTGGGGCTGTCTTTTGTAACTTTCGACGTTCAAAAATGCTGATTTTCAGCCTAATGATTTTAAACCTTAAAATGTTGATAGTTACAGATAAAATTTGACAGTTTGTAGTAAATTGACCTGCGGCTGTGTGTACTTGCTTAATTATGATGTGATAAATAACAATAGTTTTTTACACCATATTCATATCCTACCGAAACAGGATTAAAATATTGCTTACAATTTTGTTGGTCGTCCTTGGCAGGTAATAGACCTGCCAGAGCTGATAACTCATCCGCCGTGGGTGCCGCCTTACCTGAGAAGGCGCAGGCCGCGCGCCAGGCTGCAGAGAATCATGCAGGAGCATATGACACAGCTACCGCCGTCTGAGCTTTCAAAATTAAGGAAGGTGAGTCTGTGAACCGTCTGCAACAACCTACACAACTTTGCCTCGTGTCCTTCTGTGTATTTAAAGGTTGTAATTGAAATTGAAAACGATGAACTACTTTTACGATGGGAACAAATCCAAAATCGCAAAAAAAAAATCGCTGTTCCCAATGGCTGTTCCCTACATTTTGTCGAGTTATGCCAACATACTTAAATTTATGGAGATGCTGAGTTTTTCGAGATTTCAGGGTTTGTTACACCAATTGCATGTCTGTGTTAGCTTAGTTATTCTAACATAAACAAATACTGGCACTAAGGCAGAAGCTGTAAACATTTGGACTTTCATTAATTATTTTCTATTTATACAATGTTTTTCCTTCTAAATAAGAGAATCGTTAAAATATCGTAAATAATATTGCGTTATCCTAATAATCGATTTATGTTGAGCGTCCCGACCTATAGAGGAAAGTAATAGTAGGTACTGTCATCCGATTTCTGACTTTTGTCGTGATTGAATGTGTCCCTCGTGAGGTTTTATTTGTTGTTAAGTTTTTCTTTGTTATACGAGTATTTTACGTTTTCAAAAATTCTATATTATATTGCATCTGGTATGTTTGCCGAAGCGCGTACGGATGGCTTTCAAGCCATCATGCGCTAGAAAGCAAACTCCTTGCTGCATCGTCTACGAAGCAGCAGCAACAGCATCCTAATAGCTATTTCTGCCCGCTTTGACTGTCCTTTCCAAAATAAGTGGATTAGAACAGCCTTAAGCATCAGCTAGGTATAGGTACTAACAATACTAGCATAATATTTTAGGTACAGTTTTGTTAATAACACACTAACATTTTATGATTTTGTTATTTTAACATTTTAATTCAATTATTATTGTAAAAGACTATTTAATTAACTATACAAATAAATACAAAACAAAAGGACACTTAGGCGTCGAAGTACTCGTCCGCATCGATGTCATCCGGAAACGTGCCCAGAAGACTGGCAGCATTGCCACGTTGAATGGCAATGCTAATTCTTTGGCCAAAGAACGAGCCAGCCCTCTCCCTCCAACATTTTATGATTTTATGTTCTTTTGTTGTGATAATTTTATGTAATCAATATGGAGTTTGCTCTGAAATAAATAATATATAATAATAATAAATAATCAAATATTTAGAATGACTAGGGAAATGTTGACAACCCCTGAACTGTCACTTTGGCAACGACATTTCTTTGTTTACATTTTTGATCTCGAATTCGATTTCTGGGTTTAGGCTAATCAAAATCTGATTTGAACCTGAACATTCTGAAGAACAATAATAAATTACTTTCAGTGAGGGAACAAAGCCATTTTCTAAGATTTGTGCCATTACATTAATTTCAATAGTCTTAGGATTTGTTTGACATTTTTGTGGTATACATTCAGAAAGTAAACACAAAACCTCATTTCTCATAGATCTGGCACAACTTTAGCCAAGTGGAGAGGAACAAGATGATGTTGCAAGGGAGCATTGGCTGCAACTCCAAGAAGTACTCCGCCACGCACTGCGGTTAGTGCTTATAGAACTACATAACATCACGCCTTTATTACCCGAAGGGATGAGTAGAGGTGTGTGGTGCAGTCAACAAAAGAGATACTATCATCATTCTCCTGCCCTTATCCCAATCTATTTGGGGTCGGCGCAACATGTCCTTTTTTAACCGACTTCAAAAAGGAGGAGGTTCTCAATTCGTCGGAACTTTTTTTTTTTTTCTTTTTCTTTTTATTTTTTTTTTTTATGTATGTTCCTCGATTACTCGAAGATGGCTGGACCGATTTGGATTTTTTTTGTTTTGTTCGAGAGTGTATACTCATCACAGTTGGTCCCATATAAAATTGATTAACTTTGCTTCGGTAGTTTTTGAGTTAGCTTCAATAATACGTATTTTTTCCCCATTTTTATATGGATGATGTTCTAGTTTGTTTTGCAGGTAGTGGTATTTGAATTTGTGTGGGGTAGGTACACAACTAAAAAGTGAAAAATAAAAACTTTTTTACAAAAAAATACAACTGACTTCCAAAAACCACACTACAAAGTGAAAAATAACTTTAATTTCGGAAGTCGGTGGCAAAAAACGAAAATACATTTAACTAGACACCGACTTCCGAAATTAAAGTTATTTTTCACTTTGTAGTGTGGTTTTTGGAAGTCGGTTGTATTTTTTTGTAAAAAAGTTTTTATTTTCCACTTTTTATTTCCATACTTCTCTATTATTCGTCATCTCGGTAGTCACCCCCTTTCTAGCCATGTCATCTTTCACACAATCCATCCATCGTTTCTTTGTTTTCCCCTACTCTTATAGCCATCGACATTCATACTCAAAACTTTCCTCACGACATTTTCCTCACTCCTCCGCATCACATATCACAAAAGAGATACTAACATATTTAATTATTATACATAACAACAACAACATATACACATACACACACATACACACACACACATATTAACATATTTAATATTTTTGTTTTTTTTTTTTGGATTTGATTTGCTTCATGTTCAATTTCGTGACAATATACAATTTTGTGTTGGTGTGTGTGTGTAGGTATTGCAAAAACAAAGTAATATAATGAACATAAAGCAATTCACATACAAGTACGTTAACCTTGCCTTTTTTTTTTTTTTTTTTTTTGTGGGGGGGAAATCATCAAATGACTTCTCCCGCTCTGGGCAGAGCGGGAGGGCGTGTCAGACTTTTACTGACTAAAACCCACCCATGTTCCTTCAGTTGCCCGTGCCAGGGCCACGGTACCTATCTCTTTCGAACTACCCGCGACCCCGGCGGCTAGTAGTATACCTTGCCTAGATATCTCTTTTGTTGACTGTACATCGCAGATGCGTTGCCATCCCAGAGACAAAGCTACTCTTTTATTAGGTCAAAATCAATCTGCTTAGTCTTTTCCCTAAGTATGTTGGGGTCGGCTTCCACTCTTAACCAGATGCAGCTGAATACCAGTATTTTATATGGAGCGACTGCCTATCTGACTTCCATAACCCAATTACTGGGTAATGCGACACCCCTTAGTAAGACTGGTTAACAGACTTTCGGGCTTCTGGACGACCCGTAACGACTGTCAAAGATCCACGATTGACAACCGGGACCAACGGCTTAGCGTGCTTTCCGAGGCTCGGAGGAGTCTCGGTATGTAAAAATGGTTACCCATCCACAGACCGACCGCGGCATACGTAGCTTAACCTGATGGATTGACGCGTGTGGTTGTTATTACTTAGCCACGAGCTCCTCTAATAAAATTACCTGCTAAAATAGGTAGTTGTAACAGTAGGTATTTCCAATCAAGCAACTGGTTTTTATTCAGCCTTCGTTCCTTACTAGGAGCCCAAACCGCCTGCATAGCCGTGGCGTGCCGCGCTCTCCTGGAAGAGAAGACTCCTGCGCAGTTTGTCAGGCGAGATGTTGACGACCTCATCGAAACAGGCGATAGATATTATAAACGATGCATGGTCGCATTGAAGTGCTATAAAGGTAACGTAAAGGTAGTTTTTGAGGGGTCCATTCTGTATTATATGATGAAGTTCGTTGATGAACAAGGGTCGCGGCCATCAGCACTATAAAGCTGTTATCAGACACTTCACTCGGAGCGTCTGATATACAGGATGTTAGGCAGACGGTTGAACATACGAAAATGGCGGATCCGTGGGGCCTTCTGCTACGTGTAGGCCCAATGACAAGACCCAGGCCACACGTATTTTTTTAAATTACTTTTTTTAATTTTATTCGAAATTCGTCGTTGCTCAAACTTCAAACGTCAATAATTTCATTAAAAAAATTATTTAAAAAAAAGTAAAACCGACTTCAAAACCTAAAACGAACAAAATAAATTTCATCAGAAACTTAACAGCTTCTGAAGTCGGTGTCAAACTCAAACTCAAACTGAAAGCATTTATTTCAAATAAACCAATTACAGGCACTTTTGAACTGTCACCCATTGACAGTTCAAAAGTCAGTCGGTCAGTCAGAAAGATGAAGCTAGTTGCCCATTTCAAAGCGTAGTAGATCCCTATGGAGAAGAACGGGCAAGAAACTCCACGGACACTCTTTTCAATGAAAATATTTTTACAAAATATTGGTTACATCATTCATGTTGAAAATATACATGTGAGAACAATGTAAAAAGACGTGCACGTTAAAAAGCGTTCGTAATAAAGAGATAGAAACTAAAACAACTACATTAAAAATTAAAAATAAGCCATAGCAGCTAAGAGACGACCAGTCCCAACTGACGGCGCCTGTTCACGAGCATGACGCATGGATCAGCACCAATTAGCTCAACCATTTTGAAGGGAACTTGATGATCCAACACACACGCCACCTCCAGCGAGACATTTGAGTGAGCATGACATACTCGCAACCGCCAGGGCACACTCAAGTCAGTGAAAGACGTACCCAGTAAAAGGTAGCTTAATAGTAGCGACATAGTGCTCACACGTGCTATGCACGCTTTAATACCATTAAACTGAACTAAAAAGTAAAAAATATTTTTTTCATTATAAGAATAAAGTGATTAACGAGAAAATTATTGTCATTGTTAAAAAAAGCGTGGGGTGCTTTCGAATTACAGAGTTAGTGTAAGATTTTCGTACAAAACACCCCACACTTTTTTTACAACGACATTAATTTTCTCGTTAACGGGGGGTTATCCGAATTTTCCTGTTTTCAGAATCAATTTTAAATGGTCAAATTAGTGTATTAAGGTCCTGAAAAAAATATATGCCATAGATACATCCTTGCTTGAGGGAAATTAACGGTTCAAAACACGATAAGTTGTACTTTCCTCGATGAAAACAAAATCCGAAACATGGTCGATTTCAAAACCATTTTCCGTTTCATTTCCTAATTACAGCATAAAATTATATGAAAATTACATGTATCATGAGGTAATCGTATTTCGGAGGGAATTTAACGGTTGGATTTTTGAGTTTAATAGATTTTTTTGAAATAAACTCAAAATTAGTCAATTTGGCTAAATCCGCTCGCGATCAGAGTCCTGCGGGACGTCATGGAGGTTGGACCTGTGTCAAAATTTTTAAAAATTCGCTCTCTCTGCAGTTGTTCAAAAAATTCAAATAAAAGAAGAACACATTAGATATGAAATTGCGACAGCTCAGAAAAAATATCTCGTAATTATATTATAGTTTTAATTCATAATATCGTTTTCGAAAATGTGATTATTTTTATGTGGTATGATGACGTTTAATTGTCATCTTACGATAGTGTTAAGACACTTTGCAAATTATTATCGATAAAATTATAGCCAAGCGGGAGTAGTTTATAATTTTTTATCGTGGTCCTCTATGAAGAAGTTTTAAAACACATTTTTCTAAGATTTTTTCATCAGATTCATCCATATTACTATTTCACTCTCCATCGAACTGTCTTCGCTACTACCATATCCTACATTAATTACACATAATATGTATAAATACAATGTATCTGGTTGTCGGTTGGATACTAATAATAGGTCTTTACCTATGAAATTGCCGTTTTGTATGAAAAAATTTAAACGAATTTTTTTCATGCATTTTTTATTTGTATTAATCGAAGTTATCACCCATGCAATCAATGCATCTTTGCCAACGCAGTGGCAGTTTATTGATGCCCTTCTTAAAGAAATCAGCTGGACGGGAGGCAACAAATTCTTCAAAGGCATTTTGTACTGCCTCTCGGGTATTGAATTTTTTTCCCGCCAAGAAGTTATCCAAATTCTGGGAAAAGTAGTAGTCTGTAGGCGCAAGGTCTGGTGAGTAGGGCGGATGACGGAGAGCTTCCAACCCCAGTTCTTGCAACTTGGAGACCGTCTGCTGTGCAGTATGAGGTCGCGCGTTGTCGTGCAGGAGCAGCGGAGACGAGCGATTGACCAATGCTGGTTGGAAATGTGCCAGCTTCTCCATCATTGTGTTCAGTTCTTCACAGTACACATCTGAAGTAATGCTCACCCCGTTTGGTAAGAAGCTGTGATGAATCACACCGGCGCTAGACCACCAAACAGTGACCATCACTTTTCTAGGGGTAAGTTTTCGTTTAGGGCATTGTTTAGGTGCTGAACCAGGATCCAACCAACTTGCTGAGCGCTTGCGGTTATCAAACAGAATCCATTTTTCATCGCAGGTAACAATGCGGTTCAAAATTCCTTCATTTGTGTGTCTGTTGAGCAGTGCAAGGCACGTCTCGACGGGTACTTCGCGCTGGCGATCATTGAGTTCGTGAGGCACCCATTTGTCAAGCTTTTTTACCTTGCCAATTTGACGCAAATGGACCAATATTGTTTTGACGCTAACGTCGAAAGCTGCTGCTAATTCAGCCGTAGATTGTGTATCATCAGCTTCCACAATCGCCTTTAATTCGTCATTGTCGACCAAAGTCTTCGGACGACCGCGAGGTTCATTTTTCAGGTCGCAATTTCCAGAACGGAAGCGAGCAAACCAATAACTAGTGGTGCGTTGGTTTGTAGTGTTAGCTCCATAAACGTCGTTGATGTTGCGTGCCGCTTGTGCCGCGTTGCTGCCACGACGGTACTCATATTCCATAATTACTCGAATTTTTAACGTATCCATGATGACGAAAAAGATTGAAATGCGATGAAAATGAAACACTAATCAATAAACAAATGACTACTTTTGGAAAACAAAAAATCCATGTTTTTAAAATAAAATTAATTTGAAATTAGAATTCTTAGCCAAACAAAAATTATTTTGATTTGAAATGGCCAGTACTGCAGAACGGCAATTTCATAGGTAAAGACCTAATATAATCAACTTTGACTCTGGCAACAACAATGAAAATTAGAAAAAAATAAAAATGTGCGGTCGGGGACCACCGTCAGGAATGAAGTTCCTTCTAACGTATGATTTAAAACACAAACAAAATTTTCACAGCCGCCATCTTGAATTTTCAATTTAACTTCACTACCGGCTTTGGCTCCCTCGATAACCATGAAAACGACACCCATGAAGTAAAATTCAAAAATTTTCCCCTTCTCCGTCCTCGTCTGTCGTCGTTTTGTCCTCTCTCTCTTTGTCTCTTTCAAGATATAATAGAAAGAGACAAAGTCGCATGTAGGGGGCATTTAAACGTTTTTTCGTTACGTGACGATTTTCTGCTAGAGAATTTCGTCGAGCTGTTTCAAACAAAAGTGCTATACTAACATGACCTAATGCATGAACACGATAAAAATTGTCGATCGAAAAGATTATTTTCTTGTATCGTTTTAGATGAGTGAACAAACTTTCAGTTTTGAGTACAAAAAGTCACTGTATAACGATAAAATATCGTATTCTATACACTTCAAAAATAGCGCCGTGTGAACGTAGCCTGGTTAGGCGGTAACCGTACCTATCACTCGGTGCCCATGTTCCAAAGCAAGTTAGTCGATGACGTACCTATCGTATGTTTGTTGGTTTGTAACTTTTAACATATTGATACTTGGAATTTTTTTTTAGGCTAATAGTCCTAAGGGATGGCAATCCGACATGAGCGGGTCCGGTTAAAAAATAGACTAAGTTAATTTTGATGTCTTAGAATAGTAGATTCGATAAATTATAGCTGTAGCAGTAGGTACGTCCCTTGACAATAAAGTACGGCAATTGTTCCTTCATATGTAGTTGTCAATATTTACTTATCTTTATAAGCAGTGGTCGACATCAAAAACAAAAGAATATGGTTACAGCAGAAGCAAAGCAGTACGACCATTCTTAGCCCGAACTTAATAAAAATCTTATTGTTTTTTTCATTCAGTCACTAAAGGGGTTAAATAGGGGATGAAAATTCACCATTTATGTCGATGGGAAATACCATCGGGCACACGGCTTGTCTACTAGATAAAATTCTTATATTCACTGACAGACAATCCACAGCCAAGTCGCTGGGCTAGAAGCATGAAATTTTGCAAAAGAGATCTTTTTTTAACGAAAAAATTAAATTTCTATTAACATTAACTTTTGCGTGACTTTTTGATACCCAGTAGAACCATTGCAATTTGAAACTTTCACCTTACTACCTCAAAATCATGTTTATCTCTAACTAGCTTCCGCCCGCGACTTCGTTCACAATATACTAAAACAACAGCCATATTTTATAAAACTTTTCTGTACAGTACGTTTGTAGTTGTGGTCTCAGCAGCCAAAATATACAGAGAGTCGTCCACTTGAGAAGCAGCTCGTCCTAAGGTCGAAACGCGCAGCCTTCAGTAGCAATTTCCCATTGCTTGCAAAGTTTTTCGTTTTTAGTGAATAAATACTCGTAAACGCCTGTTCGTGCCGTTCCTGCATTTAATACATAATGGCACAACACTGATACACTGAGTGATTCTTACAGATTATTCCTGACGAACCCGGCTATCGCTAAAAAATATAACAGTAGATTGTACACACGGGATTTCTCATTAATGCTGTCAGCTAACCATTGATATTTATTTTTATTATAACCGTAGATGATATAAAAGAAATAAACTTCATGGATTCTGTGTACGTTCTACGAACTATCAAATAACAGTATAACAAAAAGTAAAAAAAGAATCGAAAAAAGTATCAACAGTTGAGAATCGAACTTTTAACCACAGGTTTGCACAGAAGTCGTCGAACCACTAAGCTATTTGCTTGGATGAATGTTGACTAAAATAGCCGTTTTTATGTTATTATTATATCACGATTGACATCCTTCCATCCGCTAAGCCTTAACTCCATAAAGATTTAGCGCGATGATAATCATTTAAAGGTTAAATCTGAAACTATCTGCTATATTCGTTTCCTGCTCCGCCCAGTGAAGTAATTGGATAATTCGCTTTTACATTGTGTTTTATTGTCACCTATATCGTCGTAGTCAACGACATACACCGATCTTCTACATTCTCCTGCCCTTATCCCATTTTTTTTCGGGTCGATACAACTTGTTTTTATCTTCCATACTTCTCTATTACTTAGTTGTCATCACGGTAGGTACTTAGGTGTCATCCAGATTCACAATCAAAACATTCCAGACGACATTTTCTTCATTCTCCGCATCACATGCCCATAACATTGTAACCGATTTCCACATACACCGACACCGATATCGGCACGATATCTACCGGCGAAGACAGTGCGGGGTGAGAGTAGCGGGCATTCTTTCACTTGAGCAAAATTTTTCGCACTGCCGGCTTCAAGACGTCGATACTTAGTAGTGTGCTTGTTTGTCGAGTCGCGATGGTCATCGATGTTCAACAATATCATGGGGCCGGTAATAATTGAACCTATCGCTATCGAATCGTGTTGGCATCGTTATCTGATAATGTGAAAACAAATTCACGACATTTTATGTAATCATCTTAGTTCACTCCACCGTAGACACCATAAAATGTAAACCTAAGGAATAAATATCGACCTAAGAAAAACTAATTAAGTTGATCAACTGCAAATATTTTACACTGTGGCATGGATTTTCTGCGAAATCGTCGGCGCACAGTGGATCGTCCCCATACAAGAGGTCGGACATAGAATTAAAAATTGAAAAAGTATTTAATTGAAAAAAATGAAATATGCAGTTGCATTACTCTATTAAGGAACTACAAAAAATGTTACTACAATTTTTTTATTTGACCAGTACTTTATGAGCAATTCGATGAAAAGTGTTATTTTTCTATGGAAATGGTCACAAAAATGTCTGTATCTCATGATTCCCTCCTTGTTTCGATTTGCGGTTTTCACTACTGTTATCTACCCATTTTATGCCACATTTTCTTCAGGGACACATGGTGCCCCCAGCGACCCCCTTCCGAGATATTTTGCTTTTAGTAACTTTACTTTTTATTGTATAACTGATGATATGGAGGTACATTAAGTATATTCATTACTGAGAATAAGTCATCCCTAAGTAGTTCCTTAAATAACAGGTGCATTTACGATTACTTTAATGACTTATGAACGCTTCTGTTGCCATACAACAAACGCGTTAATGAGTCCTTAAGTGAAGATTCCCAGTACTTGCTTAATCTAATTAGTTATTGTAATTACTATGTTAACAGCCCTTAATCTCTGCATTGTTATTGTCTAATGTCATCATTAGCTTATCAAATTCATTGCTAGTTGCCTACTTGCTGCCCTATATATTTGAGTGTGTTTAGCAAATGTAATTCAGTTGTAATTATAACTTCTACCAAGTGTTGTCATTATGGCTTTCCGTGGGTTTTCTACTTACCTAGATCTTTACGTTGCTCTTCGTAATCATAAAGATCTTCGTGACTATGACCATTTATTTAACACATTGAAGTCGAATACTAACGTCCAGTTAAGTGAAAGTGATGTGACGGATCTCAAGAACTGGTGTCGACGATTTTGCTATAGGGTTTACACCAAATGGGTGCAATCAAGAAGGACAGTTGACAGGTTCATTAACAAGAACGAAGAGTGGTTAAATTCCGATATCGTTTGGCCAGATTGCTTTAAAGAAAATGTTGTTGACACTGAAGAAGCAAATGAAAATGAGGCAGAAGAGGTAGTCAGTCCATCAAAATCAGATGCATCTACTTCAACATATACATCTCCTCGCAAACGCTTTGAAGATTTATCAACTAGACACAAAAGAAGACGTGTTAATGAAAATGTTACTAGTTGCAGTCGTCCGGATGAGCTTTTGCATACTGTTGAAAGTATACTTAAGTCTGCCGGAAAAAATGATATAGCCAGAATAATGAAAAATTTGCTGGAAAATCCTGAACACGTCTCAACAGTTATAAATGTCCTGGAAACTAAGCAGAATCCTCCGCTTCGTGAAGTTCCTACTCACAAAGCACTTGCTCTTTACGTTTACTTGCAGTTATCCAAGTGGCGTTACATCACACTTCGGGACTTTAGTTTAAAAGAAGGTCATGCGAAATACCCAAGCTACTACTTGTTAGTTAAAGAAAAGCTTAAATGCTACCCGGCAAAAGAAGACATAACTGTGACTGAAACTTCCGCAAAGATACGTATCCAAGCCCTCCTTGATCTCACCGTTAGGAGGCTGATCGATTCACTTGAATCAAATTTTGATGCTGGTGAACAACTTGTGCTTCACAGTAAATGGGGTTTTGATGGAGCTTCAAGTCAAAGCATTTACCATCAAACGACAACAACAAGTGAACAAGACTTATCCAGTGTAGTTATGGCAAGTCTTGTACCACTTAAGTTAGTGACTTCTAGTGGAAGTATAGTGTGGCAGAATGATCGGCCATCGTCAACCACATATTGTCGCCCGATTTCATTTACATTTATGAAAGAAACGGAAGCGAATGTTAAGGCTGAAATGGAAATATTTGAGACCGAGATTCGTGAACGGAACCCGACTGATTGCGGCAATGCTACTGTTACTCACAATCTATGGCTAACCATGATTGATGGTAAGGTACATTCAATCATATCTGGTACATCGGCAGCAGTGTGTGATTTGTGCAAAGCTCGCCCAAGCGAAATGAATAACTTGGAAGAAGTGAGAGCTAAACCCGTGAATACAGATTTATACAAGCATGGATTTAGTTCATTGCATGCTTGGATTCGGTCCATGGAATGTTTATTACACATTTCTTACAGAATGGACATAAAATCATGGCAAGCAAAAGGTGACGAAAATAAAAAAAAAGTTAAAGATAAGAAAGAAGCCATTCAAGAAGCTTTCCGAAGAAGAACAGGCTTACTTCTAGACGTTGTTAAGCAGGGTAGTGGCAACACAAACACTGGAAATGCTGCAAGAAGATTTTTTGCAAACCCTGAAACGACTGCCGAAATTACTAAATTAGATGTTAATTTAATTAGAAGACTCGCCGTTATTTTGCAATGCATTTCCTCAGGCGAAAAAATTCAAGTCCAAAAATTCAAATCATATTGTGATGAAACAGCAAATTTATTCGTGGAATTATATCCATGGTATAACATGCCAGCAAGTTTACACAAATTGCTGATTCATGGATCACAGATAGTGGACCACTTATCAGTAGTGCCTATAGGTTTTTTGTCTGAAGAAGCATCTGAAGCAAGAAACAAGGACTTTCGCAAATTTAGAGAATGTCATACACGAAAGCATAGTAGCATCGCCACTAATGAAGACATTCTTCATAATCTGCTATTATCTTCCGATCCTCTTCTCGCCAGCTTACGACCGAAGATGACAAATAAAGCCAAAAAGTCTTCATTTAGAGAACTAGACGATTTACTCATACGTGATCAGAGTGAATTGGAGTTCATTGACGCGGACGTTTCAACTGATACACTTGCTGCATGTAGTGACGTTGAAGAAGATGATGACGATGATAATGATCATGATGTCGTTATTGATGAAGATGAAGAAAATATAGTTTAAGTCTTATAGTACCTAATATTATTATTTTACAAGCAGTTTCTTTGTTAATTTCTAGTTTTTGTGTATTTTTTTTATTCTATTCTTTTTTTCTATTCTAGTTTTTGTGATTTTTTTTTAATTTTATTCTTTTTTTGTTTTGTGTTATGCCACCCATCAGCCAATAAATGGTTTTTTTCTTTCTTTTCTATTGTTGTTAGTAACTACATGGTCGTGTTAATTAATTAATTTCCTATTATAATTTAGTTTTTAGTAGTTGTTTATTTTTTTAGTTTGTTTTAGGGTACATAGTTATTTTATTTTTAAATTATTTTTACAGTGTTATATTATATAAATAAAAAATATATTTATACCTACATATTTTCTTATTGATCATAAAACTCTATTTCTTTTCGATGTGTTATTGTAAATGCGACTCAGTCATTACTAAGCTAATGATGACATTAGACAATCACAATGCAGAGATTAAGGGCTGTTAACATAGTAATTACAATAACTAATTAGATTAAGCAAGTACTGGGAATCTTCACTTAAGGACTCATTAACGCGTTTGTTGTATGGCAACAGAAGCGTTCATAAGTCATTAAAGTAATCGTAAATGCACCTGTTATTTAAGGAACTACTTAGGGATGACTTATTCTCAGTAATAAATATACTTAATGTACCTCCATATCATCAGTTATACAATAAAAAGTAAAGTTACTAAAAGCAAAATATCTCGGAAGGGGGTCGCTGGGGGCACCATGTGTCCTTGAAGAAAATGTGGCATAAAATGGGTAGATAACAGTAGTGAAAACCGCAAATCGAAACAAGGAGGGAATCATGAGATACAGACATTTTTGTGACCATTTCCATAGAAAAATAACACTTTTCATCGAATTGCTCATAAAGTACTGGTCAAATAAAAAAATTGTAGTAACATTTTTTGTAGTTCCTTAATAGAGTAATGCAACTGCATATTTCATTTTTTTCAATTAAATACTTTTTCAATTTTTAATTCTATGTCCGACCTCTTGTATGGGGACGATCCACTGTGCGGCGGCGCGTCGTAAATAAACACGTCGCGGTGCATTTGGGGGAGGCGGAGGTAGCGTTTTAAAGGTCTACAGGCTCGAACAACCTGACCTTAATCACTTTATTCTTATATTGAAAATTTTATTTTTTACTTTTAAGTTCAGTTTAATGGTATTAAAGCGTGTTTTTTTAGTTTTTTTTAAACTAAAATTTATTTTTCAATTTTTTTAAAATAAATCGTTAATCCTGATGATCCTGATCAGGATAATGGGACAAACATTTTAAATTATTAAATTGTCATCGGGCCCTGTTTTGTGTGCAAAATTTCGAATTAATCTGGCCATTTAAAGTGGGTAAAAATCGAGTTCAAAGATTCCGTTACATACAAACATACATACAGGTGAAGCTAATCAAAGCGTGTTAAAAATCTAATTGATGTCCTTGATTTGCTATGAATGCTCGGCACCGTTTTCGTAATTCGACGTTGTAGTTCGTAGCAGCAACTCATTTTTGTCTTTCAGCAGTTCACTATTGACGCTTGATGCCGCATTGTGCCTCTCATCCCATCACTTGTGGTTTCCCATAACTTTGCCGATAGTATTCGCAACAATTTTGGAAGAACTAGTCTCCTAGAAAATTATTACTTGCGAGTCACACAGTTAGTTTATTTACTTCGCTTCCTTCCCCTTATTTTTAAATCCTATGACACTCCTTGACCCTAGGCAAGCCTGCCCTCCAACTGCACCAGCTCCTGACCGCGTTCTTCTATCACGACACCAAGTATACCGTCAAGATGCAGGAGGCTGACAAAGGACTGCTAGCGAAGCACCCCGACAATGTCACAGCTGATGAGGACATGATGGCGTAAGTCACATTGTATCGAATACGTGCATGATCGTCATCTGCTGGCCTTTTCTCAACTGTATTGGGGTCGGCTTCCAGTCTATCCGGTTGCAGCTGTAATACCAGTATGTTACGAGGAGTGACTGCCTATCTGACCTCCACAACCCATTTACTGGGTAGGTAATACGATAGTGATTCTCCTTAGTAAGACTGGTTGTCAGACTAGGGATTCTGGCTACCCGTATTATTCTAGATAATTAGAAAGGTGTGTCCGTATTAGGAGTAAATTCACACTAAAATAAAAAACGATTTTTCTCAAAATTAGAGACCTCTAAAAATGTATGATATAGTTAGGATCACTAGTTTTTGGGATGCCTACCAAATATACAACGTGTCGTTTTGCATCCTCGTCAAATTTAAGGGTGTGGTATAGACCATCTAGTTCTAGTTCTAGTTAGAGGGTATGGTTTCCGCACTTAGTCCTTCATGTGGACCATTGTGCGTGGGCCGTAGCGGCCTTCGGGGGGAGTGGGGGTTATTCCAACCAGCCCACCTCATTCCAGAAGTCGATCAAGTCTGTTCAAAACATCTGCGAAAGATCTGGGTGTTCCAAGAGTTTCTGTTCTAATCTGGGTGACGCCTGTGCAATCATGTATAGACCATCAAATCGAACAACTTTTTCAATGGCACCAACATCGTAATCGCGAAAAAATACTCAGCCGTCCTATACATTGCGTCGAGTAGGTATTGAAGTTTTCTATGGGACAGTTGAAATTTTTTTCGCGATTACGATGTTGGTCCCATGGAGAAAGTTGTTAAGTTCAAAATCGAATGAGGAAATTTGACATTTTGTTACTACAAAATGTCAAATTTCCTCATTCGATTTTTTTTTTTTTTTTCAAAAATTCAAATGATTTAAATCACTACAGCAACAGCAACAGGTACAGTTACTACTGTACCTGTTGCTGTAGTGATTTAAATCATTTGAATTTTTTAGAGGTGCCCGAAAAGAGGGTCAGTCAGTTTATTAGAATATCAATTGTGTTTTATAACATGCCAAAATGGAAATTATCGATTTTAGTAATACAAATGGCATTTCATAAAATTGCATTAAAATTAGTATCTACTTCTACCCAATAACCATCCTATCCCCCAGATTAATGGAGAAGCGTGTAGGCCAGAATTACATGTTCATCCTGTCCGTTGGAGATGACCGCCACTTCCTGATCTGGGGTCACCCCCCGGACCCTGAGGGCGGCAGTCTCGCCAAGACGATCTGCTACATCTTCGACCCGCATATGCTCAATGAGTTTGGAGGGGTTGATAAATGGTGAGTATGCCATTTTAATTCTTACTGTAAGAATATAACTTTACACCCCACATTCCAACTACTTATGGCAAAAAATGTGATGTAGGTACGAAGGTGCTGCATTAAAAATGCAAAATCGATGTCAACATTAACAATAGATTTGTTCTTTCTTACATCTATGGTGGCCACTTTTCCCAACTATGTTGAGGTCGGCTTCCAGTCTAACCGGATGTATCTGAATACCAGTTTTTACATGGAGCGACTGCCTATCTGACCTCCACAACCCAGTTACTGGGTAAAACGATACCCCTTGGTAAGACTGGTTGTCACTTTCCGGGCTTCTGACGACCCGTAATGACTGTCAAAGATCCACGAATGACAGCCGGGACCAACGGCTTAACGTACTTTCCGAGGCACGGAAGAGTCTTGGTATGTATAGCTGGTCACCCATCCATGGAGCAACCCCGGCAAGCGTAGCTTAACCTGATAGATCGAACCGTGCGTCTGTTATTAATTAGCCACAAGCTCCTATTGGGCTTAATTAATATAACAAATTAATAAACGAAGAAGAATACCATCGACACGGAAATAAGAAGAAGAAGGGAAATAAAAACTACAGAAAATAAAAATAATAACTACTAACTAAAAAACTAAATATAAACTTTGGGCAAACGTCATCTAAAACTTCAAAATTTCAAGTTGATAGCATTAGTAGTCTTGAGATATCCAGGTTTGACGACGGACAGACAGACTGAGTCACACCATGAGGGTTCCTTTTTACCATTGCGCTACGGAGCCCTAAAAACGAACGTTATGAATAATAATAATAACTTGGCAACACTGACAAGTCAACAAACGTCCGATTTTTCATATCCCATATTTTCCGTATTTATTTATTTTCTCAGTCACATTTAATCTCAGAAACTACCAACAATAAACAACAATACCTTTAGGAACAAATTAAGAAGATAATATACCTACAACAGCAAACTGAGAAAAAACTACAAAATTATCAAAAAAACAAGAATGACGGCTGTCAAGTTTGACTACTACATGCCTACAATCAAACATTAAAGATGATATGAAAATAAATGTTGACAAGATCAGCAGCTCGCCGCGCACGCCTATTACCTCCGGACTCGTCGCTCAGCTCCGCCCCGCCGCCGCCGGTACCCAGCCCCATCGAGAGCGCTGAGACACCGGCTGTGGCAGTTGCGTCGAGCTCGAGCGACGAATGTTTTTCCCCGCCCACGTCGCCACCACCTGCTCGTCGACGGGGAAGACTCCGGCCGCCGGAAGGCTTAGGACCTCGAGGCCCACTGGCCTCTGATAGGGTCCCAGCTCCCGGCGGAAGTGTGCAGCGCATGAGATGGACACGATCCATTAATGAGAACGTCATGCGCTCATACTATGGGGCTACAGAGGGAGGACACAATCTGACCGCGTACCGTGTTCGGATGCTCTCTCTTTTTCAGGTGCTTGAGCCGGCTGTCAACGTTTCGGCTCAACGATTATCGGATCAGGTGCGGGTCATCCAGCGTAATCATATGTTGGATGACACTGTACTTGATCGCCTGCGAAGTGAAATGCAGAGTAGCCATGTTATCGCTCCCCTGACGCAAACTGTTTTTGTACCACCACAGTGCAACACAAGTCAAGCTGACGAGGGGAGTGACGACAGGGCTACAAACGTAAGTACCCAGTGCAATGAGGAATTGAGGAGTGCTTTGGAGGGTGCCATTCGGGAATATCGGTTCATTTCACCCGAACTTAGACCACGCTTACCTCGTTTGCCCATGCATAACAAAAATAGGGCGCTGGTGGCGGCTCTGGATTCGCAGTTGTCAAACTATTTTGATGACTGCGAAGACCTCACCGATACTCACTCGATTCTGTACTGCGCGGCTGTAGTGGCATGTCGTGTAGCTCACGTCAAATTTGTTAATGACTCTAGGGCTACACGACCGAAACCAGCCCTACCAGCTTGGCAAAGCAGAATTGAGCGCCGTATTGGTGGGGCCAGAGTGCTCATCGGCAAACTAATCTGCTTCAGGGAGGGCAATACTCGCCCCAGAGTGATGCGCTTTGTGAGGCGGCCATTCTCAGGGACTGATATCAGCCCTCAGGACTATATGTCCCGTGTCACAGAGCGCATCGACTTCCTGAAGCAGAAAGTGTATGCATGGGCAAACCGTATCCGTAGGTATAAGCGGCGAGTAGACCGATACACTCAGAATCGCACCTTCCAGAGTGATGAAAGGTGGGTCTATAGGGCTTGGGAGCGACCGGACCAAGGTGTGGCTGACACGCCCCTGCCGGATGATGATGCTATGTGCTCGTTCTGGCGAAGCATCTGGTCGGTGCCTGTCAATCACATCGAAGGTGATTGGACTGGGAAGATCGAGCGAACGTGCGATCAAATACCACAAATGGGGGCAATTACCATCAGCTCCCAAGATGTAGCTCGTGCAGTCCGTCCGTTACCTAACTGGAAGTCTCCAGGACCGGACGGACTGCACAACTTTTGGATAAAGTGGTTACAAAGGTCGCACGCCCGCTTGGCATCCCAGTTCCAGTCAGCCTTACAGTCAGGGTCGCTGCCCCAGTTCCTAACGACAGGAATAACCCACCTGCTCCATAAATCAGGTAGTACTGCGGAGCCCAAAAATTATAGACCGATCACTTGTCTACCGACGGTCTATAAAGTTCTTACATCCATTTTGAGAGCTAAAATTAACGAACATATAGACACCAACTCCATCATGTCTGCCTCTCAAAATGGATGTAGGAATGGGTCCCGTGGTACTAAGGAGCTACTCCTCATTGATATGGCCATTAGCCAACAGGTTCGTCGTTCCCGAAAGAATCTGTCGACATGTTGGATAGACTATAAGAAGGCCTATGACTCGGTGCCACATACATGGCTCATGAGGGTGTTGGAGTTGTATAAAGTAGATGCAACTCTGCGCACCTTCCTGATGTCGTGTATGGGGCAATGGAGGACGGTCCTTCGCTATCCAGGATGTCGAAATATCCAGAGGAACAGCGAGCCAATAAGGATAGAGCGAGGCATATTTCAGGGCGATAGTTTGAGTCCGCTTTGGTTCTGCTTAGCCTTGAATCCTCTAAGCACACTGCTGGAGGATTCAGGTCTAGGCTATCGGCTGAGGAGAGGTGGTCAGGTTATATCCCACCTCCTCTACATGGATGACCTAAAACTCTTTGCCCCCAACAATTTGCAACTGATGGAGCTACTGAAAGTAACAGAAACTTTCAGTAGCGCCATCAGGGTGGAATTTGGTGTGGACAAATGTGCGGTCATGCATGTAAAGCGAGGGGAGATTGTGGAATCCGTGGGAACCCAACTCTCGGATTCCATAAACCTTAGAGCCCTCTCCGCATCCGAAACCTATAAGTATTTGGGTATGTCGGAAGCGTTGGGCATCAATGTTACTGACATGAAGCAATCGTTGAAGGAGCGCTTCTTTGGCCGCCTGAAAAAAGTATTTAATAGTCTTCTATCAGGCGGTAATAAGGTGCGCGCCTTCAACGGTTGGGTCATGCCGGTTTTGATGTACTCTTTCGCCGTACTCAAATGGACTCAGACGGAACTCGACGCCCTGGATCGGAGGGTCCGTACGCTGTTGACTGCATATCGAATGCATCACCCACGGTCATCGGTAATGAGACTGTATATCCCGCGAAAGTGTGGAGGCCGAGGCTTTTTAAACGCTAAGACTCTCCACAACCGCGAGATATGCAGTCTCAGGGAATATTTCCTAGAAGCCGATGTGGGGATGCATCGAGATGTGGTCGCGGTGGACAAGGGCCTCACTCCGCTCTCCTTGGCTAAAGAGAACTGGCGCAAACCTGTAGTGCTTGACACTAACGATCGCAGGGAGGTATGGCAGAGTAAGGAGCTTCACGGACGCTTTTTCCGGGCCCTATATGGACCCGATGTAGATTTGTTAGCGTCCGTAGCCTGGCTGCGTTCCGGTGACCTCTTTGGGGAAACCGAAGGTTTTGTCTGTGCAATTATGGACGAAGTTATGATGACGAACAACTACCGGAAATATATTGTGAAAGACGGCACGGTTGACATCTGTCGGGCATGCCACCGTCCAGGAGAATCAATCCGACACATTATCTCTGGGTGTTCTCGTCTTGCTAACGAAGAGTACTTGCATAGACACAACCTTGTAGCCAGGATTATCCATCAGCAACTTGCACTGAAATACAACCTTGCGGAATCGGAAGTGCCGTACTATAGGTATGTGCCCGACCCAGTTCTCGAAAATGGAAATATCACATTGTACTGGGATCGATCCATCATCACTGACAGGACTATTGTTGCCAATAAGCCTGATATAGTGGTGGTGGATCGAACAGAGCGGCGCACAATGATTATTGACATAACGGTCCCGCATGACGGGAACCTCGTGAAAGCCGAGAAAGATAAGCAAATCAAGTATCTTGACTTGGCTCGCGAGGTTGTCGACATGTGGGATGTGGACTCAGCGATCATTGTGCCGATAGTCGTATCAGCCAATGGCTTAATTGCCAAGAGCCTCGACCAACATCTAAGGAGGCTCTCGTTGGGTAGCTGGATTAAGGGCCTGATTCAGAGAGCGGTACTTCTGGACACGGCGCGCATTGTTAGGAGGTTCCTCTCTCTGGAGCCCTGATCGCCGGTAGCTTGGACCCTGTTCCCGATACCGGTGGGCTACTATGTTTTATATTTTTAAATGTTTTTATATTTTTATATTCTAATATTTAAAAATGTAATTTACTTAATATTTAAAAATGTAATTTATTTAATTGTACCTCTTTGTGCTGATAATGGATGCTCTTTCTTCGGATATCCAGGAAGAGGCTCCCTGGTGTATGCTGTTCGCCGATGACATTGTGCTGGTTGCCGAGAGTGGCTTAGAGGTCCAGAGCAGATTGGAGGTGTGGTGGAAAAGACTGGAGACCGTTGGCCTGAGAGTAAGTCGGACCAAAACAGAGTATTTGTTTTGTGATTTTGGCGGACTCTCCGGTCCTGTGCCCATATCTCTTGCCGGAACGCCCTTACCGATCTGCTCCGACTTTCGGTACCTCGGGTCGCTTGTCCAAGGGGATGGCGAAGTAGACCGAGACATAACGCACCGGATCAACGCAGGATGGATGAAATGGCGACAGGTTACAGGAACAACTTGCGACCCACGGATGCCCCTCAAGTTGAAGGGGAAAATTTACAAGTCCGTGATAAGGCCTGTCGTACTTTATGGATCGGAATGCTGGACAGTGAAGAAGACGGATGAAAAAAAATTGCATGCAGCGGAGATGAGAATGTTGAGATGGATGTGTGGAGTGACAAGAATGGATAAAGTGAGAAATGAGTATATAAGAGGAAGTTTGAAAGTGGCGCCAGTGACAGAAAAGTTGAAAGGAAATCGTTTGTCTTGGTATGGGCATGTAATGAGGAGAGACGAAACGCATGTGACTAAAAGAGTGATGAATATACATGTTGATGGATGGAGAGGCAGAGGAAGGCCAAAGAAAAGATGGATGGATTGTGTGAGGAATGATATGAAAGAGAAGGGAGTGAATGATAGCGTGACGGTTGACAGGGGAGAATGGAAGAAGAAAACGTGTTGCGCCGACCCCAAGTAATATGGGATAAGGGCAGGAAGATGATGATTTAAAAATGTAATTTGTATGTATATACACACATCAAAAGTGTCTAGGGATCAAGCATTTTTATGCGGATTTCTTGAGATTGAGATGTGGCTTTGTAATAAATTTATGATTTTATAAATTTATATGGATCCTTTTTGGTGCATTTCATAATTTGAATCAGGAACTGTGAATCAAATTCGAGTAAAAGATGAAAATCAGCTGTCAATATTTTCCCTATAAAAACATACAACGCATTGAAGACATTATTAGTGCTACTGTTTCCCTACTACTGATTAAAACCAACGTTATTATGGAGCGGCGACGTCATTTAAGCAGGGAAGAAATGCTCAGAGCCGTGGGAATGATAGAAGCTGGTTCCCGGCAACGTACTGTGGCTTTAGCTCTGAATACAAGTCAGAGTGTTATCAGTCGACTTTGGACACGTTACCGAAGCACTGGTACCGTGGCTGAGCGCCATGGAGGACGGTATCGCTGCACCACACGGAGACAAGACCGATACATTCAAATCTTAACTCGAAGAGCTCCAACTATAACCGCCATGATGTTAGCCGTGAGGCTTCATCACTCTTCAGGGAACTTAATTAGCGACCAAACAGTCAGAAACCGCTTGCATGAAGTGAACCTTCATTCCCGAAGACCGCTACGGGTACCACCTATAGCAATGCACAATCGTAGGATTCGATATCAATGGGCTCTTGAACACAGAAATTGGGCAGAAGAACAATGGCGTTTCGTGTGCTTTTCTGATGAGTCTCGTTTTGGTATGAGACCGGATACAAGACGTATACGACACTGGAGAACCCCTGGACGCCAACAGCGATTAAAATCCTGCCAGGAAGTCCATCCTTATAGTGGTGGAACCATCATGGTATGGGCGGGTATTTGGATCGGCGGAAGAACTGAGTTGATTTGGATCAGAGGCAACCTCAACGCTCAAATTTATGCTGAGACGATTGTATCAGACGTCATCGTTCCTCTACAAGTGCAAATCGGTCCCTTATTTCAGTTAATGCATGATAATGCACGACCGCACACCGCAAGAGTTGTAAGACAGACTCTCGCCGCAGCTAACATCAATGTCCTGCCCTGGCCTGCTCAGTCGCCAGACTTGAACCCGATTGAGCATGCATGGGATATGCTACAGAGAAGAGCTCTGCCGAATATGGAGGGTATCCAGTCGCAAGAAGACCTTTTTTTGTTGTTGCAACGAACATGGGCGGCCATTCCACAGCGTGATTTGGATGAACTCATTTTGAGTATGCCAAACCGATGTTCTTGTGTTGTTACTGTTCGCGGTAGAAACACGGATTATTAATTGTTTAAGTTACCCAATAAAATTTTAAAGAAAACTGTTATTTCAGTCTTTTTTTCGAACTTTAATGTTAGTGGTTCAAATGTCAAAAATCCAAAGGCAAATTATTAATTATTAATGCAAAGGTGACTTGGTTTATCGTTACTGTGACAAACGAAAACACTTTATTTGATGAATCCTTAAAGAAAATTTTAATTAATATCAATCAGGAGAAAAGTTATTGCAAAAATATATGTTGATCCCTAGACACTTTTGATGTGTGTATTAACGAAATAAAGGAAATAATAATAAATAAATAATAAATCTTTATATATATATAAACATATTGTAGTACATGTAACATCTTTTGAATGGGGATGGGGATAAAACTGCTCTCAAGCGGGATCGCGTGTCCAAGAATTTGACAGCTAGCTGTCACAATACATACATTTATTGTAATCAAGCGACTTCTTATTTATTAATTTATTTAACCATTTATGTACACATAAATAAATATTTTTATTAGACAAACAGAAAGGAACAAAAAAAAACTTTTTTACAAAAAAATACAAACGACTTCCAAAAACAAAACTACAAAGTGAAAAATAACTTTAATTTAGGAAGTCGGTGTCTGGTAAAATTTATTTTCGTTTTTTGCCACCGACTTCCGAAATTAAAGTTATTTTTCACTTTGTAGTGTTGTTTTTGGAAGTCGGTTATATTTTTTTGTAAAAAAGTTTTAATTTTTCAATTTTTAGTTGTGGTATCCACCCCACACAAATTTTAATATCACTACCTGCAAAACAAACTAGAACATCATCCATATAAAAGTGGGGAAAAAATACACATTATTGAAGCCAACTCAAAAACTACCCAAGCAAAGTTAATCAATTTTATATGGGACCAAGTTTGATGTATAAAACTCTCGAATAAAACAAAAATTTTTCAAATCGGACGACTGTACAAAGTTATGCGTGGTCATACATAAAAAAAAAAAACATACGTGTCGAATTGAGAACTTCCTCCTTTTTTTCCGTCGGTTAAAAATACGTACAAAGGTGATGCTTGTTTCAAAAGAATGAAAGCCTAAGTTATATACTCACATTCAGTTTGGTGTTTCTTTCAGTCAATACTTGTTTGTTGAAAATCGATTCCCGCTCTTCTTCTCTTCGATCAATAGCTCAGTCATCAAATTTATCAATTCCTTTGAGTGCCACACACTATTTTCCATGCCATGCCATGTATCCCTCGCTTTTGGACCTTCTCATTGTTTCCTCTCCTACAAAATTTTCCCACCGAAGGCAAAACCTAAAATTCTCCTGCAGCGCAACTTTAGTGGCATGAATACAGACGATCTCCGAAGATATGCCACACTGGCACAGGTCTTCTTTAGTCAGTGTCGAGTCAATTGACGATAAAGTCAACCTGCTGACAAACAACATTGTGCAGATGTCGATGCTCCCATTCATGCTGCAAAAATTATACATCTTCCGGCACCATGGCTTACAGACGATATTAGAACTGCCACGCACAAGAAGGCTGTAACCAAAACTAAGTTTAAGTGACGACCCTCGCGGTCGGACCGGGAGATCCTTGTGGATGCTCGCATTAGCTGCAATAAGATGTGTAGAACTGACATTGGCAAAATTGTCAACATTGGCACGATTTACCTAGAGAGAAGATAGTTATGTTAAAATATTTTAAGACAAAATAATATTTCTTGCTCTGCCTTTATTTGTAACCGTGCAGGAACGGCGCCGGTGCCTTTATCCGGTACGCGGGCATCACGTCCTTCGTCATAGACTTCTTGGCCAACTACGGAGACATGGATGCCGCCAAGAAAACTAAGCCGAAGCCTCCCATCACGCTGACCAGCGTTGACGTAAGTACACTATTACTTCAGTCCTTTCACAGTACCCTTTCTATAAATGCACTCTGTGACAGAGACCTTTATTCTCGTTGCAATAAGGTTGCTATTGGGTTACTGCTGTCAGAACTGTGAAAGGACTGTACCTACTATTCACTAGGGGATACTTTGCATGACACATGTCAAATAACTTTGCACGATGTGTGCAAAATACATACAGACATGCCTTCCCATACATCGCCACTGCTGGACATAAGCCTGCCCAAACATCGCTACTGCTGGACATAGGCCTCCCCCAAGCGTCACGTCGCCACAATAAGCGGTCCTGTGCTTCTCGCATCAAACGGATTCCCACGACTTTCACCAGCACGGTAGCATGAACACCATACAAAATAGAAGACACTGTAGTGACCCTAGCGATGCGATATGCTGAATTGCGTTTTTTATTTTAACGGAATGCTAGCACGGCTCGCCAGTCGCTTACATATCTCCGCCTTGCCACGTCTTATTTTACTGTATTAAATAACCGAGTCGTTGTGGAACAAGATTAAAGAATTAGTATATTCAGTTCATTTTATTTTAATTTTCATTTATCAGAACCTTCAATTTACAACACTCACAACAACACGAAAGCAAAAATGATAGATTTTAGAACGATTATAACGATACTGTACAATGTCAATAATTAAGAATGAATAATGCTTTCCTAGGAAGGCGGTGAACAGTCACACAATAACCGCAGCCCGAATACAGAGCGTTTTTGACACCTTAATGTCAATTACTGGTGAAAATGACAGATTTTCATGACGGCGCGGCCGATAAAATAATATGACGCAACAGCTTTCCTAGGGAACAGTAGAGATTGAAGTGGGCAACAGGGCATGGGCCCTGCCGTAATCATTCTTGGGCAGGTGATGTGCAGGGCAGGTCAAGGTGTACGCACATTATACAACATCGCTTGATTCTTTACTTTTCATGGTGACATTGACCTGCTATAACTGGGTTCGATACCCGGGTCGGGCAAAGTGTTATTGGGTTTTGCCATCAGAAATTTCTCAGTAGCAGCCCGGAGGATTTGTGCCCGGTTGATAGCAATAGGCTCACCCCCCTGTTACATGGGAATTAATAATAACTGGCAAAATGTGCCTGTACTATAGGTAGTATACCTCTGCCTAACCCTTCCACATTCAGGCGTGATGGTATTGTTACGAGCTGGGGTTCGGGATAAATAAATTTATGCCAGTTTACACAGCTTTAGTAAGTTCTAGAAAGTTTAAGGATATAATTAGAGAACATTCTAGTACTTACGGGAATGATCTAGAATGCTGCCAAACGACACTTAACCATCTAGAAAATTCTGGAAGGGTTCAGAAGGTTCTAGGAAACTCTGTCACGAATCGACGCATCGTGCAGTTTTGCTACTCGATAACAAATGGCGATAGCGTCTACGTAACAGTATGTATTGTATAAAGGATCTGTACAGACGTACTTACAGAAATAAAATCATTTTTCCTCAGGTGGTACAGAAGGAGCCGTTACTCCGGGATCCTTCCTTCGGACTGGACCTGAAGGCTCTGCCGATCCACTGCCTCAGTGAGTGGAACAGCCTCAACATTAATGCTCTGCTCGAGAAGAAGAAATATGAGGTAAGTTTTTGTCCAGCTAGTAAGTTAACTGTAATTTTAATTTCGCATTATCTAGATCCAAGCTTTTATGCAGAATGCACCACCGCCCTCCCAGCCGCAAAACTTTTGAGTTAGCATTTATTTCAAATAAACCAATTACAGGCACTTTTGAATTGTCAATGGGTCGGTCAGTCAGAAAGTTGAAGCTAGTTGCCCATTCCAAAGCGTAGTAGATCCCTAAAAAAGTAATCCCTGCAAAGTTCATGATAACGCTGGACATGGTTCACTTTTGCATTTGAAGATGGAAAAAGAAGGGAACGATTAAATTGTTCAACTTCACTTCAGATAGTTAACATCCACATTAATTAATTATTTGCCCCGTTAAAGTATGTACGACTGTGGAGGTCAGACACTGTCCCACGGGAACGTTTTGCTGAAATAAAAGTATCCCATGCATAATCATAATCCCGTATAACGTTCCCACTGCTGGGACACAGGCCTCCTGTCTGTGAGAGGGAGTGGGCCGTAATCCACCACGCGGGCTCAGTGCGGGTTGATAGATGTCATATGTCTTCGAACTTTTGGTTCTAGGACATGCCGGTTTCCTCACGTTGTTTTCCTTCACCGTTTTGAGAGCAGTGGTGATGAAATAATTTACACAAAGTAAAGCGCCTGTCAGGGTCCGAACCTTTTTATTATTTTTAGTAGTTATGGATTTGTATTGAATCAGTGTATCAAATCGATACAGTATTAAAGGTGCTTTTAATATTAATATCCTACCTAATCTTATATCTATGGAAAGATTGCTGTGCTCCTCAACAATCAGGGAGAAAAGATGATTCGTCCGTGTTTGAGGTGAACTGCGTAACGTCCTTTTGCTGAAACTCATCTTACACATGTAGAAAATAACCTTGATCTCTTGATTCCAGGGTCAGTATATAACGGGCTCACTCAGCGCCGTCAGTCTGGCGACCTCCCGAGCCAGGGCCAGGAAGAAAGTCGGGGAGTTCTACCAGAAGATGCCGAGAGAAGTAAGTTTAACCTTACACCAGCGGGGTAGTTGCGTATCACACTAACAATGCCTTACATTTTGAAAGTTCAACAACATTCATTGTATTAACATTGTCGAGTATAGACTGTTTTTTTTACCAAACGAGTACTGAGTTATGTCTCTCGCACAATTCCGATATTGACAGAGTGAGATGGGTCATTAGACGGGGTGGGGCCAACGCCTTTGTTTTGTTTTGAAATTGTTAAGGCCCGTTCATATTGAATACTTCTAAAATTTACTGTACAGGAGACGTCCCCCATGACTCACGCACACAAACAATATCGTCTGGTTCACTCACTAAAACACGTGCGACGCGACGAGGTAGTCGATGACTCAACTGAATGTACATACAACTACAACGTTTGATTTGTGTGGAACGGATTTTATGTTGATTAAGTGGACCAATAGCAACGCAGTCAAAATTTTCGGTACTCGTTTATTTAAAAAAAAAACAGACTAGATGAATTTTTCAAACATATGAAGCAATTTTGATGTTTATTTTCTTATTGTTTTTCGAGCAGAAGACAGTGGAGTAGCTTAAAAAGGCATTTTTTAAATTTAAAATCATAAATGCAGAACTGTTCAGCTATAATAATATGTCGTCATTATTACTGGAACGCGCTTTATAGGGTCAAATTTAATTTGCTAGCGAAACTCCGCGGACGGGATGTGTGTATTGATATTTAAACATGATAAAACAAAAAAAAAGAAGGATTTTATGAGTTTATTTTTTTGGGTTAACGAACAGTTTTACATGAATGAATGAATGAATGAATGAATGAATGAATGAAATGCACCGATCCCAGCGTGGTTTAACCACACTCGATCACTCGAATGAACCCAAAGATTCACACCAACCCCTGTTGCATCATGTTACATGGTGCAACAGAGACCATTGCATATCAAGGAGTAGACCGGGGGGCGCGGTAATGGTAGGGAAGACATGCCCTTAGGATATGGAGGGGATAAAGAGCCTATCCAGTATGCATCGTAAAATAAGCATTGGAATAGTGGAGAGACGGGTGATATAATATGGATGGGCTTTTTTACGACGTTGCTGCCATGTTTTAAAAAATCAGTTTTTGTTGTGTAAGATTCACAGACGTTATTATAGTATAGATATGTTCCAGCCAACTAGCTTAATAATTAGCCTAGCCTTTGGAAGTAGCACTCGCCGGCCGCTGCCGCGGTATCGTTCTCTTCGCTCGGCTCGCGCGCTGTTGGTCACTGTTCTAACCTAACCTAACCCATTTCATCGGGGCACAGAACATTTTATCTGTTCTGTGGGTTGGGGTACCCTGGCTTAGTTACTGCGACTAATTCGGCTCACGCGTGGTTGGCTACAGTTCCAACCTCTAACCTATTGAATATTCAGGCCGCCGAGTGAACGCCGCCATTTAGTTTAAAGGCTAATTGGCTGTGACAGGTTTATTGCCATTTTATGGTTGATTAAATGTATTGGTTGATTGTTTGTGTAAAGCAGATAATAATAATAAAATTCAAATTCATTTTATTTGCATCAAACATGGTATTATAGGTGTTACATTAAAATTAGTGTTTACATGTTTTGCTAAAATAGCATGCAAAATTATCGGTTTGCGTTATACTTATCACATAATACTAAGCTATTGTTAGTTTAGTCTCTAAGAATTCTTTAATAGAATAAAAAAATTGTGTATTTAGCCAGTTATATAATTTGTGCCTAAATGATCTAGAAGTCGGCGTTTTTAAATTACTTGGTATATTATTATAAATACGTACACACATTGCTAAACGGTTCTTATTGTATTTTGTAGATCTAGGAATGTAAAAAAAAAAATCCATTGTTTTTTTTTAAATAAATTTTCAAAGCTTTAAGTAAGTACATACCTCCCGCAGATATCTTCAAAAAAATCATAACGGGTCATTTGTTTGTACATGACTTCTCCTACATTCCTTTTATGGATTGCCGACATATTGCCAACAACCCTGTATAAGCACTATATAACGAAAAAAAAAAATTGATTTTCTCTACTCATAATGTTTCTAGTAACTGCGCTTACCAGCGGTCATTGACCCAAAAATAAGTTTTTTTATTTATTTATCGTGTTCAAGTAGGTATTGATACTCTTCACATCTGTAGAGTTTTGCTAGCTAATTTAATTTGACCCTGTGTAGTGTGTACTTACTAAACTTTGCACCATTCAGTAATTTGGCGAGACAGGGATAGGAAAATAATAGTATCTTCTAAATTTCCACCAATATTTTAAGTGATTTTTCTGTAAAATAAACATGACTTCAATTGAGTTTCTTGGACTACATTAGAGCATTCTCCATAAGCCTATTGCAGATGATGCACAGTAACTATCACAAGTAACTGTGCATGAAACATCGTCCGATATTTTTTTTTCTTCAGAAAAAGTGCCAGTGTAAGTACGAGTACTAATGACTATAGTTGTCGCATTTTAGCATAGCAATAGCGGTCATTACCCTTTCCCTAATATCTCTCCGCAGGAACCCAAACAATAAAATATGTATGGGTTTTCATTATTGGAACCATAGATTCAGGACGTTAAAGGATTATAATTCCGTTTTTAAATAAACAATGTTAGAAAATGTGTTTGGATCAATGACTGCTATTGTCAAACTAAAACGCGACAGCTATAATAGTATACTTGCCGGGCCTAGTTTGCATCGTCTGCACCGGGTATCAAGTAGGTATATGTACTATATGATGTCAATAGTACACTTCCCCTTCCCCCCTCCAGCCACCCCCCGAGCTGCCTGTGCAACCCGATAGGGTGCCGGTGAACCCCACCAACGAACAGATCATGACGCTTAGGGGGGAGGACTTCTTCCTCTACTCGCCCAAACTCGATGGACACATGTTTGGACGGTAAGCAGTCAAAACATTTACTTTAATTTATGCTTAGATTCCGTAGAAAAGCGGTGCCGTCATATTAGCGGCTGTAAAATGATTCGGCGGTGTTTTGTATTCAGTACCGTTGAAAGTCAAAAAGGAAAGATATTATTGCTGCTATACGGCATGGAACTGAAACATGTGTAATAAATTAAACTATAAGTAATACTAGTCCTCAGTAGTATAGCAAAATTTAATATTAAATTAAAAACAATGAATTAAAATTTAATTATTCAAACAAAATAAATATCAAAATAAATTCAGTAAAAGTAATCACTCTGTTTAGACAACCGAGCTGGCCACCTGCGGTGCAACAAAGTGCCCAATCCGTTGTTCGCCGAACATGTTTTTTTTTTGTTTGCACACATGTACAAAGATTCAAGTTCATTGACCTAGTGGTCCAATTCTACATTGTTTAAATTTACTCAAAATTAAAACTCCACTTTTTGACCTAATCACTGGACCAATTTCGTTATTTTTTTGTATATCGTCAGCAAAGGCGACAACAAGTATGTGGTTGAATTTATTGCACATATGTGAGTTCCATACCGTATACTATTGGATTTAATTTAAACTATTAATATATTATAAGCAAGCAATATAGGTAATTATTAAATCCGCACTACGGAAAAAAAGGAAAAAACGGAAACAAAAAAAAGAGAATTACCCATTCTAGAGAAAAAACTCCGTGTAAATAAAAAAAGGGTCTTGACAGACTGATAGACAGATGGATAACGAAGTGATCCTCTATGTGTTCCATTTTTTTTTCCTTTTGCGGTACGGAACCCAAAAAATTTCTCCTAATCTTGATTGCTATGATTAATATAAAAATTATATATACTTAGAGATGACATGATCCCCCTGCCGAAAGAGGAGATGATCCTGCACAGTCCAGTCGCGATCGCTGACCACAACTATCACTCGCAGTACAAGCAGGTCGATGTAGAGAAGTGGATCATGAGGGGAACACGACACATGGCCAGCTATAGGTAAGCATTGTTCAAATCGAGAAAGTATGTAGTAAGCTGAACCAATATTCATATGCATTGGAGAACTGAATCAAAATCACTAACCGCATATCATGGACTAGTTGCATCATGTTTAAATTATGGCATAATTTTTTGGGGTAATGCAACTAAAAAAGAAACTGTATTTATCGCACAAAACCGGTGTATCCGCGCCATCTGTAATATCCTAAAGACCGACAGTTGTAAACCTCATTAAAAAAAAAAAAAAATAAGTTTACCGTCCATGAACATCTACGAAACCGCCCTTTTTGTCAGGCGCAACCTGTCTAAGTTTTCACAAGTGAGTAGCCTGCGCAGGGCCGGTATGCTACAATTGGTACCAAATAAAACTGCATTATTTCGGAAAAGCATATTTGCAATGGTCCCAAAGGTATAATAAACTACCAATGTGTATCAAATCAGCAGATAACATTAATGTATTTAAAACGAGGTTAGGTATTTCTATTTCTTATCGAGAAGACATATTACTTTAATGAGGAATTCTTTATTGACCGAATATAGTATATTTTTACTTTTATGTGTGATTATAATAATGGGACTTTATGTATATGTTGACTGACATTCTAATTGTGTAATTTAAAGCTTTTGTCTGACGTTTCCTTCTGTTTATTTGAATTGTAATTATTTTAAAATGTCTTTATTTACACATTTATTAAATCCACAAATTGTAACTTTATTATAAGGGTTGTATTGTAACTTCCCATAAAAAAAATGGCCAAGCTCGTGTCGGACCACGCACAATGAAGGGATCCGCGGTTGAAATGAATTTATCCCGAAAACAAACTTAACATTGTATATTTAAAAAACATCTTCTCTCACATAAGACACGGTCAATTCTCCAACTGCAAAGTTTGTAATTACAAAATATATTTTTTTATCTGATAAAATTACAAATCTACTATTTTTTTTAAGTCCGAAAATAGTTGCCAAGAAGCAAGGTTTCACAGCACAAGACTTGTGCTGACTTGTGCTTGGCAAATTTCATGATTCTACTGGTTTCATGGTTTTGATTTACTTGCGAGAATCAAAATATATAGATTTAGAAGATTGATTTTTTTAGAACTCAGACATCCGTATTTGATATTAATTTCAACTTGATACCTTCACGTGTTCCTGAGCAAAAGGGTCTTGACAGACTGACAGACAGACGGACAACGAAGTGATCCTATAAGGGTTCCGTTTTTCCTTTTGAGGTACGGAACCCTAAAAATAAGAGGAGCGAAAAAGCTGAACAGAGCATAGCATAGCACTGCGCAGCGTATCTTAGCTAGTCACTCTAATGTGGTAACAAAGCATTGCAAACCACACAAAGAGCTGACCTGAGGTGCTTTGTGTAGTTTGCAAAGCTTTGCTTAAAGCATAGCAGGGCTAAGGCGATAATGTGTTGTCACCGCGTGCCATATTTTTGTCTGCTCACTCGCACATAACATTTCGTCACATCGTTGCTAACTCCTTCACCATAGTAACAGAAAGTTAGTTTAGCATAACACAGCATACCTTAATGTTGATTAAGTCACCCTTAAGCATAGCATAGCATAGCAGAGCTAAATGCTTAGGAGTCACCCTGTGCAGCAAAAATGTATGTTGACAGTCATACTTAACTAAGCACAGCACAGCGCAGCATAGCTTAATCTTGATTATTCACCGTCTATCATGCAGGTACCAAACATTCAAGACGTATACGGCTATTCCGTGCTGCGTGGCAGCTCTGGGCATGCTGCAGCGGTACAGAGCACGCGCGTGGAATGAGGACATGTTTGATGAGACCCTGGATATAGGATACAATTTGTACCGGGTAAGTATACTCAACGTACGAATATGAAAATAGCATTTTTTTTTGTATTTTTTTAAATTTTCATTAAAAAAAAAAATGCTATTTTTGAAAATGCACTAGTATTGTATCTTTCCAAAATCACCATTAAACAGGCTATCTCATAAGTTTGTTGTACAAAACTGCCACATACATTTTTTTTCACCGCTGTAGGTTAAAGTTATGCGAAAAGAAAATCGTTCTGTGAAAATTTAAACAAAAAATGCTATTTCTTGAAAACATTCTTGTTTTTGATAGAAAAAAGACTTATCAATGAGTAAAGTAACTATTCACGAATAATTTGATGTAAAAAAAATACTAGAAAAGGAATTTTTCATTACGAGATGCTTAAAAATCTGTTTCAAGGTAGAGATTTCTCGACATTTCGGAAAATTTTGCAAAACTGTAAATCCGTATGGTTTTGCTGAACATATATTGTGTTGTTTTGATAGGTATTGACTCAAGCTATCACCTCCTGCAGTATGTCGTGCTATTTACTGGACACTCTGTATAACAAAGTCGGGTTTGTTCGAAAACTTTAGAACTTTAAAACGGCTGGACTGATTTTCATGGTTTTTGATTTGTTGTATTTGTCTCCATCCCGAATAGCAGAATAACTATTAAATATATTGGAAAATAGACGAAAAAAAATTAAGAAAACTTATTTTCTCTACATGAAATTTGGGCAGGACAATGTCTGTCGGGAATCTTTCATTCTATTTAGAATTCTAAAATAAAAATCAATTGCTGAATGTATGTACGACGCGCATCACTTCAGAACGGATGCACCTATTTGGCTAATTCTGTTTTGTTGTATTTGTAATTGTCAGGACAAGGTTCGTATGAAAGAAACTTCTACACAGTTTATTGTTACAGAGTCAATTTACTAACACTGCCGTACTAAATACGTGGAGATTTGATACAAGTAACA
>OX276371.1:13921002-14244542 GCA_946251885.1 Cosmia pyralina | reverse complement strand
GATACAAGTAACAACCCATTATCCCAATTTATTTGGGATCAGCGCAACATGTGTCCCTTTCTTCCATATTTATCTATTAGTCGTCATCTCGGTAGTCACTCCCTTTCTAGCCATATCATCTTTCACACAGTTCATCCATCGTTTCTTTGATCTTCCCCTACTCTTATAGCCATCGACATTCGTACTCAAAACAATTTTTTTTTTTTCAAATTAATTGGCTCCAATTAATCTTTATCATATTTTTGACTTTTTTACTTGTTCCGGTTTTAGAGCAAAAAATCGTGGTTCAATTCTTAAAATATAAAGGAAGTATTCCTACACAATTCAAAATGTTCTCAGCTTGCGCCTTCGGGGAACTTCGCGCGTTTACATTAGAATATTCATAGCTAAGACAGGACAACGTCTGTCGGATCAGCTAGTTATTATTATATTTTACAAATAATATTTACACCTTGTGAATCTCGCGACCTCTCATTCTCTTCTATCCATCATTTCATCCTGTGTGCGCAGGAGTCGCTGTTGGAGCGCCGCGGTCCCATCCGCCGGCTGGTGCTCGGAGAACTCAAGGATACCTTCTCGATACGCGACCGGGAGTATAAGCACAAGGTAAGACATTCAAATGTATGCTTTGCAACCGTTTCAAGGTTTTGCGACTCAGAATTTTGTATTTTATTATTGATTAGCTTATGCCAGCGGGTTCGCCCGCGTAGATATCGGAAAATATCCCACGGGAAAGTACAACCGGAAATTCCTTCCTTAATCCTTGTCTACATTATAAAGGGAACCTCTGTGCAAAATTTCAGCTGTTTAGTTCCATGGATATTTTTGAACGTAAATTATAATGTTTGTAAATTCAAAATTGTTTATTCGTTGAAGTTTGCATGCTTTAATTTTAAGCAAAACATGTATGATCTCATATGCTGTAATGACACTTATGTATACCATGTTTCCACACAAATAAATTATCTTATCTTACGGGTTTGGTTTGGGCGTTGATGAGTCAGTCAATCAGTCAGTCAGGACTTCTCATTTTATTTGTATAGATTACTTAATAACGGTGAGAAGTCGGCGTTTGATTTTTCAGAGCCACAGTTGCTTAAAACAATGGCACGAAATAGAGTAGCATTATTCTAAAGTAAAATAGAATATAGTTTTTCTATCAGTTGCTTAAAGCAATGGCACAGAATAGAATATTAGCATTATTCTAAAGTAAAATAGAATATAGTTTTTCTATCAGTTGTTTAAAGCAAGGGCACAGAATAGAATATTAGCATTATTCTAAAGTAAAATAGAATACAGTTTTTCTATCAGTTGTTTAAAGCAATGGCACAGAATAGAATATTAGCATTATTCTAAAGTAAAATAGAATATAGTTTTTCTATCAGTTGTTTAAAGCAGTGGCACAGAATAGAATATTAGCATTATTCTAAAGTAAAATAGAATATAGTTTTTCTATCAGTTGCTTAAAGCAATGGCACAGAATAGAATATTAGCATTATTCTAAAGTAAAATAGAATATAGTTTTTCTATCAGTTGTTTAAAGCAGTGGCACAGAATAGAATATTAGCATTATTCTAAAGTAAAATAGAATATAGTTTTTCTATCGGTTACTTAAAGCAATGGCACAGAATAGAATATTAGCATCATCCTAAATTTAATAGAATATAATTTTTCTAAAATATGCGTCGCAGCTGTAGCTCAAAACTGTTAGTTATACCTTGGGCCTCTTATTCTGAATTTATTGTAGGAATTTATTGCATATAATAGTGTAGAATATCACACAATTGCATACGATAGTATACAAAAGAGTAGAGTAAAATACAACGTATCGTTTTGCATCTTCGTCAAATTTAAGGGTGTGGTAAAGACTATCAAACCGAACAACTTTTTCCAGGGCACCAACATCGTAATCGCGTCGAATAGGTATTGAAGTTTTCTATGGGACAGATGAAATTTTTTTCGCGATTACGATGTTGGTCCCATGGAAAGGGGGTGACTACCGAGATGACGAATAATAGTGAAGTATGGAAAAAAAGGACATGTTGCGCCGACCCCAAATAGATTGGGATAAGGGCAGGCGAATGAATGATGATGTTGGTCCCATGGAGAAAGTTGTTCGGTTTGATCTTCTGTATCTCACCCTGAAATTTGGCGAGTATGCCAAACGACACGTTGTATAATAGAATTTCCTTTATTAATTTCTTCTTTTTTTTTTTTTTACTGGAGATACCTCGACCTCTGTCATACAGGCTGTCCTTGTTCAGGGGTTGAGATCTCATTTGATGTGACTGAAATTTGAAAAATAAACTACAATTCATTTATTATTTTAGGTGCGTGGCATCGCGGTCTGGGGGAAGTTGGTATCGAGCAACCCCAAAGTATTCGACCTGTGTCGAGGAATTGAACACTTCTTCCGGGAGTCTGACTCCGGAATACTCCAAGTAAGTTCTTCTTCTTCGTCTCGCTGGCACGACCGTTGTTCATGTTGGCCCAGAACTGCAGTTCTTCCACTTCCACTTCCAACAATTAAATTCACCGAAGCTACTATAGTACTCGGGACACGCAAGGCAGCTAAGTAATAATATTTCGAGCAATTTTGAAGATCCTTAAAATATTTTTTAGGGTTCCGTACCTCAAAAGGAAAAAAACGGAACCCTTATAGGATCACTCGTGTGTCTTTCTGTCTGTTTGTCCGTCTGTAACAGCCAATTTGCTCCGAACTTAATGGACCGATTAAGTTGAAATTTGGTACACACATGAATTTCTGTGACTCAAACACGGACGAGTAAAGTAAATAAATGAATTTTGAATATGGAAGTCACTTTTGGATAGCCCCCCAAGAAAATAAGAAAATTAAAAAAAAAGTTTTGCAAACTATACCGTGTGACATATCAAATGAAAGGGCTTACTATGAGGACCTCATTCATAATTTTAAAATAAATTGTTTTAAAGTTATTTCAAGAAAATAGACGAAAATTGACCATTCCCCCCCCCCCCTTATCTCCAAAACTGAGCCTAAAATTTTGAAAGAAATACAAAAAATAGATTACCTGTAGATTACAGAAAAACCTATAAGAAGTCTATGGTCTTAAAATAACATGGTAACATGGTAATATTGTGAGTACAAACTTACATTTACAGTTGGAATGTATGGGAGAACATGTTTTTCAACTACAATGTTAAGTTTGTTCTTGGGATAAATTCATCCCAACTACGGAACCCTTCATTGTGCGTGGTCCGACATGCACTTAGCATGTTTTAAATAAATCTTTTAAGTGCCGTTCTATGAGGAGAGGATGAATCCAATATCTTCACTTTGATTTGCATCGTTTCTTTTACCGTGCGTTTGCACTGGTGAAACATTTTGATATCTCTGACATTGACAGAATTAGAGATATCAATTTGTTTTCATGCGATGATTCGCCAGAGCAAACGCGCGGAACAGTAGACAAAAGGTAGACAATATCTTCCACATCCATTTCAATCAAAGAGTATAAATAACCTCTGTTAAATAGTCTTTGATCTCACTCAACTGAAGGGTCTCGACTAGCCGTTCGACTGGTTGCTTAAACTGTTTGCTCAATAATTCGGCTGCCTAGTACGCGAGTGCCCTAAGAGTCAACCCGAGTCTTACCATAATCATTCTTGGGCAGGTGATGTGCAGGTCAGGTCAAGGTGACAGTTAACAGTAGCACCGCACATGATACAACATCGCGTGACACTTCACTTTCGTCCAACATTGACTTCCTGCAGTGTATGGTAACTCCAAACGTGCGTCAATCATTCCAATTTATACCTTAGTACAATGATGTAAGAGTCACATAAACCCCGCAGGTGCCTGGAGAGTATGAGACAGCGATTTGGTTCGAGGGCGGCAAATACTACTTGTACCATCCCTGGCCAGCAGACAGGTATGGAAACAGGGTGAGTTGCATTCATGTTTAAGTTAATAAAAAAATAAAAATAAAAAGTTGTACACTAAAACACTTATCTAAACACTATGCAGCGTTACAACAATGGAGAAAAGAGAACACAACAAACTTGTTTGAGGATCTTTCATTGCTTGATTGGCATGCTCATGTGACGGTAGAACATGAAACATCTGTGTACTTACACAATAGGAGGTGCTTACCTGACCTAGTAGACTGTACCTATCTGGAACTATTTACTTGTACGACACAGGCAAGTAGCTAACTGCCCGAGGGACAAGAGCCTTTTTTTTTTTTTTTTTTGTGGATGGGAAATCATCAAATGACTTCTCCCGCTCTGGGCAGAGCGGGAGGGCGTGTCAGACTTTTACTGACGAAAACCCACCCATGTTCCTTCAGTTGCCCGTGCCAGGGCCACGGTATCTCTTTATCTCTTTCGAACTACCCACGACCCCGGCGGCATAGGCCCAATTGACCCCGTCACTGCTGACATCTCTTTGAGGCGCGCGTGGAACACAACGCGCCGTCGACCCGGGCCTGGTCCTTACCGGACGGCGAGCTGCCCATTACTCGTCGTCCGCAAGCCCGCGCCTACGGTGACCTGGAATCGGCGATCGATTCCCGCCGCCCAGGGCGTCTCCCACGGCGGCTAGGGGCACGAGGGCGCGGCCGTTGCCTCCCCCTCACGCGTTCCGCTTCCTCCTTCGCGAGCATTACTGCTTCGCAGAAGGAGGTGACGGCCTCCCATGCACTCTCGCTCCGAATCTTGGCTTGGACCAGGTTTGGACGCGAGAGATAGCCGCCGCCGATCGCCTCCGTGAGAACACGGCGGTGCTCCGCCCAAGCCGGGCAGACCTCCACTGTATGCTCCACCGTGGAGGGACAAGAGCCTTGCGGTAGGATGTCAGACCTTGTGTGGGAGTAGGCGAGCGGCTAGTCAATACAAAAATGTATTAGTAACGGATTTTTGAGCTACTGACCAACTCGCACAGGGTAGTACAATCCGCGAGGCCTAAGCTGAGCTTTGCATTTTCGTGAGTGCACATAGATAGTGTAAGTATAACGTCGGCCTATAGCGCGATGCGTTCTTTGCTTGGTTTAAAACCGGTTTATACTGCTTTTTGGCAATCGGCCTGAGGTGCGGTGCGTCCCTCGCGCGACGCAACTCTGCTTCTTTGGTGATCACTCAAACACAAATGCAAAGCTCAGCTTAGGCCTCGCGGACTGTAACTCGATGATAGAAGCCTGTCTACAGTACTTGACTAGCCTAAATCGCACGTTATAATCTTGCCTTATAATTTTCCTTCAGCTTGTCCACAAAAAAAGCGTTTATTCTAATAAGGCTAGCGACACCTGCTGTTGGATGTTCAACTTTCTGCGCTAAGCCGAACGTTGAAAATCCAACAGCGCATTTTTATTTAAGCATTAATTTAGGTTACGCGTAGTCTTAGGAAAAATGGGCATGAGAATCAGGAATTTTGGACGTCAAATCAAGATTTCATAAGACAGCCCTTGTTATATAATATTTCTATTCACATTTCATCATCCAGGTTGGTCTACAAGATGGCGGCAAGGGCTGCGTCGTGTACTTTACCCGCGTGGCGCGCTTGTGCGATTACTTCATGGACAACGTGTCCAACATGAAGCGGAAGCCGTTCAGTATCAGCGACGTGCACGTCACGCAGCGCAGTGCCGACATGCCCGAGCCTGTCAATAAGATGAAACGTTAGTCAATCATCATCGCCTTTATCATCAGCATTATCCGGCTGCCTTTTCCCAACTATGTTGTGGTAGGTTTCCAGCCTAACCACGTGCAGTTTAATATTCTCACACTTGCACTCATTCATGATACTGTGCTGATGTGGCGCTGACATTGGTCGACACGTCATTGACAGCAAATACGGAGTTCGGTACTGTAAAGGCCCGGTACTCGCAGGTCCTTTACTGGGGAGTAACAAGTAAGTAGAACGAGTTCGGGAGACGAAAGGCTTATGCCGTATATATTTATAATAATAACTCTATTCCAAGATAAAAATATATCACACTGCCTAAGCGGAGCCCTAGCTAAAATCTACGAGTATCTGTCATCCTACAAAGAAAAACGAGGTTCGCCTTTCTTTCTAGAACGCGTTCAATATTTGAATGATTGAATGCCAGCCAGTATAACATTGTCGAGGCTTGACCAAAGCAGCAAACCTCTACAGTACTGTGAAGCATCAGGCTTCACAGTAGAAGATTAGCTGAACTATTAAATAATACTAGAGAGACTATTTAACTGGGGCTGAAGCTCTTTATATTTAAAGCTCAGAATAAATTATAAAACACTCCTATTAGGTCCAAGCCCTGACCAGTTTCTCTTTCTGTCATCTTGTCATGAAAACCAGGATTGTTTTTCTTGACAGAAGATATTCCATATTTGAATGATTGAATGTCAGCCGGCATTATATCAACGAGGCTTGATCATAGCATCAATCCTTACAGTACTACGCTATAGGTTTTAGACGATGCCACTCGCACGCGGCTCGTGATGGCCAATACGAATGTCAACAAGATGAAACGTTTGTACCACTGTCTCAAACTCAAACTCTAAGCATTTATTTCAAATAAACCAATTACAGGCACTTTTGAATTGTCAATGGGTCGGTCAGTCAGAAAGATGAAGCTAGTTGCCCATTCCAAAGCGTAGTAGATCCCTATGGAGAAGAACGGGCAAGAAACTCCACGGACACTCTTTTAAATCATAATATTTTTACAAAATATTGTTTACATCGTTCATGTGAAAATATACATGTGAGAACAATGTAGAAAGACGTGCATGTTAAAAAGCGTCCGTAATAAAAAGATAAAAACTAAAACAACTAAATTAAATATTAAAATTAAAAATAAGCCATGGCAGCTAAGAGACGACCAGTCCCAACTGACGGCGGCGCCCGTTCACGAACATGACGCATGGATCAGCACCAATTTTTTTTTTTTTTTTTTGACGCTGGGAAAAATGCATTACGCATGCCCACCCGTCGGGGGACGGGTGGGGTATGTGGGACTCCCCGGTAAATCCGGTATACCCACTAAACGACCCAGCGGCGCTCCCGCATCGCCGTGACGGGAGGGTCATGGGAAACTGGCTCAGCCTTTACATCCACAACCCTCCCGGCGCATGCCCGCCTAGCTGGCGGGCCTCGCTTGCCCCCCGGCAGGTTGAGGGGCTACGGGAATGGCCGGGAGCACCTGACCATTCCCGTCCGGCACTGGTGGAGGTCCGTGCGATACAGGCAAGGGTGCCCCCGCACCCGTTGCCTGCTGGCCTCCACCTGGGAGGAGTCGTCTGCTCCGACCCCTCCTCCGCCTGCGGAGCGGCGCCGCGAGAGGATCGTCCTCCCGCGCGCGCTCCGCCGCCTCCTTCTGGGACATGACGTATTCGCAGAAGGAGGCGACCGCCGCCCAGGACCTCTCATCCACCAGCATGGCGTTAACCACGCCGGGGAGCGAGAGGTCCGGTCCTATCACCGCGACCAGATCGCGGCGCGTCTCGGACCACGACGGGCACGACCCGAGGGTGTGTTGCGCCGTGTCCAGCACCAATTAGCTCAACCATTTTAAAGGTCTCAACCATTTTGTCTAATACGAAGCGCAAGCCTTTCAGCATCAGAGGCGTGTTCATCACGCAGTGCAGTGCCGACATGCTCGAGCCTGTCAACAACATGAATCATGAGTCATCATCATCATATGCACAGAACGTTATCTGTTCTATGATCATATACCTGCCTTTTTCCTAACTAAATTGGGGTCGACTTCCAATCTAACCGAATGCAGTTGATTGCCGATATTTTTATTAGAGTTCCGTACCAAAATGGTAAAATACGAATCCTTAAGGCTGAATTGCAACGCAAAATTCCTCCTACATCACTTTAAAATATTCTTTATGAACCATCGTGCAAACATTTATAGATTTAACCACCCCAACGATGAATCCCCGCGCGACTTTTGCGCGACTGTCCTGTACATATTTTGTCTGCGCGCGACGGGACGTCTAGCCACTTATACACGGCTTGTACACAAAATATCTCTATGAACTGATAGTAAACTAATGATTGTTTCTTAAAGTGGATAGACTAGGTTAGATTACGAAATTTGTTTTAGAACAATAGATAACTTAGTTTTTATTGTTATAAAAACAGACTGCTCTATTACTCAATTTGCCATAGTTATTAACGCCCATCTGTATTCGCTTCCAGCGATAGCCCCCGGTCGCTGGATAGTTCGCGGCAGTTTCCACGAGGGTGACACACGCTTCCTTGAGGAGCACCGCGGACGCCAGGCCACGCCCGTCTCCATCGCTGCACTGGCCATGTCGCAAGTCGTGGACCCTAATGATTGGACGTCTGAAGATATTGATGAGGTCAGAACTCAGAACAAACTGCAGTATTTTAAGAATATTAGATGGCAAGCAAGCAGATAGCCTACCTGATAGTAAGCATGCCACCGTCACTTGTGGCCATCAGCAACACCAGAGACATCGCAGATGCGTTGTCATCCCAGACACACAGCTGTAATGTGTCACGTGCGTGTAACTACACCGTCACACATACCCTTCAAATCAGAATACAGTAATGCTCGGTGGCAGAAATATGTATGTATGTATGGTGGTAGTACTTCACAGCACTCATTATGACGAAAGTCGTAGATCTCAATGATTGGACGTCTAAACTAACTAGAACAGGAAACTAGAAAAGGTCTACTAAAAACTAGAAAAGGTCAGAACTAACAGCATTTTGTTATGTTATGCTCACTTGATGGTAAATAGTCACTGGCGCCCGTCTGTCCTGCTGCATCCAATTAATATGTCTATAAAACATGCAAATAAAATTTAGAACCTTTTCTGTTTTCATCTGTGTGGTTCTTTCTTAAAGATACCTCAGAAAATAACCTACATACTCGTAGTTCTCAAATGATCTACCATTAGGTACAAGTAATTTTATGGACTCCAAAAGAGATTTTGATCTCCCGAGTTTGTTTCAGTCAGGGACCTCATCTAACTAGCTAAGCTGCTTGCGCGATTGTGGTGTAGGTGTTTCCCGAGAATCAATTTTCCGTAACTGTACGTGGTATAAGTTCTATAACAAGAAAATATTTTTTTACTTTTAACCTTGTTCCACCACTATTAAGTAGTACTATCCAATTCCATGCATTTACTATGATAGATTATCTGTGTCCGAACCTTTTGAGATACGACAACACTCACTGAACTAATCTATGACATTAAAAAAATATTATTTTCGCTGTCATAAAATCTAAAGTAAACAATAACAAGTTTTTGTCTCAACTTCGGAAGCTTGTAAATAATGAATATTGTACTGTGGTAAGTGGTTTTATTTATGTTTTACGTTAAGAATTAACACAGCATGCATTTTAAACCATAAAACATATAGGTCATCGCTTATTTTTCTTTCTAGAAAATCTAGAAATCTAGAATCTAGAAATCTGAAACTAACTGTGTTTTCTCTTTACATTATTGTGAATTTTATGCGGTAATACATTCAAACGAAATGCAAACTAAAATATAGCTCTGATTACTGGCATGTTAGAAACATAAGGTCATAGGCTTCCGAGAAACACTTGGTCGGTTATCGGTTTGTTAACACAAGTGTCATACGCGCAGCCGGATGACGTCAGCGGCCCGTTCAATGGACGGGTTCTATTTCGACGCGGCCGAGCGCTTCGCTCGCGCAAGCGGCTATACAAAATATTTGAAGTGTCAAAGTGGTATTTATAACCAACTTGCTAACATAAATCATTATCATCACCATCATCTTGCCCTTGTCCCGTGTTATTTGCTAAATAAAAGTATAATTTATCAATACGCACCATGTGTAGCAATATTTTAATATCAAGCTACACTCAATGGCACATAATATTGTTTCAACCTATTTATATTTTCTCTCTATGTGAATTTGTAATTCTTTTGAGAAATATATATGTTTAACCGTTATTATACATCTTCCAGACGCTAGTCCGCGGTGACTCGCTTTATCAGAATACGATGGAGCACTTGGAGAAGATGGGCATCAGCATGGACTCGCCGGCGAGCCCTGAAGAAGGCCAGGAGGAAGAAGGAGAGGAACTCACCACCGGGACCTTGGCAGCAGCTGATGTGTTGAACAGGTACAGCTAAGGCTATCCTCCATTGTCAGTTCCACCTTCAGATCAGACGGCTTTGAAGGTAGGACTGACCGTGTATAGAGAAATCTGGAAAAAGCTGAGGAGTAAAGGCGGCCATATACGGGCAGCTTGAAGCAGTCAAAATTGACTCCTTCAAGCTGCGACTATGAAGCGATGTCATATTTGCCACCGCTTGAGCAATCACGAGTTCATAATTGTTAGCCGTAGAACCGATGACGGTTGGGGAAGGGACGTGTTCTTGAGTGGAGACCGCGAACCGAAAAACGTAAGGTAGGACGCCCTCAGGCTAGGAGGAATGACGATCTTTGCAGGGTGGCTGGTAGCAGCTGGATGAAAGTTGCCGAGAATCGATCTAATGGCGTGCAATTGGAGAGGCCTATGTCCAGTTGTCCAGTTGCAGTGGATTGCCGTAGGCTGATAATGAGCAGTCGCGTCGCGATCGCCTAACTGTTTCATGATATACAATGACCGCTCTCAATTTCACAAATTTTTGACTTCTCTGGCGCAGGGCAGCTTAATTTTGTGTGAAAGTTCTAGATGAAGTCAATTCTGAGATGAAGGCTTAACAGTCCGATCTACTTCGCCATCGCTTTGCATAAATGAGCCGAGATACCGGAAGTCAGAGCAGACCGGAAGAAGCGCGCCATCAAGCGCTATGGCCCCAGAACTGGAGAGACCGCCGAAATCGCAGAACATATACTCGGTTTTGGTTCTGCTGATTTTCAAGCCAACATTCTCCAGCTTCCGTTGTCATTTCTCCAATCTGCACTGGATCTCAGGTCCATCTTCACCGACAAGTACAAAGTCATCGGCAAATAGCATGCACCAGGGTTCCTCTTCCTGTTGATGTTATGACTAGAAAGGGGGTGACTACTGAGATGATGGCTGATAGAGATGTCTGGAAGAAGAGGACATGCTGCGCCGACCACTAATAAAGATGATATGGCTAGAAAGGGGGTGACTATTGAGATGACGGCTGATAGAGATGTATGGAAGAAGAAGACATGCTGCGTCGACCACTAATAAAGATGATATGGCTAGAAAGCGGGTGACTACTGAGATGACGGCTGATAGAGATGTATGGAAGAAGAAGACATGCTGCGCAAACCACTAATAAATTGGGATAAGACAAGAATCAGTACGATGGTCTATTTTAATGAAAGTGACTCTTGTTTCCGTATGTTGTAGGTTCAAAGTATCGGAAGATGACTGTATTGAGACAGAAGTCATGGACAGCAGTTTCACTGGTAAGTAAAGAATTCAACTATTTTTTCTTTAGTTTTCGTAAGCATTAAATTTTTCTATTACTGCAGGGTCAGTGTCCACTAAACGGAAAAATCCCAGCGGAAGCTTGAGCACTTTTTAAATTTCACGCAGTATAAATTTTCCGTCGAAATTAATACTTAAGGCCTGTTTCAACAGTTGCTATTAACTTACTTGGCTGATAATTTCATACAAATTCTGTTCCATTTTTGAATTTATTCGGTAAGTAGTGGCTATGCGGACATCGTGAAATAGGCTCTTATTAGTAAATATTATTATAAGTTACTTATTCAGTGAAATTTAAAATGTGCTTGAGCAAGGATTTTTCCGTTTTGTGGAAATTGACTCTTATAAATGCGGCGTTCACAATACACATGCGGCCATGCCTGCCGGTACTTTTGTATTGCGGTGTAAACGACGCCTAATTATTAGCAACGCATTGCAAAAATCCACCTTCATCACTTTAGTATTTTTTCTGTGAACCGACCCACACTAGAGGCGGGCCGCAACGCACTTTTTTGTATGAAAATGCGTTGCACTGCGGCCCGTTGGGACCACAAGCCTGTTGAATACAACTGTCTTCCTCCCCCTCACCAGGCACCCTGAACCCCGAGGCAGGGTCCGGTGCGCCCGCCCTCAAGACAGTTTTGCGCCAGTTCTTCAAGGAGCACTCGCACGGCGTGTTTACCGCGCGAGGAGCCTCCGTCGCCATCTGGAAACATGAGGGACACTTCTTCTTCTTTGATCCTCATGGCTGCGATGAGAACGGTGAGTTGACATGACGCCTGTATTCCCAAAGTTTTAAGAAGAGTGTATAGAGCACCCCACATCGGCAATTAGATATGTCGGAACGGCAGGATTTACTCAGTTAGATTTAGACAGACATGTGGGCAGAAGATGGGTTTCGTGCAATGAAAACACACTGGGTGCGAAACACGGTGTTTAAAATCACAATCTAACACAATAACTAAGCACAACGAATCGAATACAGTTCCGTGGCGTAGTAACCCCGATGCGATCCGACACTAGACTGTCCTCCTCGCCATGAGGTTAAAACATCACGACTCTGTAGAAGCACGCTGTAGGCGTGGGTACCTCACGTGATGTCGCCTGTGGCGTTCACCCTACCTGACAAGTTTAAGCTACCAGTAAGTATGTTCCTTCGTACAGTTTAAGCTACCATTAAGTATGTTCCCTCGTACAGTTTAAGCTACCAGCTAGTATGTTCCCTCGTACAGTTTAAGCTACCAGTAAATATTTTCCCTCGTAAAGTTTAAGCTACCAGTAAGTATGTTACTTACTGGTAGCATAAACTTTACGAGGGAACATACTTACTGGTAGCTTAAACTTTACGAGGGAACATACTAACTGGTAGCTTAAACTGTACGAGGGAACATACTTAATGGTAGCTTAAACTGTACGAAGGAACATACTTACTGGTAGCTTAAACTGTACGAAGGAACATACTTACTGGTAGCTTAAACTTTACGAGGGAACATACTAACTGGTAGCTTAAACTGTACGAGGGAACATACTTAATGGTAGCTTAAACTGTACGAAGGAACATACTTACTGGTAGCTTAAACTGTACGAAGGAACATACTTACTGGTAGCTTAAACTTTACGAGGGAACATACTTACTGGTAGCTTAAACTTTACGAGGGAACATACTAACTGGTAGCTTAAACTGTACGAGGGAACATACTTACTGGTAGCTTAAACTGTATGAGGGAAGATACTTACTGGTAGCTTAAACTGTACGAGGGAACATAGTTACTGGTAGCTTAAACTGTACGAGGGAACATACTTACTGGTAGCTTAAACTGTACGAGGGAACACACTTACTGGTAGCTTAAACTGTACGAGGGGACATACTTACGTGTAGCTTAAACTGTACGAGGGAACATAGTTACTGGTAGCTTAAACTGTACGAGGGAACATAGTTACTGGTAGCTTAAACTGTACGAGGGAACATACTTAATGGTAGCTTAAACTGTACGAGGGAACATACTTACTGGTAGCTTAAACTTTACGAGGGAACATATTTACTGGTAGCTTAAACTGTACGAGGGAACATACTTAATGGTAGCTTAAACTGTACGAAGGAACATACTTACTGGTAGCTTAAACTTTACGAGGGAACATACTTACTGGTAGCTTAAACTTTACGAGGGAACATACTAGCTGGTAGCTTAAACTGTACGAGGGAACATACTTACTGGTAGCTTAAACTGTATGAGGGAAGATACTTACTGGTAGCTTAAACTGTACGAGGGAACATAGTTACTGGTAGCTTAAACTGTACGCGGGAACATACTTACTGGTAGCTTAAACTGTACGAGGGAACATACTTACTGGTAGCTTAAACTTTACGAGGGAACATACTAACTGGTAGCTTAAACTGTACGAGGGAACATACTTACTGGTAGCTTAAACTGTATGAGGGAAGATACTTACTGGTAGCTTAAACTGTACGAGGGAACATAGTTACTGGTAGCTTAAACTGTACGAGGGAACATACTTACTGGTAGCTTAAACTGTACGAGGGAACACACTTACTGGTAGCTTAAACTGTACGAGGGGACATACTTACGTGTAGCTTAAACTGTACGAGGGAACATAGTTACTGGTAGCTTAAACTGTACGAGGGAACATAGTTACTGGTAGCTTAAACTGTACGAGGGAACATACTTAATGGTAGCTTAAACTGTACGAGGGAACATACTTACTGGTAGCTTAAACTTTACGAGGGAACATATTTACTGGTAGCTTAAACTGTACGAGGGAACATACTAGCTGGTAGCTTAAACTGTACGAGGGAACATACTTAATGGTAGCTTAAACTGTACGAAGGAACATACTTACTGGTAGCTTAAACTTTACGAGGGAACATACTTACTGGTAGCTTAAACTTTACGAGGGAACATACTAGCTGGTAGCTTAAACTGTACGAGGGAACATACTTACTGGTAGCTTAAACTGTATGAGGGAAGATACTTACTGGTAGCTTAAACTGTACGAGGGAACATAGTTACTGGTAGCTTAAACTGTACGCGGGAACATACTTACTGGTAGCTTAAACTGTACGAGGGAACATACTTACTGGTAGCTTAAACTGTACGAGGGGACATACTTACGTGTAGCTTAAACTGTACGAGGGAACATAGTTACTGGTAGCTTAAACTGTACGAGGGAACATAGTTACTGGTAGCTTAAACTGTACGAGGGAACATATTTACTGGTAGCTTAAACTGTACGAAGGAACATACTTACTGGTAGCTTAAACTTTACGAGGGAACATACTTACTGGTAGCTTAAACTTTACGAGGGAACATACTAACTGGTAGCTTAAACTGTACGAGGGAACATACTTACTGGTAGCTTAAACTGTATGAGGGAAGATACTTACTGGTAGCTTAAACTGTACGAGGGAACATAGTTACTGGTAGCTTAAACTGTACGAGGGAACATACTTACTGGTAGCTTAAACTGTACGAGGGAACACACTTACTGGTAGCTTAAACTGTACGAGGGGACATACTTACGTGTAGCTTAAACTGTACGAGGGAACATAGTTACTGGTAGCTTAAACTGTACGAGGGAACATAGTTACTGGTAGCTTAAACTGTATGAGGGAAGATACTTACTGGTAGCTTAAACTGTACGAGGGAACATAGTTACTGGTAGCTTAAACTTTACGAGGGAACATATTTACTGGTAGCTTAAACTGTACGAGGGAACATACTAGCTGGTAGCTTAAACTGTACGAGGGAACATACTTAATGGTAGCTTAAACTGTACGAAGGAACATACTTACTGGTAGCTTAAACTTTACGAGGGAACATACTTACTGGTAGCTTAAACTTTACGAGGGAACATACTAGCTGGTAGCTTAAACTGTACGAGGGAACATACTTACTGGTAGCTTAAACTGTATGAGGGAAGATACTTACTGGTAGCTTAAACTGTACGAGGGAACATAGTTACTGGTAGCTTAAACTGTACGCGGGAACATACTTACTGGTAGCTTAAACTGTACGAGGGAACATACTTACTGGTAGCTTAAACTGTACGAGGGGACATACTTACGTGTAGCTTAAACTGTACGAGGGAACATAGTTACTGGTAGCTTAAACTGTACGAGGGAACATAGTTACTGGTAGCTTAAACTGTACGAGGGAACATATTTACTGGTAGCTTAAACTGTACGAAGGAACATACTTACTGGTAGCTTAAACTTTACGAGGGAACATACTTACTGGTAGCTTAAACTTTACGAGGGAACATACTAACTGGTAGCTTAAACTGTACGAGGGAACATACTTACTGGTAGCTTAAACTGTATGAGGGAAGATACTTACTGGTAGCTTAAACTGTACGAGGGAACATAGTTACTGGTAGCTTAAACTGTACGAGGGAACATACTTACTGGTAGCTTAAACTGTACGAGGGAACACACTTACTGGTAGCTTAAACTGTACGAGGGGACATACTTACGTGTAGCTTAAACTGTACGAGGGAACATAGTTACTGGTAGCTTAAACTGTACGAGGGAACATAGTTACTGGTAGCTTAAACTGTACGAGGGAACATACTTAATGGTAGCTTAAACTGTACGAGGGAACATACTTACTGGTAGCTTAAACTTTACGAGGGAACATATTTACTGGTAGCTTAAACTGTACGAGGGAACATACTAGCTGGTAGCTTAAACTGTACGAGGGAACATACTTAATGGTAGCTTAAACTGTACGAAGGAACATACTTACTGGTAGCTTAAACTTTACGAGGGAACATACTTACTGGTAGCTTAAACTTTACGAGGGAACATACTAGCTGGTAGCTTAAACTGTACGAGGGAACATACTTACTGGTAGCTTAAACTGTATGAGGGAAGATACTTACTGGTAGCTTAAACTGTACGAGGGAACATAGTTACTGGTAGCTTAAACTGTACGCGGGAACATACTTACTGGTAGCTTAAACTGTACGAGGGAACATACTAACTGGTAGCTTAAACTGTACGAGGGGACATACTTACGTGTAGCTTAAACTGTACGAGGGAACATAGTTACTGGTAGCTTAAACTGTACGAGGGAACATAGTCACTGGTAGCTTAAACTGTACGAGGGAACATACTAACTGGTAGCTTAAACTGCTCGACGGAACAGAGTCAGTCACCTGTTTCCCGATACGTTACCCTAAGAAGTTATGATATACCTAAATCTCACAAGTTCTTTTGTTTTGATGTGAAAAAAGAAAGAAAAAGAAAAAAAAATAAAAAACAAATAGAACTCATTAAAACAAACAATAAATAAAGGAATTTAAAAAAAACGAACAAATGGAAAAAAAACCCGTGCTATGGCCAGTTCCAAAAGTATCGGATAAAAATATAAACAAATAGATGCAGAAACGTACATACATAGGTACCTGTGAATGCCATTTTGTAGTGCAACTTTCAAATTGAGTGCTTTGATTTGATTATTTGAATATTTAAACACGAAATTCTAATTTTAAATAACCCATAATTTTTAATAACCGTTTTAATTAACTATAAATAAATAAATAAATAATCTAGATATTATTCCAGCAATAATTTTTTAAAAAGTGGTCAGATTAAAAGTTGAAACCTTCGAAATACAGATGAATATGTTACTATTTTCCTTAGTAAGTGATATTGCGTAAGAATTTAACCAGAACAGAGTTCGTTTACACTTGAATCTGTTGAAAATCTTTGAATGCAGTTTTCTTTCTATTCAAAAATAAAGGAATGTTTTCTTTGAGTAAATTTTTCTATCTACACTATTAAGAGTACTTTCCCTTCAGGTGGAATTACAAAATTCCACCCTGTATCTTTTATTTCTGCAGTAGTCATGTAACAATACCAATTCCTATGTCTTCGCAGGTCTCCCTTCTAGCGAACCCCGCGCCACAGCCTGCTTAGTCCGCATCAAGGGCAGCGTGGGCGAGCTTGGCGACGTCCTCCTCAGCAACCTGGCGCCCGGTAGTGATGACAGCTTCAACATCTCGCCCGTCGCCATCACCGCGACCAAGCTCAACCCGTACATAGGCGCGCCCGAGACTAAGCTAGAGGTAACTAATGTACACATTATTATAATCAAGTCTCAGCAATCTGGCGCCCACAGATATGACAAGCTCAACCCGGACATAGGCGCGTCCGAGACTAAGCTAGAGCTCATCATTAATGTGTCGTGATAAATTGATAATTGCTGTGACCGAGTGGCGTCCAAGGAGAAAGAAACATTGATCGTCATGTAGCAAGATGGGCAGACAACATGGTTCCCATCGCGGGTAGAACCCGGGTGAGGCTGGTACAGGAACATGGGGATTCGCATAGTAAATAATTAAATAAGCAAAGTGAGGCCTATGTTTAGCATTGGGAGAAGTGAGGTTGTGGATGATGAAACTGATAACGAAGTCAGCGTAAAAAAAAAAATCTAGCCATCCATAGAAAATCTGAATAGGAACTGCTGTTTAGCAGCTAAAAACTGGAACAGTACGCGAGGCCTCAGCTGAGTTTTACATTTGTGTGAGTGCACATAGATAGTGTAGGTGTGACGTCCGGCCTAGAGCGCGACGCGACCTTTGCTTTGGTTCAAGGTCCTGCTTTTTGCAATCGGCCTTAGGCGCGGTGCGTCCCTCGCGCGACGCAACTCTGCTTCATTGATGATCACTCACACAAATGCAAAGCTCAGCTTAGGCCTCGCGGACTGTAAGTAACTAGTTCCCGATATACAGCTGCAGCAATCAATTGTTCAGTAGAAATATTGGTTACTAAATGCTAGTAAAATTAAGTTGAAATGGTTGAATGGTTGGATGGTTGGTTGGTTGGTTGGAATGGTTTGGTTCTCAACCAATGTTCTGTTTTGCGCGGACTACCACAAGGGCCTAGTCACAGGAAAAAGTTAATTTGCGTAATGTAAGTTGGTAAGCCAGTAAATAAATAAAAAACTATAATAATTTTAGAGCAAACAATACGAATGGATCAACAAGGGCACAGCCGCCATCATGATGGGCCCCCGCGGTGAGAACGCGGCTATCGGCAAGGCGGCAGAGAAGTGTGGCATCAATGTAAGTACTCATTCGTGTCTTGAGCAAGCGTGGTGATCAATGCTCGTGTCTTCTCGGTATAAGAAGAGGCCTTTGCCCTACTGTGGGACCGTACAAGCGTTCACAGTACGCGTAACTTTAGCCGTTGGTCCCGGCTGTCATTCGTAGATCTTTGATAGCCTGTACGGGTAGTCAGAATCCCAAAAGTAGACTGTTATTATTATTAAGGAGGATGCGCTAAGGTGGCCCGCCAAATTTAAATTTTCTTACGTTTTTTGCAATTTGCAGGTCGGTGTCAGGTTGTTGTTGATTAAAATATGATTCGCGGCCGTAACTAACATGGCTTTACAGAATTATAATCATTAGAACCAGAAATACAAATTCATAAGTTAGAATTGACCTCAAAACAACTTTTACTATGGGATCAAACCTGAAAACGCGAAAAAAAAATCAGCTGTCCAGTACATTTATGTTCGCATAATTCGTCAAAATGTAAGGGAACAGCAGATTTTTTTTGCGATTACAGGTTTGATCCCATAGTAAAAGTTGTTTTGAGGTCAATTCTAACTTATGAATTTGTATTGCTGGTTCTAATGATTATAATTCTGTAAAGCCATGTTAGTTACGGCCGCGAATCATATTTTAATTAACATACAACCTGATACTGACCTGCAAATTGCAAAAAACGTAAGAAAATTTTAATTTCGCGGGCTACCTTAGCGCGGGATGCGCTTAAGTTACCTACTCATTAATTTAAGTCTTGTTAATACGAGAAAAGTTTCTTGACCTAAAGAGTCGAGACTCGTGATTTTCATGCGAGAATCATCAATGCGAATGTTTTCATTCAAGTCATGTATTTACAGACGAGAAGCGGAAAGATGAATAACTTTATAAAGATTTTTCAGTTGAAATTCTTGAACTGTTACTAGAAATACCTCGTGGGCGGAGGAGCTCGCGGCTAAGTAATAACAGCCGCACGGGTTGGTCCGTGAATGGGTGACCATCTTTACAAACCGAGACTCCTCCGTGCCTCGGAAAGCACGTTAAGCCGTTGGTCCCGGCTGTCATTCGTGGATCTTTGACAGTCGTTACGGGTTGTCAGAAGCCCGAAAGTCTGACTACCAGTCTTACAGAGGGGTATCGTATTACCCAGTTAATGGGTTATGGACTGGATCGTATACCTAAGTATACGATCCACGTTTTGGCCATCAGCTCTCAAACTTTGGAACCATCCATGATATTCGTCGGGAATGACTCGTTTTTCACGAGTTTCAATAGATCGGCTTTTTTGGCTTTAGAATGCATAATGGTTCTTTATATAACGGGTACAGTATCTGTGGAAAACGTGGGTCATTTGTGGCTTGTTGTGGTGGTTTAGTGATAACTTCTTGAACTGGCTTGTCGTGCTTAGACTGAAGTCGCGTACCGTAACGGTGAGAATTCTTTGAGGGGCTTTGGTCTCTTTTGACGGTGATACCAAAGAGGGTTCTTCATTCCCGAGATCTACAGGGTTACTGGTAATTCGACGTATATCCGTCAGGGGCTGATGAGGGGGCCAAAATGCAACAAATTGATCCCCCCATATGTATGGCCGAAATTCAATAGTTTTCGAGATGTTTGAATTTTAAGAGTTTTTCGATATTTACCCAAAATTTGACATTTAATTCCAAATAAAAAAAAAATACTTATTTGAATGGGTACCATTAAAAATCATGTTGTAGCTGGCACTTTAATTAAGCTATTGACATAATTAAAACTATCTAATTTAACAAAATAATTAAAATAATGAGCGATTTAAGAATAATATCTTATTAATATTTTCATTTTACGCTTCAAAAATGTTGTCTCGTCACAAAAATTACTATGACATTAATCGTACAAATAACTAAAACAACTTGCCTATTCTGTAAGCTTGTCAAAAAGGTATAAAAGTCAATTTTAAAATACATAATTCGTGATCGCTCCAACCTCAGAGCTTCCTTTCTTGCCATTAATTTCCGTCCACGCATAACAAAATGCTTAATTTCGATAAGCGCTCTCATAGATCGTCAGGGTGTAAGTTTCCAGCAATAATACAAAAAACCTACATCCATGGGCCACTCACACATGGAGGTTGATTCTATGCACAGCAGCATAGAATCGGCCCAAAAACACTCAAACATATTTAGTATGAATGTTCAAGAACAAAAAGGTGCTAATCAAATATAGTATTTTTTTACCATTAGTGACGAAGACCTTCCTTTGACATTAGGACTAAAAATCACCAAAAAAGTTTGGTATTTTTTGCATGTACATTTAGAAACATTGCGGACAAATTATTACGAATTATTGGTTTTTAATTCTCTAAGGATAGGTACACATTCTCGATTTATTAATTTCTTAATTCAGTCTAATAACTATCAATCTGCCTAGCTTTTTACCAACTATGTTGGGGTCGGCGTCCAGTCTAACCGGATGCAGTTGAATACCATTATTTTACATGGAGCGACTGCCTATCTGACCTCCACAACCCATTAACTGGGTAATACGATACCCCTTGGTAAGACTGACTTTCGGGCTTCTGACTACCCGTAACGACTGTCAAAGATCCACGAAAGACAGCCTGGACCAACGACTTAACGTGCTTTCCGAGGCACGGAGGAGTCTCGGTATGTAAAGATGGTCACCCATCCACGGACCAACTCCGGCAAGCGTAGCTTAACCTGATGGATCGACCTGTGCGGCTGTTATTACTTAGCCACGAGCTCCTCCGCAGTCTAATAACTATATAATCGTTTTTTACATTCGGTAACTCAGGAACGGGAAGTCCTGCGGTTTTGTTGGTTTTACCATTAGATAAGGAATCAAATGCCGATTCGAATGGTATATTAAAGTGAAAAACTGAAAAAAATCGCAGATAGTCGGTTTTGCTTTTAACCCGGCGTTATGGTCTTTCAGCCAGCTTACTATTTTTGAGAGTTTATCGTCTAGGGCTGAATTTAACTCATTACTGTCGGCACATGGAAAAACTATTGAAATATCATCAGCAAAAAGGACACTTTGAGCATTTATTTCTTTCGGGAAGTCGTTTATGTAAATTAAAAACAGAATACATCCTACCACACTACCCTGTGGTAAAGACATGGTTACATCTGCTGCGTGTGACCTTACGTGGGATATTATGCCAGTATGCGGGTGATTATATTCTACTTCAACGTACTGAGTGCGATTTTTTAGATATGAGCAAAACCACTTATGTGCATTGCCTCTAACACCAATTTGGTAAATTTTATTAAGTACTATTTCGTATGATACCCTATCGTAGGTCTTACTCATATCCAATAGTAACCCTATTTCATATTTCTTATTATTTATTATATTTAACGCTTCTTGGATGTATTTAAATACTGCTAGTGTTGTAGATTTATTTTTCCTAAATCCATTCTGACTGTCATTAAAGATTTTATATTTTTCACAAAATTTATTTAGCCGTTTGGACATAGCAGTTTCAAATATTTTCGAGAATGTACGAGTAGGTAGTAACGCTATCACTGGTCACTTCCCATAGACTTTGACAGTGTTTATGTTTCATAGCAGTTAGCCCGGTTTTCGTTGTTATATAAAGACAACTACAGACATATGATTGGCCAAATGAGCTAATTACACGAGTCAACTTTTTATTATAGAAGAGAAATACCTTGTTCCAAAAGTATCCCATGGAAATGTAACAAATGGATCAGAAAACTTACATCGACCTATATGTGGTGGAGTCCAGTACACACAGGACGACGACATGGCGGGTCGCACTTGTCTTTGATTGGTTACTGGTAACGTTCTAACTCCGCTCCACACAGAAAGACGACATGGCGGGTCGCACGTTGGGGCTGGCGGCAGCGGCGGCCTTCACGGCGGCGTCGGAGTCCGTGCCTCCGCCACACATGCACCAGGATCATATGTTCAACATCCTAGGTACGTCTATATCTCAAGCATTCTGAATCATTTATTGGATTCCGCAATGTGTAGGTACTAAGGGGGGTAGGTAATCGTAAAATAGACAGGTCTTCGATTCTCTTTATGAGAAGGGAAGACCTTAGAAAATGAAGCGAAATTGTAAAGAAATGCCATATACACGCTTTTATTAGCTTCACCTGTACGTATGTTTGTATGTAAAGGAATCTTTGAACTCAATTTTTACCCACTTTAAATGGTGGGATTAATTCGAAATTTTGCAAACATAACAGGGCCCGATAACAATACAATAATTTTTATTTTTTTTCACATCAGGATCATCAGGATTAATATAATAAAGTGATTAACGAGAAAATTAATGACATTGTAAAAAAAAAGCGTGGGGTGCTTTCGAATATTACAGAGTTAGTGTAAGAACAACAAAGCACCCCACGCTTTTTTTTACAATGACATTAATTTTCTCGTTAATCACTTTATTCTTATTTGAAAAATTTATTTTTTACTTTTTAGTTCAGTTTAATGGCATTAAAACATGTTTTTTAGTTTTTTTTTAACTATTTTTTTTTAATTACCAATTAATATTAAGAATTAGCTGTAACACACGGTCTGAAAGATGGAATACGAATAATGTGCTCATTGATAAACAGGGTTATTATCTGTTGGCAATTGTTTTCCTTTACTGGATAAAGTCTTTTATTGTATTGTAATATTATTGTAGGTACCTAAGTATCTGCTACTTTTACCTCTATCTGCCGCTTTTACCTGCTTCTTCGCTTCCGTGGTGTACCTCACAGGAACCGGGCATTTTTCCGGTTAAAAAGAAGTTTATTACCCACAAACTAAGTATCTCTGTGCAAAAAATCACGACTTAATCCTTGTTCTATTGCTGCGTCAAAAACAAACGAACATACTTTCGCATTTACATCAAAAATTATTAGAAAGTAAACATTGAAAACTGATATTGGCTAAAGCTACGGAGTGAGGACTGTCATAAAAATGATGGCAGTGGCAAAAATCGCCCTACCGCGTCAAAAGATAGTCGCATTTCTTATTCGTTTTGACACCTCTGACACACAATGACGCAGTAACTATTCTTGATTGTCATGGAAACACTATTTGATAATGTGTGAGCACAATCTTCTCAGTATGGATACTTTTTCTTGTGTACGGTGAGGGGCATATCTAGCGATTTAAATCTTTAGGCAGCGGGGAAGTGAAAATGACAGATTTTCGTGAGCTTAACTGTATTCTCACAGACGCCGGTGGAGACTACTACCTGAACCACCTAAAGAAGACAGGTCGCGAGGAGCTCACCATAGATGACCTCACGGAGAAGTTCGAGATGGGAGCCAACACCTTCTCCATCGAACTGGGCGAGCCCATGAAACTGCCGCTGCGACTGCCGGATGAGGCTCCCGGGGTGAGTTAGAACATACATACACATATACGTGGAGGAACTCTCGGAGAAGTTCGAGCTGCGGCCCTGAGCAAACAACTGCATAGAAAACTATTTTTAATTATTTGAAAACACAGGTCAAAATAATATGTCGCTTTACTTTGTGCAAATTATTTAATCACCACTGCTCTCTAAACGGTGAAAGAAAACATCGTGAGGAAACCGGCATGTCGTAGAACCAAGAATTTGAAGACATGTGGCATCTACCAACCCGCACTGGGACCGCGTGGTGGATTACGGCCCGCTCCCTCTCACGGAGAGGAAGCCTGTGTCCCAGCAGTGGAAACAAACAACAAAAAAAGTTTATTGCATATTAAAAAACGTACACGGAAATGAACTCTTGACTTCCAAACTAAGTAGGACTTGTATTATGGAAGTCAAGGCGCTCTCTCATTATATATGCTTAATGAATACAATAAAAGTAAGGGATGCATGCAGCAAACAAAAAAATATTAAAATACCAAAAGAAAAAAAAAGGCTATATAGCTAAAGGCTTAGGCTTAGGCTTTTGGGGGGTTATAGGCTTATTATGCTAAAGGTCAACATAAACCTTTGACCTCAGTCTAATTGACCTCAACCTAGAATCTTTTTAATGGACTGGCCATCTAATGAAACATAAATCTAGTCGGTTATATTTCATTGCCAGTATCATGTTTTTTTTTTTTTTTTAAAGCCCGAAAGTCTGACAACCAGTCTTACCAGTACCCAGTTACAGGGTTGTGGAGGTCAGATAGGCAGTCGCTCCATGTAAAATACTGGTATTTAGCTGCATCCAGTTATACTGGAAGCCGACCCCAACATACAAATACTGAAAAAAAATACTGAAAAAATACTGGTATTCAGCTGCATGTCTTATCAAGGGGAATCGTATTATCCAGTTACTGGGTTGTGGAGGTCAAGTAGGCAGTCGCTCCATGTAAAATACTGGTATTTAGCTGCATCCAGTTATACTGGAAGCCGACCCTAACATAGTTGGGAAAAGGCTAGGCGGATTAATTTATCAAGTTTTTAATTATCAACTCATATTATGACAATACTGAGTCGGTAAAGCAGCAGTAAAGCATTGGACGCGGAGCAAACGAAAATAGACTTTAAGATGACAAACTTTTTTTTTACTGTAACACTACTGTACATCTCTGCCCAAATGTGCAGAGAATGCAGGGTGATGTTATTTCATGTGTTCTCAGGAAGGTGGAGGATTCGGCGGTGGAGCGGGAGACCTGGGGGAGGGAGAGGAAGAGGAAAAAGTGGAATTCAAACGTGAGTCAAACGAGAGAACTCTTACAGTTCGGCTTTGTCTCGCGTCACCTCTGTCACTCAAACCTGTGTGACGGTCTCTTTATTTCCCCATGTGCTATAACTTATAGCATTGCATCATATACATAGTATTATATCTCAGTCACAGCAAAAAAAACGTGCAAACTTTTATATACATCGTGCTGCCGCAATTGCGACTTTCCTTCAAAACACTGGTAGGGCTAGTGGTCAGTAATCATAAAAATTATAATAAGATATATACAGTTTTATTTGCCAAAAACTAATTTTATTTTATTTTATTTTATTTTATTTTTACAATATTAGGAAAGCTTACAGACTAATACACGTAAATAGTAACAATAAATAACAACTGACAATCGCTAATTACAAGCTTCCACATTTAAAATACAGTGTTATAAAAAGAAGATCAAAGAAGAAATAAAAGAAGAGTTATGGAAATTAGGTAGGTATGCCATGATAAACCCTGAAATCCTGAAATAATAAAAAGCGAAATCCCGAGTAAAGAACTCTTCAATGGGGCAATGACCCATTAAAGAATTCCTCACCCAAGACTTTCCTGATTCTTGACGGACTCGTGCAAAATAAATCGACTTCTAAATACGATGGCAGGTTGTTAAATAATATTGCACTGCGTATACAAAAAGCGTTACGCCTATAATTTGTTTTTGTAAACGGTACCTGCAGTAATGGTCGTAATCTTAGATTATTTTGATTGGTGCGAAGATAAATTTTACTAAGTAAATCGGGACAATCTATAGATCCATTTGCAATTTTTACAAGAAAACAGATGTCATTAATATTACGCCTTAATTCTAATGGTAGAAAGTGATAACGCTTACACCGGTGTGCATAGCCGTCTGAAAACTGCTGTGCCTTGAAATCTAGGTATCTCATAAATTTCCTCTGAACTAATTCAATACGAGATTTATACAACTCATATTGGGGGTTCCATACTTGGGAGGCATACTCAAGAGTACTGCGCACATAAGAACAGTAAAGTACCTTTACTGGTTTTAGAGAATGAAAGTCAGAACAAGTTCGCATTATGAATCCCATGGCTTTGGAGGCTTTCTTTACGATGGATTCTACATGTTCGTCAAAAATTAGTTTACTGTCGTGTATCACGCCTAGATCTCTAACACTATACAGTTTATTGATATAGTTACCATCTAATTTATACGCAGAATCAATTAAACGCCTTTGCCGTGTAAACGGTACGTGAAAACATTTTGACACATTAAGCTGCAGTTTATTATGCCTGCAATATTCCACAAACCTGTCCAGATCGGACTGGAGTTGCTCTGCATCAGATAACGTACGCACCGATTTAAGGATCTTCATATCATCTGCGTATAAAAGGATATGTGCGTTTTTAAAACAGGTTTTAATGTCAGAAATAAATATAATAAATAATAAAGGACCCAAGATCGAACCTTGAGGTACTCCTGATGGGATAGAACTCCATCGAGATGTATATCCCCGTAACACGACAGCCTGTGATCTATTTTCTATATATGACGAAAACCATCGAAACAAATCACCGTGTATTCCAACAGACAACAACTTCTGTTGAAGCACACGATGATCTATCCTGTCAAAACATTTACTGTAGTCGGTATAAATCACGTCTACCTGATGACCTCCCTCCATTCCATCTGTTATGATATCGTTGGACAATACTAAGTTGGTGATAGTAGACCGTTTTCTGAGAAATCCGTGCTGCTCATCACTAAAGTGACTTTTCAAAGCCGAGTAAATTTCTGTGTGCACTACTCTCTCCAAAACTTTTGAAAAAAGACACAATTTAGATATAGGCCGATAGTTTTGTACGTCGGATTTGTCTCCCTTTTTGAAGATAGGTGTGACAAAGGCAGACTTCCATATATTAGGTACGACACCACATCTCAACGACCAATCAAACAAAAAACAGATAGGTGCCACTAGACTCCCCGCACAGTTTATTATGAAAATAGGAGGGATCATGTCTGGGCCACCCGATTTCGACGGATCCAGATTTTTAAGTAGCTTTAATACTCGATCCGGGCAAACTGTGACCGAGCTCAAACATATTGATGTAGTGGAGTTGGTGTCAGAATTCAAATTCAAATCACTTGGAGGAGTGACCTGAAAGGTTGACTGAAAATAAGAGGCAAAAAGTTCAGTGACACTCTCACCTGTGTCTGCGGTCTTATCCATATAGTGAAATACTTTAGGCAAGGTGTTATTACGCCTTTTACCCTTTACGTACGACCAGAATAATTTCGGGTTAGTGACGATTGAGGCTTCGATTTTTGTCATATAAGCAGAAAAACACTCTTTCTCTAGCTGCTTGGCGCGGCTTCGCAAGAGAACAAAGGAGTGATAATCTGATATGTTACCGTATATTTTATATTTGTGATGATGTTTATATTTTTCATTTAAAACTTTAATCAATGCACGAGTGAACCATGGGGGATGAGCCGCTTTTTTAATTGTTTTAACCGGAATGTATAAGTCCCTGAGTTCGTAAAGTTTATTATAAAAAAGGCAAACAGCTTGGTCCAGAGATTCAGCGGATAAAAATTCACTCCAATCTACCCGATCCAATGCAGTAATTATAGCAGGATAATCGGCTTGGTAATAAAGGTACTTAGCGCTGTGTTTTTCAAAACATTTGTGTATCTCAATAAAGTCAGCGTGTATAACTAAAGGTTTGTGGTGCGAATCCACTGGAGTGGCCAATGGGTCACAACATTCCTTTACGTTTAGCAATCCATTAGAAAAAACAAGATCTAATAATCTTCCATTGAAGTTACGCACGCTGCTATATTGAGACAAGTTACAAGTGTTTAAAGTATCAAGGAAATGTATAATGTGTTGGGAAGTCATACCTGAGGGGTTCAGTTCAGCACTATCACTTCGGCTGAGCCATTCTACATCATTACCGAAGTTAAAATCACCAATTATAATAAAAATGTCCATTGGGTGAGTGGTTATCAAATTATTTAGGTTTTGATGAAAATTTTTTAATTGAGTTGTGTATGAGTTGCCCGTATTTTCTTTACATAAATACAGCGAGCAGATATGAATATTATAAGTTACAGTAGGTCTGGACCTCTTAAATGTGATGGTTACCCATAAATCTTCAGCTGTAGTACGCCAGTCGTATCTTTCGATGACGGTCAAATCATTCCTCACTGCTATTAATACCCCACCACCCCGTGCTTGTGCTGTTCTACAATAATCACGGTCGCGCCGCCATACAAGATATCGGTCATCCAAAAACTCACTATCGTCAATATTATCTGTCAACCAGGTCTCCGTAAATACAATAACGTCATACGAATTTAATAAAATGTTACGATATAAACTATTTGTCTTCGTGCGCAGGCCTCGTACATTTTGGTAATATATGTTAACCATTTTTGAACCTCACAATAACTAAATGACCGATTGTTATAACAAGTATGAATACGATAAACAAAACCAGAGAAAACCAAGAATAACATAAAAGAATGCAGGTAGTAAGTAAAAAAATATAATAATGATCTAAACACAGCAGTGCACAGCGACTTATGACACACAAGTTTGAAGAGACTACGACTAATGAGTTGCGATAAGGAACAATAGAAACGATGTATGGCTGAATAGGCTTATCTAAACAAGCAAGGTGCTTAAAAATGTATCCTAAGGAGAATGTAATTAGATCTATAATGGCATACCTGTAAACAACCACATCATAATTACATTTACGAATGAATATTAAGTTTAACACGGAGCGACACATTAACTTTTGGAATACACTAGTAGCACTCCCGACGATATGGTTCTCAATCTTTTTCACACAACTTGGTTTAACATGAACCGAAACCGACTTAATGAAATTAGGGACACTAATTATTTTATTTTTATGAGGTCCTTTTCTATTTTCAACACCATTGGCGGTGACGTATCGGTCTTCCTCACATGAATTTTCGAGTGTTTCACCCAGGTATATTGAAAATTAGCTTCAGCTGCTGCCTTTTTAACTTTTGCCAATAAAGCTTTATTTTGCATTGTCAGGTGGTCGTTCACATAAATACGTTGATTTCCCGGCAGATTGATTTGCCCTGTGAAAAGAGCAGAAGCTTTAAACGCCAGTCTAGCAGCTGCAATAAAGTCATCCTTCACGTACCGATTCAAGAAAGACACAATTATGGGCTTCGCATGGTCTTTTTCTCGAGTTGGAACTCTCGTAATAAAGTTAATCTGAGCTTTCGAGACTGGGTAATCAATTTTTGTGCCGATTTTTCCAATGAGCTCGAAAAGGTTTTCGTGGTTGGTTTGAGGAACTCCTTTAATTTCGATGTTGTTTAATCTAGTCCACTGATCCTTAGCGTTAGACTCCGCTTCTAACTTTTCTAATCGAGCCTGGATGAGATCTACTTGCTCCTGTACCTTCTCCACGCGCATAAGGCGAGTTTCTATGTTTTTAATTCTTCCATTAAACTCCTTCAGCTCCCGGTTAGTGTCACAGAGGGATGACTTGAAGCCAGCTAAGTCAGTGCGCAGTTCAGCAATCTCTTCTTTTAGGCATTCCAATGGGGCCAGTTTGTCCGCCAAAGATCTTATTTCTTTCAGTATGAGTGATTCTGACTCGGGCCTTGGAGACGCTGGGGCTTGAGTAGAGCTTGATAACGCTGGGGTTTGGGTGGAGCTTGATAATTTGCATTTGCTGCAGCGCCATGTTAGTTTTCTATCACCCAGTTTCCTATGACCGGCTTCTGTTATGCCCGCACAGTGAAAGTGCAACTCCCGATTGCAAACTGTGCAGTGGACTCCATCGGTTAGTGGCTCCTCGCATGCTCCACACTTAAAGGCGTCCATGACTATGAAAGACGTAGATATGGCAAAGTGCAACGCGTAATAGAAAAATAAAAAAAAATAAAAAATAAATAAATAAAATTTGGCAATCGCTGGAATTCTATTATCAACGCAGTATAAACAGGTAACGAAAGCGACCGTGCGACTTCGCGACAGAAGCGAGACTGATAATAAAATAACTGATAGGATATCATCGAATTTATCTACGTAATATTATATTTATATCAGACTATAGACATTTACAGCTGACGACGGACCCCTGACTGAACATAGGCTGCTAAATTCTTAAAAATATTTAAAGAACTATATAACAACTGTCTCGAAACACGTTTAAGTTTATTTCAGTACAATAACAAAATATTTTAGTTGTTTTTAAGTGATAACTACAGTACTTGGGTATTATAGCATTTGAAACATACACGTATAGTACCATGTAGAAGTATCATCATTTCTAATCCATAACAATTATTTGATTGAATAGTCTCTCATCTGTCAACATTCAGGTTAGGTTTGACTGGCGGATGTAGTTTAAGTCAGTAAAATAAATATTTATTAGGTTTTGCAAATGTTAGGGTGAAAGAAAAGTTGATAAAACAATTAAACTTTAATAAATACGACATCATTTTTGATAAATAAATAGTGTTGACGCGGCGTCACGAAGTGGGGCCCGTCCACGGGCAATCTCCTTTATTTATTTGCTCCCCAAAAGTGACCTCCTTAATCAAAATTCATTTATTTACCTTACACGTCCGTGTTTGGGTCATAGAAATTCATACGCGTACCAATTTCAACTTAATCGGTCTATTAGATTCGAAGCAAATTGGTTGTAGCAGTCGGTCAACAGACACACGAGTGATCCTATAAGGGTTCCGTTTTTATTTCTGAGGTACGGAACCCTAAAAATCAAGAAATCTTATTTTTGTAACGTTGTAATTATACAGATATGAAGGATTACCTCTTCAAGATGTGGTACGACACCACAAAGCCCACCACCATATCTCTACTCGTGGGCGACTACCACCAGCTCGGCCTGTGGATGTCAGCTGGAGGCAAGGTGGTCGCCTTCGATCCTGCGCCCACGCTCACCAAAGGACTGCTTACATCGCAGAGGATCAAGAAGGGTGAGTTAGTTTCTTGTGAGAATAGAATGGAATAGATTGGAATAGATTGGGATAGATTGGAATATAATGGAATGTAATGAGAGAGATTGGAATAAAATGGGATATATTGGAATCTAATGGAATAGAAGAAATGGGATAGATTGGAATAGAATGAAATTCAAAAACCGGCCAAGTACGTGTCGGAACAAGCACAATGAAGGGTTTCGTAGTTGTGATGTATTTATCCCAAGAACAAACTTAATATTGTAGTTGAAAAATATGTTCCTCCATACATTCCAACTACAAATGTAAGTTTGTACGCTCAATATTGAGTGATTTATCATGTTATTTTAAGACCATTAACATTACTTCTTATCAATTTTGCTGTAATTTATATGTATAGAACTATTCTCGGATTTTTTTTTTTTTCAAAATTTAAGCTCAGCAGGAATGGTAAATTTTCATCTATTTCCTTTAATAACTTTGAATCTATTTATTTTAAAATGATAAAAAAAAATACATTTGAAAATCCTCATAGCAAGCCCTTTCATTTAATATGTCTCATGGTACCTGCAGTTTGCAAAACTTTTTTTATTTATAATATTACAGATATTTTAAAATTAGTCACTGTGACATCTATATCTTTAGGTACGCACGGCTGCAGATCAAGCTAAATTTCCAGTATAAGCTGATCTCGCATTGTATAGGATTTCCTTACAATGATAGGTTAGTGTAAACTGGAAACGTAAAGCTTGATGTGTAGCCGTGTGTACTTTTCTATTATGATTTACCTCTAATTTGAAAACTAAAAAGTAAACTTGACGTTTACATTGACACTTGACATGTACAAAACAACTTAATAATTTGATTACAAGAGGCACTGAAAGGTTCCGATTCAGCTAAGATTCAAATAAAGGTCAAGTAATTTTAAGGGGTAAGTAATATATCATATAATTACAAAATCTCTAATATTTACAAGATATAACAACTGAATCTATAATTTTATTTTATATAATGATCAGAATATTATAAACGATTGATATAATTTTAAAGCAACTTATTTTTATAAGCATAACATACATTGAATATAAAATCGTTTGATATGCCACTCAAAAGACATAAAACCTATTTAATCTAATATGATAAAACGCCTAGTAAAAACACAAAGCAAAAGCTTTCATCGTCTAATATATGAGACATTCACCGCCTCATCTAACCCAAATGATTCACCAACAATAGAGGGTATCTGGCGCTCGGCGGCCGCTGCCGCGGCACCCAAATGTCGGATTGCTCTGAATCGGGATGTTATAATAATGGTGGTATAAATATATATTTTAAACGATAGACTTAATGATTTTCGATTAAATAAATCGTTATACGAAATAAGTTTTAGAGTATATACCTACATGTTATATGTAAAGAAATTGTATCAACAGTTGGTATACCTCACGTTTATTACATCTTGTGATCTTGTGAACGTTATTGAAATGAAAATATACCAACTATCTTTATATGATAATATGAGACGCACCCAATTTTAAGTATGTTTGTGAAAATAAACACGGTCTTGAAATTTTATGACAGAAATAGAAAAATAGAGTTTAGAAACCTAAAATCTCGAAATGGTTTTGGAATCGGCATAGGTTAATTTTTAATTTACATACTGAATTGCGTAACACATTATCAATCGGAGTTTGTTTCATTTTGACAGTTCAACAACATTCATTGCGTTATTTATGTTGTCGAGCAGACAAATTCGAACATAATGAAGCAATGGATTAGCAATTTGCTTCAAAATCATTCAGATTCCGATTGTGTGTTACACAATTAGGGTGTTGTAGTATCAAAGTAACCCTATTTCACCTGGCCCTAATTCACTATGACTACCTAACAATTCCTTACTTCGAAACCACGTCAATTCCTTGAGCTAATCACGACATCTGCTAATAACGAATTCTCTATGACACTATGAACGAAACCGCCTCTACATAAAAAGGGGTTTCTACAAGACATGATATTGACGTGGTTTGCACGTGATAAGATATAAGTGGGGAATCTTAAAGAATTGGGACCCAGTACTGATTTTAATAGCTTTTGTCTTTTTTTGTATGATGCAGGTGATGAACTACGTCTGCAGCGCCTCCGGGACGAGATGACAGGCGAGGCTGCCGGGGACGAGGACGAGGTCTTAGGCGGTGGGTACATCATTTTATTTATTTATTTAAAATACGTTGTTTAAAGACTGCCTTGTTGGTCTAGTGGTTGCGAGCGCTACTTCTGAGCATGAGGTCCTGGGTTCGATTCCTAGGTCGGCGAAAGTGTTATTGGGTTTTTATATTAGTAATTTCTCAGTAGTAGCAGCCCGGAGTCTGATGCTGTTTCGGCTGATAACAATGGACTGGCCAGGGACAACATAACTGGCGAAATGTGGGTGCCTAATGCCTATCCCTTCGGAGAACACAGGGATCTCAACACCTATTCTAGTCCAGGTGGTGTATAAATAGGGAACGCGTGAGGGAGAGGCAACTTTGGCGCCCTCACGCCCCTAATCGCCGCAGGAGACGCCCTAGGCGGCGGGAATCTATAGCCGATTCCCGGCCACCGTAGGTGCGGGCTTGCGGACGACGAGTAATGGGTAGCACGCCGTTCAGTAAGGACCAGGCCCGAGCCTGCGCCGTAGACCCGAGTCTACGGCGCATTGTGTTCCACGCGCGCCTCAAAGAGCTGTCAGCAGTGATGGGGTCCGACAGGGCCGATGCCGCCGGGGTCGCGGGTTGTTCGAAAGAGTTACCGTGGCCCTGGCACAGGCAACTGAAGGAACTCGGGTGGGTTTTAGTCAGTAAAAGTCTGACACACCTTCCCGCTCCGCCCAGAGCGGGAGAAGTCATTTGATGATTTCCCATCCAGAAAAAAAAGTGGGTGTATAAATGTAGTTCTAAAACAATACAAAACAAAAAGGGATGCAGATGTCACCATATAATTATGAACTTCGACAGTTTATAATCTAACTCGTGAGATTGTAAACTGCCGATAAATTGTGGCTGTACCATACTGCTTATAATATAACGTATTAATTTGTTCGATAGTTTATGATTATCCATGTCAAACCTCACGCCTCTGAGTGTGGAAATTGTGACTACATTGTTGTATTGGGTTGCCACCTCTAAAAACAAAAAGTGGATTATAGTGAATAAATAAATTGTGAACCTACCCGGCACGGGTCACTGTCTTTTATTTATTTGCGTGATGCTATTGTTTATATGTTGGTCGCCTTCCCAAAATGTTTGCTGTATTATAGTCGTCTAACAATTTGATTACCTACACTTTGAATTCTTTCACTTGTCAATTACACTCTTAATGTTTTCATTATGCCCACTGGAACACTATTGTAATTCTATGGTGAATTGTTCATGATCAACAATATGTGGTTTTTCAGCGTTTTGTAGAAGACCATTTTCAATATCCGACATGATAAGTGGATACTTATAGCTTCACAAATAAAAAATTGATTAAAACGAAAAATACAGTTATTTATCACTGAAACTTACTTTTGTTTGTTTAATAGTAGTTCACTATTATGCTTTTGCCCGCGGCTTCGCCCGCCTGGAGGTCGGAAATTATCCACCGGGAATCTACTACCGGGATAAAAAGTATACTATGTGTTAATCTAAATTATAAACTATCTGTGTGCCATATTTCATTGAAATCAGTTCAGCCGTTTTTGCGTGATTGAGCAACAAACATCGAAACATCTAAAAATACAAACTTTCTCATTTTTAAATTACTAGATTTTGCTCGCGGTTTCGCCCGCGTGGTTATTGGAAAATATCTCACGGAAATGCACTACCGGAAAATCCTGCTTTATTCTTTGTCTACATTATAAATGGAACGTCTGTGCAAAATTTCAGCTTTCTAGGTTCAAAGGTTTGGGCTGGGTGTTGATGAGTCAGTCAGTCAGTCAGGAATTCTCTTTTTATTAATTTTTTTAAATATTTTTTTTTCTCTTTTTTTTAGGAATACATTAGTAGGATTAATTTTAGTTATTTTCAACAAGAAAACTATTGAAAGCCACAAAGTTTTATCTGTTTGTGTATATTCGGCGACTAACGAACTAAACGAACGAACGACAGTGTATGACAGATGACGGTGAATGAAAGATATCGGCGCAGGGCAAATGACGTTCAACCAATCAGCGCGTAAGGTGCGTTCCGTCGTAATCAAGTACCTATGATGCCAGTAAACAATTTGATGGTTTGATTTGACATGGATAGATTTTAAACTGACGAAAATGAACACGTTATATTGTAAGAAGTATGGTACAGTCAGTATTTATCGAGAGTTTACAATCTCACGAGTTAGTTAATAAAAACTAACCAAGTTCATTAATTCAAAATTCAAATTTAAAATTCTTTTATTTGGGACAACATAGGAACCATTTTTGTTAGTAAACATCATATATACAACTTATACACTAGGATTAGTAACTTCTATATAAAAAACCAAGTTGATGAGTCATGTACCTTCGAGGCACTTCATGCGGACAGTGAATGCGCATGAGATGCCTCAGCACAGGAGCTCTCGGGTCCTCAGCCACGACTTTCAGGATGCTATTGCTACTCCCTCGAATCCTCCCCACAAGCGATGCCACCTTTTTCCTGATGATAGCATGGAAACCATCATTAATCCGCTGATATAATATTAACAAAAAAATATAAATAAAAATTACGTGTATACGTGTAGTTCTTTGGAGGAGGAGAGAGAGAGGAGAGGAGTAGGAGGAGAAGTTTGTGGCTAAGTAATAACAGCCGCACAGGTCGATCCATCAGGTTAAGCTACGCTTGCCGGGGTTGGTCCGTGGATGGCTGACCATCTTTACATACAGAGACTCCTCCGTGCCTCGGAAAGCACGTTAAGCCGTTGGTCCCGGCTGTCATTCGTGGATCTTTGACAGTCGTTACGGGTCGTCAGAAGCCCGAAAGTCTGACAACCAGTCTTACCAAGGGGTATCGTATTACCCAGTTAATGGGTTGTGGAGGTCAGATAGGCAGTAGCTCCATGTAAAATACTGGTATTCAGCTGCATCCGGTTAGACTGGAAGCCGACCCCAACATAGTTGGGAAAAGGCTAGGCAGATTGATATACGTGTAGTGCTTTGTTTGTCGTCACGGTTCAGGGCGTCACACACAATGGATTAATCTTAATATTCTTGTTAAGGTTTTCTTTTATTCTTCGGATGAGCCGTATTGATTTTCGTTGTGAAACTAAGTAATAACCGTTAAAAAAATATTAACAAAAATCGATGAATTTTCTTAGATTTTTTTTTTGCCTGATATGTATCGTCAACATCTGTGTTGAACGTCTGTGAGGTGTGCACTTTTGGATTTTCCAATTTTTTCTAATCATTATTCTTACTTCGCTTAAATAAATATCAGCTGTTTTGTAATTTAAATTAATTAAGTTAACTATTGAGAAACTCACAAAAATTTTGTAGTTGTGGCGCATATCTTCTTTGGTAACAGCGTTATGTTTACCAACATGTTTGGAAACTAAACTGCTATAGGTCCACCTTGTACCCGTGCGTGCCCACACTGCTCGGTATGCTCCCACAACCGGCGATCAACCTTCTGAACGCCCTGGTTGCTCAGGACGTTGACAGATTTATTTAGAGCAGTAAATATATGTTTAATGTTTGCACGATGTTTTTTAGTTAAGGACGCTGTTACAAATGAGTAGTCAAATCAATACTTTTTTATACAAAAGTAGGTTTATTAAATAAAATGCTTTATATTCTTAAAATGTTGTTTGGCCAAATTGTTGATAGATGTGCATGGTACGTTTGTGAACTATAACTATAATTTTAGATAAGTACCGAAGTAAAAATAAAATTATATTTATAGTTCAGAATCGTACCATGCACATTTATCAACAATTTGGCCAAAAATATTTTAAGAATGTAAAGCATTTTATTTAATAACCATACTTTTGTGTAAAAAAGTAATGATTTGACTACCCATTTGTAACAGCGTCCTTATATGTTATCTTGTTGGCTCGCTGCGCGCTTTGGTGTTTACTGTAAATGCAGCAAGTAATTGTTATAGAAACAAACCTGTCTCTGGCACCAGCCTTTTCCTGCATTTTACTATGCTAACGCCTGTTATATTTCAGAGGGTGAGGAAAAACCAGAGCCTGAACCGGAGGCCGTGCCGCCGGAGTCCTGTCCCGTGCTCATTGTGGCCGCTAGTCCCGGAGAGTTTATTGATAAGCTTGGTGAGTATTACCCACAAATCCGTAGTATCAAAGTCATAATCAGCCTATAGCGTTTCCACTGCTGGGACACAGGTCTCCTGTTTGCGAGAGGAAGTGGGCCGAGACGCACCACGCGGGCACAGTGCGGGTTGGGAATGGGGATGTCACATGTCTTGGAATTTTTTGGTTCTAAGACGTGCCGGTTTTTTTCCGATGTATTCCTTCATCGTTTTTAGAGCAGTGGTCATGAAATAAATTATACTGCCTGCTTGACTGCTTGCTTTGCTTGTTGGTACTCACGATTTACCACTCGTAAGTTGGGCCTAAGACCACGGGCCCACTACTGCCCCCAGGACAGAAAAATGTTTATAAAAACATTTAACTATCGACTACAATTTTATTTGAAGTGAAGTCAACATATCTCAGTCACAGCACAAAAAAACGCATAAACTCATAGTTTATGTAATACTAAGCGGGATGACTGTAATTCTTGAAAAAGGTGCACACATGGATTTTTGATATTTTGACCATTATGACAAAAAAAAAACCGGCCAAGTGCATGTCGGACCACGCACAATGAAAGGTTCCGTAGTTGGGATGAATTTATCCCAAGAACAAACTTAACATTTTAGTTGAAAAACATGTTCTCTCATACATTCTAACTGTAAATGTAAGTTTATACTCACAATATTGAGTTTTACCATGTCATATTAAGACCATAGACCTCTTATAGGTTTTCCTGTAATCTACAGGTAAAGATCTATTTTATGTATTTTTTTCAAAATTTTAGGCTCTATAGTTTCGGAGATAAGTGGGGAATGGTAAACTTTTGTATGTTTTCTTAAATAACTTTAAAACCATTTATTTTAAAATTATAAAAAAAAGATATTTGAGACACTCACACTCACTCAAGTCCTTTCATTTGATATGTCACACGGTATAGTTTGCAAAACTTTTTTTTTTAAAATTTTCTTATTTGCCCCCCAAGAGTGACCCCCATATTTAAAATTCATTTATTTACTTTACCCGTCCGTGTTTGGGTCATAGAAATTCATATGTGTACCAAATTTCAACTTAATCGGTCCATTAGATTCGGAGCAAATTGGCTGTGACTGATGGACAGACAGACAGACACACGAATGATCCTATAAGGGTTCCGTTTTTTCCTATTGAGGTACGGAACTCTAAAAATTACCCAATATACTGTTTAGTAAATTCCACTTAATAAACATAAAAATCAATCGGTAAAGTATAAAAAAGAAAACTTTGTTTACGAAACTTAAATTTTCTCGAAATCAGCTTTCCCTGAGATACCGCTTTGGCGTTTAGCGCGGCAGTGTACCGCAGCTCTTTGTGAGTACTAATACGCACAAACTGTCATTTTCAAACTGAACTGTCAAAACTTTGATCAGGATTGGATGTTAAAACGCTAACACCCGAAATTCTTAAATTTTTCTTGTTTCTGTAACGAATGCTTGATTGATCCCCACAGTTCGTCAAGGCAACTTGGACGGCAAGCAAGCCATTGCTCCATACAAGTTATACCCAGTGACTGTCATCAACGAGCTCACCACGTCTCTAAAGGAGAAGAGAGGAGGTTCCGCCAAGGAGAAGGTCGAGGGAGAAGAGGAAGGCGGACGTTAGTACCTATTGCACAGTTTAATACAGATGGGACACTCCACAAAATCATTTAATTAAAAAGCCGACTCTTGCTTCGACACAATAAAGTGCAATTCAGGTAGCATAACTCTTCATTACCTACAGTTATATTCACTTATAAGTTGCCTCTCTTTCTACCGCGTAACCTTCTGACTCGTTAGGGTCGTCTTCTTTTACGACACGGCGCGTGAGCGAGTATCGAACTAACGTGCGAGCCGGCCGGTGCGCGGCAGCCCACACTGAAGTGACCCAGTGAGATGAGCCCGTCGCTTACTTGTAGCTTCATACCTAAACTGCGGAGTGTCCCATCTGTATTAATCTGTGCCTATTGACAGAGTTACTTTGTACGCACAGACATCCCAAGGAAAGTATGCGCTTCGAGAATTGTCGGCTTTCTTCGGAAATACGCTCGATCTAATATAGACCTGTTACAATCGCGGAAGTAATTGCCTTTTTTTTCATTATAATGAATTAAAAATTATAGATTAGCAACTCTATGCGATTCACGTACACTTTTGAGAGACTGATGATGATATGCAACCGGAGTAGGTAATCCGACAGAGAGAAAGCTTCAGAAATGTGCTATGACAGTTGCACTACGACAAAGTGCGGTAGACCAAATGTTAAGGACCCCAAACGTTACACAGTCCACCGGCAGGCGGACCGCCTGCTGCCGGACTGCCAGCGGACTGTAAATGTGTGGGGGCCCTTAGAAGCTTTGCCTCTCTGAGGTGACGTTCGTACTAGTTCGGAAAAACGAAAATTACCGAAGTGCATACCTTTTCAAATTCAAATACTTTTTATAAAACAAATTAAGGGCGCTGTTACAAACGGGTAGTCAAATCATTACTTTTTTACACAAAAGTATGTTTATTAAATAAAATGCTTTGCATTCTTAACATGTTTTTTGGCCGAATTGTTGATAGATGTGCATGGTACTATTATTAACTATAAACATAATTTTAGATAGATATATTTTCTCATTAAATGTACCGAAGCAAAAATTTTCACTTTGCTACATTTATTGAGAAACTGTACCTATCTAAAATTATATTTATAGTTCAGAATCGTACCATGTACATCAATCAACAATTCGGCCAAAAAACATTTTAAGAATGAAAAGCATTTTATTTAATAAACATACTTTTGTGTAAAAAAAGTAATGATTTGACTAGCCATTCGTAACAGCGTCCTTAAGAACGGGTCTTCTCGCGATATCAAAAACATTCAAACACATTTATTTGCTAGAATGTAGGTATACAACGTATGATCTTAAAAATAATGGCTCCTTTACATTTTACCATTATACTACGGTGTGCAGTTATTTAATTTAATTTTGCACCATGCTTTTATTTTAATTAAATTACAAAAAAAAAGAGAGCAACAACAAATAAGGACTCATGCATTCGGATTTTTATGGAACAAATTAATTAATTGATGTCAAAATTATACCTTTATCAGTTCAACAGGTACACACACACACAGGCACTACATTTTTTAATTAGTGCAAAAAAAAATGATGAGGCTTTATCCGTACGCGTTACTGATCATATTTGTGTAGTCAAAAGTGAAAAAAATTAAATCCCAAAATTGTCGACGAAAATTTGTCTAAATTGGTTAATTCATAATTGAATCAATCATTTATAACAATTGCTTCTAGAAAATACTACGCGCAGTGCTTTTCCATGTTAAATGAATACTACTATGTAGTCTGTACAATATTTCCATAAACTGAGTAACATTTTGGGATTTAAACAAACGCTAATAACTTTGCTGTTTACTTCGATCAATAATAGCACTAGATACAGGATCAGGAACAAAAATAAGTCGCTGTAGTGGCCACGTTTACACACACATAAACATTTACATTTGTTGCTACGAAATATAGAAAAAAGTTTTATAATATTAACAACTTCAATTCATTATAAACCTTAACAATCAAACATAAAGTTTAATTATGATTGCAAAATATTTATATTTAAGTCCTTCTATCATCGGAGAGAGGTAAAAGCAATAAATTAAAAATGTCGCTTGAAAATAAAAAGTAATTTTTATAATAAGTACAAAAATATTTATTCTAAAATGAAACTTAAATCTTGAGCACTAAGGTTAAAAACATTTTGTTGACAATTTCGTGCTTACTCTATTTTGGAACTAGACATAGTTCTTGGTATTTACATTTCAATGCTCAGAACACAGTAAGTATTGACAGACGTAGAGTAGCAGAATAATAATATATTTTTTAGGCCATGGTTCGTTTTATATGGTAGCAAATATTTTTGACCGATTTATAAAAGTAGAAGGACTAAATTAGTACAATAGTTATTTTTTTAAGACATTGCTATTAACTGTTTGCGGGTTGGCTCATTGTAATCAACCCGTATTAAAAAATGGGTGCGTCTACTTTTGTACGCGATTTTGAAGTTATAAAAAATATTTGTATTATATCGTATACTTTTTTAGGGTTCCGTACCCAAAGGGTAAATCGGGACCCTAATACTAAGACTCCGCTGTCCGTCCGTCTGTCAACAGGCTGTATCTCATGAACCGTGATAGTTAGACAGTTAAAAATTTCACAGATGATGTATTTCTGTTGCCGCTATAACAACAAATACTAAAAAACAGAATAAAATAAATATTTAAGGGGGCTCCCATACAACAAACGTGTTTTTTTCTTGCTCGTTTTTGCTGGATATTGGTAACGGCAACAGGTAGACGCTTGAAATATTAACAATATTTTTTTTGTATTGTTTTGCCACCACTCATGCGAAGAAAATTGAGTATAACTCGTTCGGTTTTCATGCATACGTCGAACACGTCGTTTGAAGCATAACATAAACCACCCATGTCTCTTAAATCGATTAATTTATGAAACCATAATTTTTGTGTAGCCCGTAGATCCATTTTACAGTCCTCGCAATTAATTTTCTTAACAAGGCTACTGACTACAAAACCAGAAATGTAACCTACTATTTGCGTAACAATATCTGAAGTTGGATTATGATCTAGTTTTAGCTGAGTTTATATGTTAATAAGAAAGCAAGTATATCACTAGGAAATCTACAAACAAAAATAACATATAAAGTAACAATACTACTCCATGCATTTCCCTGTTCCCGAACAGTCGATATTTGAAATAAGACCACAAAAGTATTTGTGTTTTTATTTTTCGGGCCGTTTTTGAAGCGCTTATCGGGAATCTAGTACTATTATTGATCGAAGGCTGTTTATGAATATTATTTATTGAGACTTTACTTAGATAATAACAAGACCTTCTCTAATAAGCCCTACTAATTAAAAATTAGTGGTGTATAATAATTAATAACAGATTAAGAATGTATAAATAATAGTAAATTGTAATTGATAACGTCATAACTATTGTAATGTCAAAGTGTTGATTCCGTACAATTTGAATTACTTAATTAATTATTACAAGTTATCAATATTATTGATTAGGTACAGTTTCATTCTCCACGATCTGACATGTATAGGAAACCAGAACGAATTGGGACAAGAAAACAAGCAGCGTAACGTTACTGTTGTTTATTCTGCACGAAACTAAACTAAAAATGCACTGCCATGTGCTTATATAACTTTCTACACCATAAAACTGCAAATAGGTGGCGTGCCAAGCAACTTCCGGAAATAAAATATTAAATATTATTTTAACAGTCTGCAATTGACTTCCGTTCTCTAACCGGAAACAGCGTTCACAGCACCGGAAGTCGGTTGCAGAAAGTCTCAAATAATGCAATAAAACTAACAAATCGATCTGCACCCAATCAACAAGATTTAGCTACATTAAAAACAATACGCTTTTTATAAAAAGCTAACATTCGGCCTTCCTGACATTAAGTTTGTCCTCAAACTATAAAGCTAACAATATTCTCAACTATGAAATAATAAGTTAGTGACAACTTAGCCCACCGCTTAAAAGGTAAGATATTACATAATCGTATTTTGTTAATTTCACATTTTCATTAGCTCATTCATACTTTTCTGTATTAATTTACCTTCGTCAAACATTGCACCGCAAGCTTCACTGGACAAGCACTCTCACTTGCCAGCCACTGTACGACTTCCAATGAGCGACTCATAATATCTCAACATCACATTCTGCATATACCACACATTGCACCGTAAGCTTCACTGGACAAGCACTCTCACTTGCCAGCCACTGTACGACTTCCAATGAGCGACTCATAATATCTCAACATCACATTCTGCATATACCACACATTGCACCGCAAGCTTCACTGGACAAGCACTCTCACTTGCCAGCCACTGTACGACTTCCAATGAGCGACTCATAATATCTCAACATCACATTCTGCATATACCACACATTGCACCGTAAGCTTCACTGGACAAGCACTCTCACTTGCCAGCCACTGTACGACTTCCAATGAGCGACTCATAATATCTCAACATCACATTCTGCATATACCACACATTGCACCGTAAGCTTCACTGGACAAGCACTCTCACTTGCCAGCCACTGTACGACTTCCAATGAGCGACTCATAATATCTCAACATCACATTCTGCATATACCACACATTGCACCGTAAGCTTCACTGGACAAGCACTCTCACTTGCCAGCCACTGTACGACTTCCAATGAGCGACTCATAATATCTCAACATCACATTCTGCATATACCACACATTGCACCGTAAGCTTCACTGGACAAGCACTCTCACTTGCCAGCCACTGTACGACTTCCAATGAGCGACTCATAATATCTCAACATCACATTCTGCATATACCACACATTGCACCGTAAGCTTCACTGGACAAGCACTCTCACTTGCCAGCCACTGTACGACTTCCAATGAGCGACTCATAATATCTCAACATCACATTCTGCATATACCACACATTGCACCGTAAGCTTCACTGGACAAGCACTCTCACTTGCCAGCCACTGTACGACTTCCAATGAGCGACTCATAATATCTCAACATCACATTCTGCATATACCACACATTGCACCGTAAGCTTCACTGGACAAGCACTCTCACTTGCCAGCCACTGTACGACTTCCAATGAGTGACATCATATTCTGCATATGCCAAACATTGCACCGCAAGCTTCCTGGTCAAGCACTCTCACTTGCCAGCCCACTGTACGACTTCCAATAAATGGCCTATGCTTTAGGTGGGATATGTACCGTGGGACTTCACCGGCTGTTGACCACTCAACGCGAGCTTCGTCAACACAGTGTATTTATCAAGCCAGCCACCCCACGACTTCCATCTCCAAATCATTTATTTTTCTGCTAAGTACTTATGTATTTTCATTTTTGCTTAATTAAAGTAGTACCAATGTTTTACTTTAATAATTTATTAATTTTCGCTTAAATCATTACATATATCTCTATTATTTCTAACACAGACTAACTTCTAACAAAATAACTTCATAATTTAATTCTCTTTTCCTCTTCACTTTCAATAACTTAATTATAAAATTGATAGATTAATTTTATTAAACTAAATATTTATGTTATTCTTTCCTTTATTAATATTTTTTTTTTAACTCTTTCAGATCAACCGTATCATAAGGAGAGATGGAAATCATAAACTTCTTTCAATTATCTTAATGATATAACACAATTTTCCGTTTGTATATCCTATAACTCATTAAGTCATTACATACTGTGTAATAAAATGTGTCTTTCATTTATCACCTACCAAATCAACTTGATCATTCATTCCGAATCAGATTCTGAACTTATTTCATTAATATTGGTGCTAATCCATGGCTGTATCTGATCCACAGCCCAAATATTACAATACTGCTTTCTGCCAATGCTAGACCCTGGTATGCTCGAGACTTCATATCTATCATTATCTAAAACTTTTGTAATTCTGTAAGGACCCGAGTATACAGGCAATAGCTTTTTACTTTGACCTTCATTATGACCTATCTGTTTTTGAATTTTTACTAAATCCCCTATTGCATATATCTTAGCTTCTTTACGTGTCCTATCAAATCTATCTTTCTGTTTACATTGGTCTTTCGTTATGTGTTCGCTAACTTCGGTTCTTATTTCATTTATGTCCCTGTCTAACTGCCTCGTGTCTAAAAATATTTCATTCATAATATTCTCACTACTATGGATCAGATTACGACCAAACAGAGCTTCTGATGGGGTTTTCCCTATACCTTTATTTAGGGTATTATTTAACCCCCACTGAATATTACCCAGCTCTGAATCCCATTTGGTCTCTCCTAATTTATCGGTATATGAAGTTAACGAGCCTAACACGGTCCGATTGTAGCGCTCCACTTGGCCATTGGCTCGAGGTGAGGCGACAGCGTTCAAAACGTGCTTAACGTGGTTTTTCTCGCAAAACTTTCGGAACTCATCAGAGGTAAATGAGGTGCCTTGATCGGAGATTAAACGTTTCGGATAGCCAAATGTTGTGAAAACATCATCTAATGCCCTAATAGTTAGACTTGACCTTAAATTCCGCAATGGTTTTAAAATACAGAACTTAGTAAACCCGTCAACAATTACAAGTAAGTAAGCATTACCCCTTGAACTTTTTACAAAGGGACCCAGGTGATCAATATGAACTGTTTCAAAGGGAATATCGTTTTTTGTTATTGGATGTAAAAAACCTTCTTTTTTTCCCGCAGGTAATTTTCCGTATGCACAATGTAAGCAAGACTTGACATATTTTGTAATAAACTTTTTCATCTTTGGGAACCAATAATCTTTTTTAATTTTAGATAAAGTTTTATCAACTGAAAAATGGCCGATGTCGTCATGATTTTGCTGACATATTTGCCACCTGGCCCCCTTTGGAACTACCCATTTTAATTCACCATTAACTTTTCTAAACAGCCGGTTACGTTGAATAACAAAATTTTGTTTTATATCAATAATCTCTTCGTACTTTGAATCATTTAACACATCTTTAATAAAACATATTTTAGGATCTGTTAATTGAACACTGAGTAACCAGTCGTCTTGTGTAATATTTAAAACTCTTAACGAATCTACTTCATTGTTTGTATGCCAACTTTCTTGAGGGTTTCTACTCAACGCGTCTACGTGCGTCATACTGTGATTAGGGCGATAAATGATGTTGCAGTCGTACTCTTGCAAGGCCAGCCACCACCTAGCAATTCGTGGTAGAATGTCTCGTTTTGAAAAAGTAGACCTTAAGGCGTTACAGTCCGTGACTATTGTGAATTTTAATCCGAGCAAATATACACGAAAACGCTGAAGTGAAGTAACTACTGCTAACGTTTCTAAATCATAAGCGTGAAACTTTTGTTCATCAATAGTAGTTTTTCGACTAAAGTAGGCAACTGGCCTGAAAGGAGCGTGATCGTCTTCCTTCTGCAAAAGTATGCCTGCCAGTCCAACCTTACTCGCATCCGTGTGTAATTCCGTGACATAATTTGGATTATACAAAGTTAACAAAGGGCGTTCTATTAATTTATCTTTAAGAGACTCAAAAGCAACCACCTGTTCGTCTTCCCATCTCCACAAACAGTTTTTTCTTGTAAGATCAGTTAGTGGCCTTGCTATTATCGAAAATTTTTCTATGAATTTACGAAAGTAACTAGCCAAACCAATAAATTGTCTTACTTCGTGTACATTTCGTGGTGTGGGAAAGTTTCTCACAGCTTCGATTTTAATTCTACCCGGTTTAACTCCTTCATTTGTAATTTCGTATCCCAAATAATCAATAGATGTTTGAAAGAAATGACATTTCTGTATATTTAAAGTTAATTTGGCTTCATTAAGCAGTTTAAAAGTTTTCTCTAATTTTTGAATGCCTTCTTCAAAGCTTTTTGAGGGTATTATCAGGTCATCCATATAAGCAATAGCTGGCTTGTCTGATGCGATTCCAGTAGAGCCCTGAGCGGAATTTAACCCAAGAGCCCGGCCCATGGTCCTCTGGAATACAGAGGGCGCATTGGCCAGACCAAAGGGCATCCTCTTAAATTGATACAGACCATCAGGCGTAACAAAAGCCGTGACGTGTCTGCTCTCTTTTTTTATTGGAACCTGATAATACCCACTCATTAAATCGAGAGTTGTAAAGAACCTACAGCCACTTAATTGATCCAACTGGTCTTCTATCAATGGCAATGGGAAGTGGTCCTTAACAGTTCGACCATTCAGTGTTCTGTAATCTACACACAAGCGATGTCCCCCAGTTTTCTTTGATACGAGTATGATCGGACTAGCGTAACATGATGAAGACTCCTCGATAATGTCATGTACTAATAGTTCCCTAACCATTTCTTGCACTATCTCTCGCTCTTTAAAACTTAACCTATAAGGCCTGTAAACAACAGGGGTGTCATCAGTTAATTTAATTTCCATTTCACTGAGATTAGTGCAACCCAATTCCGAGAGATTTTGAGCAAAACTTGTTCTATATTTTGATATTAACCCTTGTACTTTATCGATTTCTTCTTTTGTTAATTCTGAATTAATGTTAACCTCGCTTGCTTCAATGGGACTATAATCTGATTGTAATCTAAAACAATTTAATTCCTTGATATTATTATCGTAACCGATTTTATAGGCTCTAACCAGCAGCATATCTTTTTTTAAATGCAACGTTGCGTCATTTAAAATAATTATAGGAATATCACAACAGTTCCCCACAATCTTGTAAACTCCTTCTTTAATCCAATATTGACAATTATTATAATTGCGATAGCTACCCAAGACAAATACCGTGGAGTCCTCGACTACAGAAGTATAACATTTAATTAAATCGGTTTTAGTAACAGTATAATCCTTGAAAACGTATAGTTTGATAATGCTATTATTTTCATGTTCAATGCCAGGCAAGATTTCATTACAAAAATTATCACGTTTTAAAATCTCTAGACTATTATTAGTCTTTATAACTAGAATATCTGATAATTCAGTGAAATTTTGTCCAACTAGTAAGGGTACATGTAGCTGGTTAGATGCAACCACATAAATAGTGATCTTGGCCTCAACTCCATCTATAGCTAATAATATTTCAGTTTTACCTATAGGTACGATGTGGGTCTCTCCTATTCCTTTAATGATAGGTAAAGAACTCTCACTAATGATTAAGTTATACCGATATGCTAGTGTATCTCTAATAAGTGTGCATTGGCTTCCAAAGTCGATAAAGCATTGAACCTGAATAGAATTATCATTAATAGTAGCATTTTTATAATATTTATTTTGTGAACTGTCCAAATCAATAGTAGTAGTCATTAAAACCCGTTTTTGTTGGTTATTATCTTGTTCTTTATTTTTGTTTGAAAAACAGTCTTCAGTTTTATGCCCATATTTTTTACAATTTTCGCACTTAATAATGGGTTTTGGACATTGTAAAACTCTGTGGCCACTTTGTTTACAATTAAAGCATACTGAAGGAGTACCGTTTGCTTGCCTACATTGGTTTGCACGATGACCACTTTTACTACAAATATGACAAACTATGGTGGAATTATTCGGCAAAGAGGTAGATTTAGATTTATTTTTATGTACTAACTCTCTTTGATCACGGCACATGTCTTTAAGGTATTTTAACAAATCTTCAGGTTGACCAAAACGGGCTGAAGATGCTCCTGCTCTAATAGTGCGGTCCTCAAGACCGTAAATGATACAATCAACTGCTTTCTTGCCCGATATATCACATGCATTCAACAAAATCATTTTATCATAATAGTAATCATCGAGGGAATCACCTATTTTATATTTCTTTTCTAGCATTTCAAATAATAAAGCACCATAATTAGTATCTGAAGGAAACGCACGTTTTAAATTATGTTGCCATTCTACCCACGTATATTTTATAGTTTTAAGCCCTTCATACCATTTTTTGGCATGACCTACTAATCGTGGCAAAGCAAAATGAGTCGTTTGGTGATCAGACCAACCATAGATATGAGCACATTCGTCGACTTTAGATAGCCAGGTATCTATTCTTTGATTTTTAACGGACGGGTCAAATTCAGGAATTATATTTTTGTCACATTTTAATGGAGAATATGAAGAATGATCAGGTTTCACACGAGAAGAAATAAAGCTCACTAAATCATGCAAATTAATTGGCAAATTACAATTAAGTGGGTTACTTTCCAAACCTCCATCTGGAACTCGTGAAGATCCTGGTACTGCCTCTCGTCCAGTCTCCGCAGCGTAGCTCCTATTTTCTTCCACGGGTACAGGTTCAGGCACATTACAGTAATCTTCCACCGCTATAGAAGCAACCTCGCCTGCTGGTTGCCCTGCTATTGGAGTTTCACATGACCTGCCATCATTCAAGGTTCTTCTGTTTGGACTTCTGCTGGTCTTCCTGGTTTGGTGTGATCTTCTGGATTTTTGTTTTCTTTTGTGAATATGTGTACGACTGTTAGAATTTGAATGTCTTTTATCCTTTCGTCGCTTTGAATGTCTCTCTGCATACGAATAATCACTTGTTTCACTTGATGAAGAGTGCTCACATCACGAGTGCGTTTAGGCATTATAAAGTTCACTACAGAAACACTATACCATTTAAAGTTCACCACAGAAGCACAATGTACAGTTTATAACAATGTCTGTTTTAACGCTTACAAAGAGACGATAGAAAAACAAAAAAAAAAAAAAAAAAAACTTATTAGTTCTTAGTTCACTTGTACTTTATAGGTATAATCCCACTTCTGATATAGGAAACCAGAACGAATTGGGACAAGAAAACAAGCAGCGTAACGTTACTGTTGTTTATTCTGCACGAAACTAAACTAAAAATGCACTGCCATGTGCTTATATAACTTTCTACACCATAAAACTGCAAATAGGTGGCGTGCCAAGCAACTTCCGGAAATAAAATATTAAATATTATTTTAACAGTCTGCAATTGACTTCCGTTCTCTAAGCGGAAACAGCGTTCACAGCACCGGAAGTCGGTTGCAGAAAGTCTCAAATAATGCAATAAAACTAACAAATCGATCTGCACCCAATCAACAAGATTTAGCTACATTAAAAACAATACGCTTTTTATAAAAAGCTAACACATGTATTCATTGAGATCGTAAAATAATTTTTCTTTTAACCATTGGGTTACTTTTTTATAGCAAATTACCGGATGCCATAAAATATCTACCTTTCACCATGTCAACAATCAATTAATTAATTTGTTCCATAAAATCCGAATGCATGAGTCCTTATTTGTTGTTGCTCTCTTTTTTTTTTGTAATTTAATTAAAATAAAAGCATGGTGCAAAATTAAATTAAATAACTGCACCCCGTAGTATAATGGTAAAATGTAAAGGAGCCATTATTTTTAAGATCATACGTTGTATACCTACATTCTAGCAAATAAATGTGTTTGAATGTTTTTGATATTGCGAGAAGACCCGTTAAGGACGCTGTTACGAATGGCTGGTCAAATCATTACTTTTTTACACAAAAGTATGTTTATTAAATAAAATGCTTTGCATTCTTAAAATGTTTTTGGCCGAATTGTTGATAGATATGCATGGTACGATTCTGAACTATAAATGTATACATTTACAGCCATAATATACGAGTTCCTTATAATCTGGTTCTATTGCATTTATTTATTTCTAGTATTACTATTTATAACTTATAGATATAGCTCTTGAAGAGGAGCTGGTCCCAGCAATCGCCGAAGAAGCGATGGGCAAGTACATGGAGCGCATGACCCGCTCCATCGCCTCAGTGCGCGCGCGCCTCGCGCAGAGCGAGAACTACTTCTTGGACCAGCCCAACAGGGACAACCAGGTATGAAGAGTCTTTTATACTTTCGTCAGTTTTTAAATTCTTTCCCTTAACAAGTCCGTAGTCCTGACTCAGGACACACCGCCTCAAGAAAAGTATGCGCTTCGGGAATCATCGTCTTTCTTCGGAAGTACGAACGCGTGATGATTACGTGGCGTATTACGTGATGATGTAGAAGTGAACGCGAAGCGGCGCGGTTCTGCGCAAACCGAAACAGCAAACAGTCTATGCCTAATGACGTGCCCTAGGTGACCAAGTACACGTGGGATGCGAAAAATGAAGTGAACTGGATATGGTGCCGTCGTTTTTGAAGTGAAAACTTCTTTCTTTTTTGGGTGCGCGCGCACGTAGGACAAAGCCACTGCGTCGCAACGTATCGCATTGAATTTGCGTGTCACCGCATCGGATCACTTTGCAGTCGCAATCGCGTTCGCTTTGAATCGCCTACGTAAGACGTCGCGTTATACATATAGAGCTACTTAGTTACTTCCAGGTTCCAGGGAAGTACTACCCTAGTTTATATTACCATGATTATAAAATTACAGATTAACAGCTCTATATAAATTTAAAAAAAAACTTTTTATTGAGCGACAAATGACGATCTGTGACCAGAGTAAGTAGGTAACCCAACAAAGTGAACTCAAACTCACACTCAAAGCATTTATTTCAAATAAACCAATTACAGGCACTTTTGAATTGTCAATGGGTCAGTCAGTCAGAAAGTTGAAGCTAGTTGCCCATTCCAAAGCGTGGTAGATCCCTATGGAGAAGAACGGGCAAAAAACTCCACGGACACTCTTTTAAATCATAATATTTTTTACAAAATATTGGTTACATCGTTCATGTTGAAAATATACATGTGAGAACAATGTAGAAAGACGTGCACGTTAAAAAGCGTCCGTAATAAAAAGATAAAAAACTAAAACAACTAAATTAAATATTAAAATTAAACATAAGCCATGGCAGCTAAGAGACGACCAGTCCCAACTGACGGCGCCCGTTCACGAACATGACGCATGGATCAGCACCAATTAGCTCAACCATTTTGAAGGGAACTTGATGATCCAACACACACGTCACCACCAGCGAAACATTTGAGTGAGCATGACATACTCTCAACCGCCAGGGCACACTCAAGTCAGTGAAAGACGTACCCAGTAAAAGGTAGCTCAATAGTAGCTACATAGTGCTCTGCAAAGTGTGCGTTTTATACAAGATTTAAATTTCGTTTCATTCAACTGGAGTATGTGGGGAGGTATTTTATTATAACATTTTAAACAGTACCCCATGAAGGATGAGTCTACTTTAGCCAGTCTGAAACCTGGGTGAACTAATTGGTCCCTATTTCTAGTCCTATAATTGTGACCTTCACCTCTTTCACCGAAAAGATTTTGATTTTTCCTTACGTGCATGATGTTTTCGTATATACACTTCTGGACACATCTATTGGCCCACCTTAGAGTTTAGGTTTCGATGGTCCCTACCGAAATATGATTGCTAGATTGAACAAAAACTGTTGATGCAGTTTTAAACCTGATACATTTTACCATCTTTTTCGATCGTATTGTTTTAAATTTGAATTCAGAATACCATGCGACATGGAGCTACGCCTAACAAGTCGGATATGCGCCTTGTTAAAGGCAATTGATTTTTGAATAAAAAACATGTTTTATCAAATAAAGGTTTAATTTAATAACGCGTGTTGCCTCCATGGGCATCTACCACAGCTCTCATACGATTAGGCATAGAGTTTATCAACCGCTCTATGAAATTTTGAGGGATCATCTCCCATTCCTCTTCTATGGCAGTTTTCAACTCCTGCATCGTCTGGGCAACTGGCTGACGAGCCCTAACACGTCTTTTTAGCTCGTCCCACATGTGCTCAATGGGGTTCATGTCTGGGTTTCTGGCTGGCCAGTCCATAACTGTGATGTTCACTTCCCGAAGATATTCCCTGACGATGCCGGCCGCATGGGCTCTTGCATTATCATGCATAAAAAGGAAATTTGGGCCCACATAGTCCGCGTATGGTATCACGTGAGGTTCTAAGCACTCACGAATGTACCTTTCAGCATTTAATGTTGGCAGCCGTGGTCCTGTAACAACCTCAAGTTGAGTTTTGCCGCTCGCGGATATACCGCCCCAGACAGTCCATGAGCCACCGCCATAAGCAACCCTCTCTCTTTCAAAGCAGCATTGTGCGAAACGCTCTCCCTTACGTCGGTAGACCTTCTTCCTTCCATCATTGCCATGTAACACAATTTTAGACTCATCAGAAAAGAGTACACGGCTCCAATCTTGCTGTGTCCAATTTAAATGACTGCGTGCGAAATGAAGGCGCGCTGTTCGGTGGGCTCGCGTTAGTTTGGGGCCATTAGCTGGCTTGTGTGGTACCATATCGCGTTCTTTTAACCTTCTCCGAACAGTTCGAGCGCTCACAAATACTCCGTGGAAGTCGCGAAGTTGGTTTTGTATCTCAATGGAGGTAAGGTGACGATTTCTCAAGCTGGTCGTCACGATGAATCGATCCTGCCTTTCAGTTGTGACCCGAGATCCTGGCCTTCCTTGGCGACGAACAAAGCCGCCAGTCTCTAGGTACCTCCGATAAACATTTCGGACCGCAGATCGACTTAAATTAAGTTGAGCACTCACGTTTCTTTGGCTGTGTCCGGCCTGAATAAGTGCCACAGCTTGGGCGGCGACTTCAGGTGAAGTATCCATAGATTATTGATAGAACCTCACCTTAATGTTAAGAATAAGTAATGTTTGTTGCAAAACCAAAGATATCAATCACTTTTTCAAGAATTAAATCCAAGTAAACCAATAAAACCAAGTTTTCTTAGTATTCGATTGTTTGATATCAACAAACAGGCTCCAAATTGTCTTTTGTTTCTTTAAATTCTGTGTTCGAAATTCAAAAAAAGACTATTGAATGAAATTGTGAATGTGCCAGGTTCAAAACTGCATAAAAACTTTTTGCTCGACCTAATATAAAATTTTAGCTAGGACCAAACGAAACTGAAAATACAAGGTGGGCCAAAAGATGTGTCCAGAAGTGTATATTGGTACAAGGTACCGTCATGATGTTAATATCTTTAAACAGTTCCCTTAGAGAATCGCGCCTGCGGAGGCCATATATTGCTCTGATGGCTCTTTTCTGCAGAATAAAAATAGACTATGTCTGCAGCCCGTCCCCATAGTAAAATACCGTAAGACATAATACTATGAAAGTAACTGAAATAGACCAGCCTTGCGGTATAGCTACATCAGTGAATTGACGGATTTTTCTCACCGCATATGCACAACACAACACTTCATACAAACGCGCAATCATTTATGTGCACTGCTACAAAGCGCGGCAGTACAAGTTTTTCCTCTGTGTGGGAGTTTACTGTGTGGCGCGAAGTTCGTGCTAATTCGGAAACACGAAATAAAGCGAAACGCATACTTTTTTTGGTTACGCAAAAATACATTTGAAATGCATCGTACGTACAATTAGGCAAGATGCATTTATCTTGTTTGATCACCTCTGTTCTTCCCCAGGATGCAGCCAACGCAGTAATGGGCATAGTAGTGGAACACATAGAGCCCTACCAGTTCTGGAAGCCAGAACTCCTGGACGCTGTTCTCAAGTATGGCGACCGGCTGTATACCATGTCCATCGGGAGGGCGAGAAATCCACCCAAGTTGAGACCGGCAGAGATGGTGGATCACTTCCATGTCACCAACTTTAATGTGAGTTAGAAGACAGACAGGCAGGCAGACAGACATACAGACAGGCAGGCAGACAGGCTCAAACCCAAGAAAATTGTGAACAACTTCCATGTCACCAAGTTTGTGTTTCTGCCTATCCTCTTCCCAACTTCCCAACTGTGTAGGGGTCGGTCTTCCAGTCTAACCGCATCAGTTCTATACCAGTATTAATGAGTATCCTCTATAAACCTGAAAGAGAGTTAGAAAAACAGAAAAAAAAAATAGAAAGAAAATAAATGTTGCACAAAAACAAACACTACTAAATCAAATAACGGCTCGTTGGCGTAGTGGTCGCAAGCACGGCTACTGCTCCTGGGCTTCCACCCTTTATAAAAGGGAAAGGTCGCAGGAATCTGCTCGTTGCGGAAAGCATAGGACCGGTCGAATTCAGCTGGACGTAGGCCTCCCCCAGGCACCACCAGTGCTTTAGGGAGGCCTATATCCAGCTCAATTGATGATGATGATGTTGCACGGCAATTGATTGTTATAGTAGGGAACAATATTAGATTTCTTACCCCGGTGGGATTTCCCATCGGTAAAAATTACGAACTTCCACAGACTTTCCACCCCCCCTTTATGGGACAAGTTTTTAAAAATCACTTTCATTATAGGAACTCTTGCGCAAAACTGTTGTAAACCCAGCGACTGTGCGTTGTCTGTCAGTGAATAAATTAATTTAAGAATGTCAATAACTATCATCATCTGCCTAGGTTCCAGTCTAACTGGATGCAGCTGAACACCAGTATTTTACATGGAGTGACTGCCTGTCTACTCTACAACCCAGTTACTAGCTAACACGATACTCCTTGGTAAGACTGGTTGTCAGACTGAAGAATGTTATTAAATAGATTTTTATTATAATGTGTTTACAGATAAAGTTACAAGTAGAGCCCGATGTGGTCGGTGGCGATATTAAAGCAGGCGAGACCGGCAGCGTCAATAGCATCGAGAAAGCCCTTAACACCTTCTTCGAGACGGTAAGTTTATGTTAATAAAAAAACCGGCCAAGTGCGTGTCGGAACACGCACAATGAAGAGTTCCGTAGTTGAAAAGGATTTATCCCAAAAACAAACTTAACAATGGATCCCAAAACAAAATTTTTTTATGTCATAAAACTACAAATTAACAATTTTTGGACTTTTTCCTTTACTTGTGCTGGGAGACCTTGCTTCTTGCCAAACGTTATATTTTATTGCCTTGAATGCCATCCTTAAACTTACGGATTAAAAGTCAAAATCGGTTGAACGGACTGTAAATTGTTTAAATGTCTAATCTTACTGTAAATGGAGTATAGGTCAACGGGAAGTACCCTGTATGTAGGTTTTGATGTACTTGCGACATTGCGAGTATCAAAATGTGTTTTTATTGCGTTGACTTAGAAGCTTGAGATTTTTAGAACTTTGTTTTTTTCTCTTTTTTTCTCTCTTCTTAATTTTGAGCAGCTCCAACAATATTTTCGAATGCAAATCAGTTAGTTAATGCGTCCTTGTGGAGCAGGACAAGCATTCAGCCAAGCATTTTTGGGTCCGTGGCTTAGGCCCCCAGTGGTCGAGGCACCTGTGGCCGACGCCCCCGATTCGATTAATTTAATATTTTTCTTTTTTTGGGGTTTTTCACTTAGTACAGTAAATGAGAAAAGTGTTTCACCATAATAATAAAGTACTTTTCCTTGCTAAACAAAATTTATCGATCAAATAGCAGAGAGAATAAATCGCCACTTGACCTTATCCTTACACAACTTTTTCCCAATTAAAAGCATATTTATTATGTACAAACATACAAAAAATCAAAAAAATACTTCATATAAAAGTTACTGAATGTTGTTAATATACATATATAAAAAAGAACAAAGGGCGTTTTTTTTTATAAACCCCGTCCCTACCCTTGTAGTATGTTAAGTTTCGGATGGAAACGTGCAAAAATATCATAATATCTTTAGTGAAGATAACAAATGTGAACGAATGAATGAATGAATGCGAGAATATGGTATTTTGTGTAAAATTATTTTAATTATTTTTAGGTTTCTGTATTCATTAATGTTTGTGGATAAATAAATAAACGAATGTGAACGAAATATATTATATTGTGTTTCGGCTTTATACAATAATATCGTCCCAGGCACTTTGCAGGACCAACGAAATTGTTTAAATGTGCCCAGATACCGAAGTACCAGATAATGCTCACGGTATGCCAACAGCGCTCATGCCCGTTAAGCATGAGCAATAATATTCCTTTATGGCAGATCTGCCCTCCGAGGTGGAATCGATCAGTAAATAACTGTAATAAGTTTTATTTGATATGTGCCTCGATGAGATACGACCTCTCAGGAGCATACAATGTTCCGTTTGGATGTCATACTGTATCAACCTTGGACTTGGTGTTATGAACACTTCCATAATTATTATATACACCCCCTCGCATAATTATGTTCGCTAACATAGGAGCGTGCCAGGCGCAACATCCAATATAAAAGCATTCCTGTCATAAATATAATTATAATTTAAAATTATACATATACCTACTTACAATCAATATCAAATCATACTACCGAGATGACGAATAATAGAGAAGTATGGAAAAAAAGGACATGTTGCGCCGACCCCAAATAGATTGGGATAAGGGCAGGAGAATGATGACCTACTTACAATCAATATACATTTATTATTTATGTAAAATATTTTTGTGCCTGACAGTACATTTGATCAAAAATTGCTTTGAATTAAATGAATCGAATCGGGGGCGTCGGCCACAGGTGCCTCGACCACTGGGGGCCTAAGCCACGGACCCGCATTTTTGTCAGCGATGTAATCCCCCAACTTATAATATGCCTGGCTGCATAGTGTGCGTTTTATACAAGATTTAAATTTCGTTTCATTCAGCTGGAGTATGTGGGGGGAGGTATTTTATTATAACATTTTAAACAGTACCCCATGAAGTATTATAACAGTACCCATCCTCTTCTCACCACCTCACCCTCTCTATCCTCCTCTCCGGATCACCCCCCTCACCACATCCCCTTCCCACTAACCTCCCCATCTTCCTCTCACCCCCTCTTACACCCCTTCACCGCTTTCCCCTTCCCCTCTACCCTCATCACACCCTCCCCATCCCTCTTTCTCTCATCACCACCCCCTCCCCTTCCCATCCTCACCACCCCCTCTTCTCCCCCCCTCTACCCTTCCCTCTGGGGGAAAAACTATTATTGAACAACTTTATCACCTAGGCAAATATTTGTGCCAAGTTTCAAGTTAACTAACCAAATGTATGTGATTTTTCATATAAACTATATTCCCTGTTTTCACCCCCACAGGGATGGAATTTTAAAAAAATCGTTTGGGATATTTCCGTAACTTGACTGAATGATTATTTACACTAATTTTCGAGTTAATCAAGCTCCGCAGTAAAACCTGCCCTGTAAAATTGACTACCCCTTTTCACCCCTTTAGGGGTAGATGTTCGAAAAATCCTGATACACTTTATTCTTCATTTTTGATCTCAAGAATAAATACTGAGTTTCGAGTTAATCGGACCGCGCGTTAAAATTCCTCTATACAAAATTTGACACCCCCCAATCCCTCCTGAGGGAGTAGTTTAGGAAAAATAAAAATGAAAAACATTATAATTTACTTAGATAAATATTCATGCCAACTTTCAGGTCTATTAACTCAAGGAATAAGATTTATAATAATAATAATAATAATTTAAAAATTAAAAAAAAAATCAAATTTATAAAATAAAATTCAAAAAAACGGCTGGCAACACCAACGTCAACAAACGTCTCGGAATTTGATTTTATAATATACAAATATTTTTACCGATTATCAACAATATTTTGAATTTTATATGTGCTTTTAAGAAAACCCAACAATAAACCAATCCAAAAATCAATCAATTCAATCCAAAAAGAGCATTTCGACATGAATAAAAAACTATCGAATAGGAGATGACATCTGTCATGTCATCTCCGAAAATAACATCGATGAAAAATTCCGAAAAAATATGTTGACAAGATCAGCCGCACGAAGAGCACGCCTACCACCTCCGGACTCTTCGCTCAGCTCCGCCTCGCCGCCGCCGGTACCCAGCTCCATTGTAAGCGCTGTGACAACACCGGCCGCGGTAGCTGCGTCGAGCTCGAGCGACGAGTATTTCTCCCCGCCCACGACGCCACCACCTGCTCGCCGACGGGGAGGACGCCGGCCGCCGGATGGCTTAGGACCTCGAGGCCCACCGGCCTCTGAAAGGGTCCCAGCTCCCGGCGGAAGTGTGCAGCGCATGAGATGGACCCCATCCATTAATGAGAACGTCATGCGCTCATACTATGGGGCTACAGAGGAAGGAAACAATCTGACCGCGTACCGTGTTCGGATGCTCTCTCTTTTTCAGGTGCTTGAGCCAGCTATCAACGTTTCGGCACAACGACTATCGGATCAAGTGCGGGTCATCCAGCGTAATCATATGTTGGATGACACTGTACTTGATCGCCTGCGAATTGAAATGCAGAGTAGCCATGTCATTGCCCCCCCGCCGTCGCAGACTAATATAGTACCACCACAGTCCGACATAAACCAAGTTGACGAGGGAAGTGATGACAGGGCTACAAACGTAAGTACCCAGTGCAATGAAGAATTGAGGAGTGCTTTGGAAGGTGCGATTCTGGAATACCGATTCATGTCTCCCGAACTTAGACCACGCTTACCTCGTTTGCCCATGCATAACAAAAATAGGGCGCTTGTGGCAGCTCTGGATTCGCAGTTGTCAAACTATTTTGATGACTGCGAAGACCTCACCGATACTCATTCGATTCTCTACTGCGCGGCTGCAGCGGCATGTCGTGTAGCTCACGTCAAATTTGCTAATGACTCTAGAGCTACACGACCGAAACCAGCCGTACCAGCTTGGCAGTGCAGAATTGAACGCCGTATTGGTGGGGCCAGAGCGCTCATCGGCAAACTAACCTGCTTCAGGGAGGGCAATACTCGCCCTAGAGTGATGCGCTTTGTGAGGCGGGCGTTCTCAGGGACTGATGTCAGCCCTCAGGACTATATGTCCCGTGTCACAGAGCGCATCGACTTCCTGAAGCAGAAAATCTATGCATGGGCAAACCGTATTCGTAGGTATAAGCGGCGAGTGGACCGATACACTCAGAATCACACCTTCCAGAGCGATGAAAGGTGGGTTTATAGGGGTTGGGAGCGATCGGACCAAGGTGTGACTGACACGCGCCTGCCGGATGATGATGCCATGTGTTCTTTCTGGCGCAGTATCTGGTCGGTGCCTGTCAGTCACACCGAAGGTGATTGGGCTCGGGAAGTCGAGCGAGCCTGCGATCCAATACCAGAAATGGGGGCTATTACCATCTGTCCCCAAGATGTAGCTCGTGCAGTCCGTCCGTTGCCTAACTGGAAGTCTCCAGGGCCGGACGGACTGCACAACTTCTGGATCAAATGGTTTCTTGGATCGCACGCTCGCTTGGCAGCTCAGTACCAGTCTGCCTTAGAGTCTGGTTCGCTACCCCAGTTCCTAACGACAGGAGTTACCCACCTGCTCCATAAATCGGGTAGCACCGCGGAACCCAAAAATTATAGACCGATCACGTGTTTACCGACGGTCTATAAAGTTCTTACATCTATTTTGAGAGCTAAAATTAACAAACATATAGACACCAACTCCGTCATGTCTGCCTCTCAAAATGGATGTAGGAATGGGTCCCGCGGTACTAAGGAGCTACTCCTCATTGATATGGCCATAAGCCAACAGGTTCGTCGTTCCCGAAAGGATCTATCGACATGTTGGATAGATTATAAGAAGGCCTATGACTCGGTGCCACATACATGGCTCATGAGGGTACTGGAGTTGTATAAAGTAGATGCAACTCTGCGCACCTTCCTGATGTCGTGTATGGGGCAATGGAGGACAGTCCTTCGCTATCCAGGATGTCGAAATATCCAGAGGAATAGCGAACCGATAAGGATCGAGCGAGGCATATTTCAGGGCGATAGTTTGAGTCCGCTTTGGTTTTGCTTAGCCTTGAATCCTCTAAGCACACTGCTGGAGGATTCAGGTCTAGGCTATCGGTTGAGAAGAGGTGGTCAGGTTATATCCCACCTCCTCTACATGGATGACCTAAAACTCTTTGCCCCCAACAATTTGCAACTGATGGAGCTACTGAAAGTAACTGAAACTTTCAGTAGCGCCATCAGGATGGAATTTGGTGTAGACAAATGTGCGGTCATGCATGTAAAGCGAGGGGAGATTGTGGAATCCGTGGGAACGCAACTCCCGGATTCCATAAACCTTAGAACCCTCTCCGCATCCGAAACCTATAAGTATTTGGGTATGTCGGAAGCGTTGGGCATCAACGTTGCTGACATGAAGCAATCGTTGAAGGAGCGCTTCCTTGGTCGCCTGAAGAAAGTATTTAATAGTCTTTTATCAGGCGGAAACAAGGTGCGTGCCTTCAACGGTTGGGTCATGCCGGTTTTGATGTACTCTTTCGGCGTACTCAAATGGACTCAGACTGAACTCGACGCCCTGGATCGGAGGGTCCGTACGCTGTTGACTGCATATCGAATGCATCACCCACGGTCATCGGTAATGAGACTGTATATCCCGCGAAAGTGTGGAGGCCGAGGCGTTTTAAACGCTAAGACTCTCCACAATCGCGAGATATGCAGTCTCAGGGAATATTTCCTAGAAGCCGACGTGGGGATGCATCGAGATGTGGTCGCGGTGGACAAGGGCCTCACTCCGCTCTCTTTGGCTAAAGAGAACTGGCGCAAACCTGTAGTGCTTGACACTAACGATCGCAGGGAGGTATGGCAGAGTAAGGAGCTTCACGGGCGCTTTTTCCGGGCCCTACATGGACCTGATGTAGATTTGCTAGCGTCCGTAGCCTGGCTGCGTTCCGGTGACCTCTTTGGAGAAACCGAAGGTTTTGTCTGTGCAATTATGGACGAAGTTATCATGACGAACAATTACCGGAGATTTATTGTGAAAGACGGAACGGTTGACATCTGTCGGGCATGCCACCGACCGGGAGAATCAATTCGACACATTATCTCTGGGTGTTCTCGTCTAGCTAACGAAGAGTACTTGCATAGACACAACCTTGTAGCCAGGATTATCCATCAGCAACTTGCTCTTAAATACAGCCTTGTGGAATTGGAAGTGCCGTACTACAGGTATGTGCCCGACCCAGTTCTCGAAAAAGGAAATATCACATTGTACTGGGATCGATCCATCATCACTGACAGGACTATTGTAGCCAATAAGCCTGATATAGTGGTGGTGGATCGAATAGAGCGGCGCGCAATGATTATTGACATAACAGTCCCACATGACGGGAACCTCGTGAAAGCCGAGAAAGATAAACAAATCAAGTATCTTGACTTGGCTCGCGAGGTTGTCGACATGTGGGATGTGGACTCAGCAATCATTGTGCCGATAGTTGTATCAGCCAATGGTTTAATTGCCAAGAGCCTCAACCAACACCTAAGGAGGCTCTCGTTAGGTGGCTGGATCAAGGGCTTGATTCAGAAAGCAGTACTTCTGGACACGGCCCGCATTGTTAGGAGGTTCCTCTCTCTGGAGTCCTGACCGCCGGTAGCTTGGACCCTGTTCCTGATACCGGTGGGCTACTATTTTTTATATTTTTAAATGTTTTTTATATATTTTTTAAGAAATATTTAAAAATGTATTTGATAAGAAGAAAAATTAATAAACGAAATAATAATAATTTATTTATTTGTTAGAATATTGTTGTAAAGGTGTTACACAAAGTATGACGTCCATAATATTCTGCTGTTTCCAGCGTACAAATATTTTACAGAATCTAAATTAAATGTATTAAAACAATATTATTATACCTAAATTAGATGTTACATATGATGAACTATACAATGTTAAGGTTAAGGAAAACGTTAATTAGGTACTATCAAATACAATGTCAAGAATAATTAAAATATAATGTTAAGAATTATTAAATACAACTTCATGGGTAATTAAATATAATGCCAAGAATGATTAAATACAATTTAAAGAATTATTCAATACAATGTCATCGTTAATTAAAACTCTTTAGGAACACAGAGTCAAGTCGTCATCTAATTTAAATGTTGAATCAAATTTTTCATTTAAAAAGTCATTTGTTGAGTAGTAACACTTATGCAATAGAAAGTTAAATAATTTCTTTTTAAATGTCATGAAGTTAAGATTTTTAAAAACATTAGGTAATTTATTATAAACACGAATTGCCATACAGTAAACATTATTGGAAAATAGTTTAATTCTTTGTTGGGGTACACATAATCTGTAGATATTTCGACTTTTTCTTATTACAACATCATTATGTACTTGAAATAAAGCTATGTTTTTGTGTACAAAGACACAGATTTCAAATACATATAAAGATGGTAGTGGTAAAATTTTTAAATTTTTAAAGAGCGGGACACAGCTTTCTAATGGATGGGCTTTAGTTATTGATCGGATACATTTTTTTTGGGCTCGGAATGCTTTAATAATGTCAACAGAATTGCCCCATATTATAATGCCGTAGCGGAGAATTGATGCTACGTAACCATGATAGGCATAAAGTGCTGCATTGATACCCGCTACGCGAGTTATTCTGTATAAAACAAATACAAATCTTTGCAGTTTAGTGCATAATTTGTCAATGTGTCCTTTCCAATTGCAATATTTATCCAATGTTATCCCCAAAAAAGTAGCACTATCAACTTCTTCTATAGCGTCATTTCCATATCTTACGTCTAATCGGTGACGTTTGCTGTTGTAAGTTTGGAACTGCATAAGTTTGGTTTTACTAATATTGACATGTAAATTGTTGTCTTTTAGCCATACTATTATCATACAAACTTTGGACCCCCGTTTCACCTCCTTAGGGGTTGAATTTTGAAAAATCCTTTCTTAGAGCACCCCTAGACCTCATAAGGAACCTACTTGCCAAATTTGGAATCCCTAGACCCAGCGGTTTGGGCTGTGCGTTGTTGATATATCACCCAGTCAGTCAGTTTATCATTTTATTTATGTTTAAAGATCCTGACGGTGCAGTTCCAAACGTAACCCCTTCGTCCGCACGGGCGATTTTTACGCGCTCTGGATTTTAAACTCGCTGCTTAGCGCAGAGAGTTCAAAATCCAACCAATCCAATGTATTTTTTTTTTTTGACTCTGGTATGCATTCTGTTGGGTTCTCAATGCTCGGCTCAACACCGAGTTTAAAACTTGGTGCGTGATATTGTTATGATTTGATATTTTGTATCAAGGTTTGTAAAACGAAACGAACGTGCTCGACTGCCAAGACGGAAGGAAGTATATTTCTTTTTAACACAGACTTAATACATTCTTTGTCAGACAGCCTATGACTTACTGACACTGCACAAGGTGGCATTAGTAATTACTACTCTATCATATGGTATTTTGAGCCAATAACAACAGATATAATATATCGTCACTTTAAATAGTCGCTCGTGCGTACCTGGGCTAAATAAAGCTCAATGTGCTATATTTAATGGCACTACGAGCTTTAGAAGGAGACTGTCACACAGATATGAGTGACAGTGAGTCCTGCTCTTATTCCAGGAGAATGAATGATGATACAGCTTTGTAAAAGTTTATTTAAAATTCGTAATGGCGATATGTTTTGTAAATTTCGATTTGTCATAAACTAAATATATTTACGGTTGAGTATGTACTCTGTATGAGTTAAATAATAATGGGAAGAAATATTTAATTGACTCACGAGCCTCTTTTTAACATTCTGGCTTATTTCAAAGTTGGTCGCAGTAACTAAGCCTGCACCATAATTGCGTTACACACTATCGACCGGAATCTGTTTCATTTTGACAGTTCAACAACACTCATTGCGTTATTTACGTTGTTGAAGCAGACAAATTTTTCAGACGTATGAAGCAATGGATTAGCAATTTGTTTCTCAAGTCCGATCGATAGTGCATTACGCATTTAGGTTGCAGGGCACCCCGGCCAAATGGGTTAGTTTAGAACGTGACCAATCACGTTATTTACATCCAATTTGTACAAGTCACATGCTTGGTTATTTAGTATTTTATTAACCGACGAAAAAAAATGAGGATGTTCTCAATTCGACACTTTTTTTTCTTTTTTTTTTATGACCACGCATAACTTTTTACAGAGACGTCCGATTTGAAAAAGAATTGTTTCATTCAAGGGGGTATACATCAAAGTTGGTCCCATATAAAATTGATTAACTTTTCTTGGGTAGTTTTAGAGTTAGCTTCAATAATACGTATCTTTTCACCACTTTTTTAACCGACTTCAAAAAGGAGGAGGTTATCAATTCGCCGGAAATTACTCGAAGATGGCTGGACCGATTTGGATTGTTTTTGTTTTATTCGAGAGGGTATACATCACAGTTGGTCCCATATAAAATTTATTAACTTTGCTTTGGTAGTTTTTGAGTTAGCTTCAATAATACGTATTTTTTCCCTTTTTTTATATGGATGATGTTCTACGAGTACTTTGTTTTGCATGTAGTGGTATAAGAATTTGTGTGGGGTAGGTTCCACAACTAAAAAGTGAAAAATAAAAACTTTTTTACAAAAAAAATACAACCGACTTCTAAAAACAACTACAAAGTGAAAAATAACTTTAATTTTGGAAGTCGGTGTCTAGTTAAATGTATTTTCGCTTTTTGCCACCGACTTCCGAAATTAAAGTTATTTTTCACTTTGTAGTTGTTTTTGTAAGTCGGTTGTATTTTTTTTTTTTTTACCGACTTTTACAACCTTTTTTTTTTTTTTTAAAAAAAAAAAAAAAAAAGGTTGTAAAAGTCGGTTGTATTTTTTTTGTAAAAAAGTTTTTGTATATGGATGATGTTCTAGTTCGTTTTGCAGGTAGTGGTATTAGAATTTGTGTGGGGTAGGTACCACAACTAAAAAGTGAAAAATAAAAACTTTTTTTACAAAAAAAAAAAAACAACCGACTTCCAAAAACAATACTACAAAGTGAAAAATAACTTTATTTATTTATTTATTATTATTTATTTATATATACTTTATTGTACACCACAAAAATACATAACAAAAAAAAAGACACAAACTACAAAATATACAATGGGCGGCTTTAATTTCAGAAGTCGGTGGCAAAAAACGAAAATACATTTAACCAGACACCGACTTCCGAAATTAAAGTTATTTTTCACTTTGTAGTGTTGTTTTTGGAAGTCGGTTGTATTTTTTTGTAAAAAAGTTTTGATTAAGTACTTACACCAAAATGGGAATTATTTGAGGCTCACAAAAAGAGACTATTAATAAGAGTGTCATTGCTTGGCTGAACACCTTCCATTATCCAAACTAATAATATAAATGCAAAAGTGAGTTTCTTTGTTACGCTTTCACGCTAAAACGGCTGAACGGATTTTGACGAAATTTGGCACATGGGTAAACTATGACCTGGATTAGGACATGGAATACTTTTTATTTCGGTAGTACGTTCCCGTAGTATAATTTCCGACCACCACGCGGGCGAAGCCGCGGGAAAAAGCTATTAAATTAAAACTTTCGAACGTACCATTTATTCCAGCACAAACACGGGGTCCTCTGCGCGAAAGGCTACTGCGTGGCGATATGGAAGGGGGTCGACAACGCGTCCTTCTGCATGCTGGAGCCGCACGTGGTGGGGCCCAACGGTCGGTTCAATCCTGCTGGGGCTGCCACGGTAGTGTTGTTCTCGGATATAGACGAACTGGCGGATACGTTCAGAGATAATGTGGACAGGACTATGCGGCCTGGGGATAACAAGTGAGTCCGGGATCAAATACAGGAAGAATTTTTATTCAACATCTTAAATTTAATGATGATGATCTTGATTTTAATGATTTTTTTATGATGATGATGGTTATGATGATTTTTTTTGTCTTTGGTGAAAATAGTAAAATACTTTTAGTATCACTCAGTACTAAAATATTGAGATAAGGACCACTACGTCATCAGGCCAATGTGCCAGCAACACAAAACACGTTTGATCTTGATCCACACACTGGCTTCGCACCGCAACGTTGGCCCAGCACCCTAATTGCGTAACACATTATCAATCGGAGTTGGTATTATTTTGACAGTTCAACAACATGCATTGCGTTATTTACGTTGTCTAGCAGACGAATTTTTCGAACATATCAAACAATGGATTAGCAATTTGTTTCTCAAACAAATTGCTAATCCATTGCTTCTTGATAGGGTGCATTTTTTGCTTTGTCTATCACGCCGAGTCAGTCGCTGTGGACACACGCTTGCTGTCACTGAGACGTCACGTTCGGTTCGATTATTATCGTTTCTCGTTGACGCCCCGGAGAAGGCTGCGGTGGACAAATGCCGTAATGATAACATTTTATTATAGTTTTTGCGCTCTAGCATGGTGCGGATGACACATGTCAGTATGGCATGACTAGGTCAGTGACAATATGTACAATTCAATTTTATCGATAACGATTCTTACAGCAAAAATCTCGTTCTCCTAATGATTTTAAAAATGTCTTTGATATATCTTAGTATTTTGAAATTTATTTTAAAATATGTATTTAATACAAAACATAAAAAAATCACATTCAAAGCACCACTGATATTTATTAAAAAATTTTTTTTTTCATGGTATAATTTTTTCGGCTAATTTAACTCTATAGATGTCTAACAACAAAAATTAAAAAATACATACAGTAAACTTCTTTTTGTATAAAAAATATCGACTATCGATAAAAACCCATAATAGCAGTACATCTCATCACTAAACATGTCTATGGCGTTACGTTACACGCCTATCACTTTGCTTCATTTTTCTTTAAATTTGATTTTATTTGTAGATAATAACATTTTGGCAGGATAATTTATTTAATTTACTACAGTTATTATTGAATCCGTATTTTACGATTATGATTTTAGGGTGCAGCTAAAATATTAAATCATGATTGTAAATCGCGATAACATTCAAAAGTGAAAAGGAACAGTTCGTCAAATGTCACCCGCACCATGCTAGAGCGCAAGAATTATAATTGCGACGAATAGAGTATGAACACAAAATACTCTTTTCAGTTCACCATAGATACGTCATTTATTAAAAGTAAATTATTGTAACCTATGACAGGGAAAGTAAATTTTGTCGTTTCATGTCAAATTCTCGTTTTTGATTTCACATTTATTACTACACTACGCTAAAGATGTTTGAATTTTAAGAATTTTTTTTCTTACTTTTAGTAGGTACTCGGGAGTTTATAGAATATTTATAATTCTGATACGGCGAAAAAGAATATGACATATTTTTTTCTAAATAGCTCGACTTTGTCGTCTCTGCCTGTTTAAAAAACTGTGCGAGTCTTTTTCAAAAAATCGATATGCTACATCAATGCCCGGGTACTAAACAGCAACAATAATCACAACAAACAATTAAACAACAATACAACAACAATTAAAAATTTGACTTTGACAATGCCCTCATTTCGTAGCAGTATGTATCCATAGACCTACAAAGGCTTTACAGTTGATCTGAGTAAGTATCATTATTATCGTAGTTGAATGCCTACACGTGGGCTACACGAGGCTGGATTTCAGGCTAGGATAGTGTTAGGGTTTGTGAATTTTGATTTTGCTAATCGATTACTTTAGTCGATATTCGTATTAATAGTGTTTATAGTATTTTAATATTTTACGCTGGCAACTTTACCCTTTTATGATGTTCGTGTTCGCTCTGTGATTGGTTGACACAAAATGGCGGGAACCAATCAGAGAACTAGTTTCTTCCCGCTCAAATGGAGGGGCCAACGTGGGTTAGCGGAACGCGTGGCCGGTTGCGTGGTCTCTCTGGAGATTTGGGACTCGACGCGATAGGTTGTGTTACTTGTGTTAGAATAAATCTAGCGATTTCATGAAATCATGAGGTTTGAGGTCAATTCTAACTTATGGAGTTGTATTGCTGATTCTAATGATTATAATTCTGTAAAGCCATATTAGCTACGACCGCGTCTCATATTTTAATCAACATACAACTTGATACTTACCTGCAAATTGCAAAAAACGTAAGAAAATTTGAAATTCGCGGGATACCTTGGCGCATCCCCCTTAAATACCTGGTGCTAAATATTGATTTTTGTATGTGCAATTCAAGTGAAATAAATTATAATATTTGTATCATTGTTCGACTACGTCCCGTTGTTCCTGTTGGTGTTTGCCACAAAAGCAAGAAAGTGCTTGTCCTTTCTTTGGTGTTGTTCTTTGAATCGTTGAGCTCCTTAAGTCCTCAGTTAGACGTTTAGTGACAAATGCGTGCACTGACTAGTCAGGTCCCCCAAAGAAGTGTCTTTTTTTTTCTAAACGAGCTTTTATTAGTCTGGATAGCATCTGGGACCAGAGTCTTTGCCAAGACGAATCAAACGAGCCCCAAACTCGATAGGGTTGCGTCGTTTTATTACTGAACTCCTGTGGCCACCTTCCGGCTCCATCATCAAACCAGCTCGATGGTACCAAAATATTGCATTGTCACCGATTTTACATAGGTACGTATGCCAATTTTCAGCTCGAAACTAACACCGATTTTAATGCACCGTTATTTAGAGAATTTATTCCGGAAGGAAAAAAAAAAATCTTTATTTCACAAAAAAAAAAAAGCCCCAGAGCCTTGGTTTATGTAAAGTAAAAAGATTTTTATTTTGGAACAAAAACAAATTGATTTGTGTAACACATTCATATGTAGGATCGTCAGGATTTACTTAGTTAGATTCAGATAATCATGTGGGTTTCGTGCAATGGAAACACTAACACAGTCACTAAGCACAACGTATCGAGTACAGTTCCGCGACGTCTTAGTTCCGATGCGTTCAGACACTAGAATACAGAACATATATACTCTAACGGGAACTAGAATGTCCTCCTCGCCATCACGACCAGTGATCACGACTCTGTAGAAGCGCGCTGTAGGTGTGGGAAGATCACGTGATGTCGCCAGTGGCGCGCTTGCGATTCTTTTCGTTTCCGTACTAATGACCGGATCCGACATATATTTGTAAAATAATGAAACCTCGATGTTTAGTCAAGTCGAGAAACCGTGCGAAGCAGGGGCGGGTCGCTAGTAGGTACAGTCAGCAACGTAAGTCGATTATTACTGCTACTTTTTTACACATCATGTAAATTAATACAAAATGATTTGACTATCTCCTTTTTTCCTAAAATACCTAAGAGTCTAGTAAATCTTTAAATTTTACTTCTGTTCCGATTTTAATTAAATATCTTGCTCAGTAATTATGATTTAAAAAAACTGAAGTGATAATCGACAATTTTGTTGCTGACTGTACCTACAATATAAATCTTATAAATAATATAGGATAAACCTGTCTTACAGGCGGGGCGGCATGAGTTTTTACATACTAATAGAAGTGCTGTTTCTAACGTACAGTTGAACGTTCTTCTTCGCAGTTTCTCCATATCAGCAGTGAAGGTGTTCTGGGAATTCTCAACGCTGGCGGATCCGGTGAGCCCGCAGGGCGCCGTCCCAGATGAGGGCTATGAGTGGAAGGTGCTCACGGCCTTCGTGGAGACGGCGCGCGGACGAACCATACTGCGTGGGTCACGGCCTCCGGATGCAATGAAGTATTTATTGATTAATTTATATCTAGCAGATTTGACACACGTTGTCCTGTCCAAATTTCAATAATACATACAAAAGTCCTAGGTATATAGCATAATCAGCCTATAATGTCCCCACTGCTAGGACACAGGCCTCCTGTCCAGGAGAGGGAGTGCTACCACGCGGGCCCAGTGCGGGTCGGTGGATGTCACAAACATGTCTTCGAATTTTTGGTTCTAGGACATGACTGTTTCCTTCACCGTTTTGAGAGCAGTGGTGATGAAATAATTTACACAAAGTAAAGCCCTGTCTGGGTTTGAACCTACGGCCTACAACTCGTAAGTCGTAGTCATTACCACTAAGCCACCACTGCTCTCGTATATAATAAATAGGTACTGATTTAATAAAACCTTATTCGGACTATAACGATCATATAAAAATGCGGCAAAGTGTGTGTCGGGCCACGCGCAGTAATAGAGTTCCGTAGTTGCACAATAATGCGGACTAAGAAGAGGGTTTTTTGTTGTTTCATGAATATTTGACTATTACTCGTAAAATTGACCATCCAAAACTAACCGTTTAGCTGGCAGGGGGGGGGAACACCTGACTCAAAAATTAGCACTTTAAGGCCAGGTTATTCGGGCCTGTAGGCCTTTGAAACGCTACCTCCGCCTCCCCCAAATGCAGCGCGACGTGTTTATTTACGACGCGCCGCCGACGATTTCACAGAAAATCCATGCCACAGTGTAAAATATTTGCAGTTGATCAACTTAATTAGTTTTTCTTAGGTCGATTTTTTCCATATGTTTACTTTTTATGGTGTCTACGGTGGAGTAAACTAAGATTATTAAATAAAATGTCGTTTTGTTTTCACATTATCAGATAACGATACCAACACGATTTGATAGCGATAGGTACAATTATTAATAAGAAATTAAAAAAATAATTAAAATAATTTTTATTATTAATAAGAACGTCTATTTTAGTCAACTTTCATCAAAGCAAACCACAAAAGTTTGATTCTCAACTGTTGATATTTTTTTTCGATTCTTTTTTTTAATTTTGATATACTGTTATTTGATAGTTCGTAGAACGTACACAGAATACATGAAGTTTATTCCTCTTATATCATCTATGTTTATAATATAAATAAATATCAATGGTTAGCTGACAGTATTAATGAGAAATCCCGTGTGTACAATCCACTGTCATATTTTTTAGCGATAACCGGGTTCATCAGGAACAATCTGTAAGAATCACTCAGTGTATCAGTGTTGTGCCATTAGGTATTATATGCTGTTAAGGCTGCGGGTTTCGACCTCAGGACACGCTGCTCCTTAAACGGACGACTCTCTGTATATTTAGGCTGCTGATACCACAACTACTAACGTACTGTACAGGAAAGTTTTTTATAATGTGTCTGTTGTTTTAGTATATTGTGAACGAAGTCGCGGGCAGAAGCTAGTTAAAGAAAAACATGATTTTGCGGTTCTATGGTGAAATTTCAAAATTGCAATGGTTTTTTAAATTGCAATTTTAATAGAAATTTAATTACTTTCGTTACAAAAACAACTCTTCATGCTTCTAGATCCAGCGGTTTAGGCTGTGCATTGTCTGTCAGTGAATATAAGAATTTTATCAAGTAGACAAGCCGTGTGCCCGATGGTATTCCATGGACATAAATGGTGAATTTCCATACAAACTTTCATCCCCTATTTAACCCTTTTAGTGACTGAATAAAAAAACAATAATATTTTTATTAACTATGGGCTAAAAATGGTCGTACTATTTTGCTTATGCTGTAACCATATTCTTTTGTTTTTGATGTTGACCACTGCTCATGAAGATCAGTAAATATCAATCAAGGGACGTACCTACTGCTACACCTATAATTTATCGAATCTACTATTATAAGGGCAAATTTTTAAATCGCCAGATAAGTTTTATTTATGTTATTTATTGTTTTATTGTTTTTTATTTATTGTTATTTAGTTTTACCGACAACCGGACACATTGTATTTATATTATGTGTGAGGATATGGTAGGGTATGGTAGCGAAGACAGTTCGATGAAGAGTGAAAATAGTAATATGGATGAATCTGATGAAAAAATCTTAGAAAAATGTGTTTTAAAACTTCTTCATAAAGGACCACGATAAAAAATTATATACTACTCGCGCTTGACTATAAATTTACCGATAATAATTTGCAATGCGTCTTAACACTATCGTAAGATGACAATTTAACGTCATCATACCACATAGAAATAATCACATTTTCGAAAACGATATTATGAATTAAAACTATAATATAATTACGAGATATTTTTTCTGAGCTATCGCAATTTCATATCTAATGTGTTTTTCGTTTATTCGATTTTTTTTGAACAACTGCAGGGAGAGCGAATTTTTAAAAATTTTGACACAGGTCCAACCTTGATGAAGTCCCGCAGGACTCTGAGCGCGAGCCGATTTAGCCCAATTTACTATTTTTGTGTTTATTTAGAAAAAATGTATTACACTTAAAAATCCAACCGTAGAATTCCCTCTGAAATACTATTACCTCATGGTACATGCAATTTTCATATAATTTTGTGCTATAACTAGGAAATGAAACAAAAAATAGTTTTGAAATCGACCCCATTTCGGATTTTTTTTTATCGAGCAAATTACAATTTATCGTGTTTTGAACCGTAGAATTACCTAAAGCAAGGATGTATCTATGACATATTTTTTTTTCAGGATCTAAATACCCTAATTTGACTATTTAAAATTGATTCTAAAAACAGGAATATTCAAATAGTGTGCCCTTAAAGCAACGAAACAGCGAGCAGCGAGCTTTATTTCAGAAACGGATCCCTAAATCGAAAAATTGTTTTCACAAGCTCGCAATATTTTTAAAAGAACCATCCAACCATACGATACTATGGGGTGGACGAGAAAAAAAAATACATCCCCACTTTACGTGTACCAGAAAGGGAAACCTAAGAAAAATTCTTTTTCATGATTATATTTTATCACATTATCGGCGTGATGAATATGTATATCCATGCCAAATTATAGCTTTCTAGTACTAAGAGTCTCTGAGCTAAGCTGCGGACGGACAGACGGACGGACATAGCGAAACTATAAGGGTTCCTTGTTGACTACGGAACTCTAAAAAGAAAATTAACGAAATCGGTCCAGCCGTTCTCAAGTGATGCGCTGGCTTATTCCGTTGACCACCCTAAAACTGCCACTCTAGGGTGGATATTCGGAAACGCGAGTTCTTCTGACCACCCCAGACAGGATGGATAGTTGGAAGTCGTACGAGTATATTATTTTTCTTTCGATTTTCCCCCTCGGCTATGTACAGTCATTTAGAGAAAAAATATAGAAACGGGCCCAAGATACCTATCGAATATCATTAGCTTTGTATGTATTTTTATAGGTACAGTCAGCAACAAAAGTCGATTAACATTTTAGTTTTCTAAATCTTAATTATTGAGAAAAATACTTCATTAAAAACAGAACAGAATGTAAATTTTAAAGAAGAATAACTCTTATCTCATCAATGAAATGCTAAAAAGCAGGGTATCATATCATTTTGTGTTAATTTAGATGATGTCAAAAAGCAGCAGTGTTACCCGACTTCTGTTGCTGACCGTAGGTATCTATATTCGAGGTAAAATTTGCGTGGTCGGACACGCACTTGGCCAGTTTTTTTATGAATCTGTATTTTCCCACTGCTGGGAGCGCCCAGCAGTGGGAAAATGGCCCAGACCAGCGGGTCTGGCCCGCAACTTTCACTGTTCCCTGATTGTTGCCATCTCAATTAATTGTTAACATCTTCTGGGCCACTGAACGCCCATAGACGTCATAACAGTAAAACTTGTATTGTATCTCGTTCAGCGTGACTCCCAACCTTTTTTGTTTCTTCTTTGACAGTTGTATGAAATGGCTATAAACAGGAGACAAACTTGACTGTACTGTACACACCTGTCTACAAACCCTGACTGTACTGTACACATCAGCCTACAAACCCTGACTTCTATACACTTCTGCCTACAAACCCTAACTGTACTGTAAACATCTGCCTACAAACCCTGACTGTACTGTACACATCTGTCTACAAACTTGACTGTACTGTACACACCTGTCTACAAACCCTGACTGTACTGTACACATCAGCCTACAAACCCTGACTTCTATACACTTCTGCCTACAAACCCTAACTGTACTGTACACATCTGTCTACAAACTTGACTGTACTGTACACATCTACCTACAAACCCTGACTGTACTGTACACATCTACCTACAAACCCTGACTGTACTGTACACATCTGCCTACAAACCCTGACTGTACTGTACCCATCTGCCTATAAATCCTGACTGTACTGTACACAGATGCCTACAATCCCTGACTGTACTGTACACATCTACCTACAAACCCTGACTGTACTGTACACATCTACCTACAAACCCTGACTGTACTGTACACATCTACCTACAAACCCTGACTGTACTGTACACATCTGCCTATAAATCCTGACTGTACTGTACACAGATGCCTACAAACCCTGACTGTACTGTACACATCTACCTACAAACCCTGACTGTACTGTACACATCTACCTACAAACCCTGACTGTACTGTACACATCTACCTACAAACCCTGACTGTACTGTACACATCTACCTACAAACCCTGACCGTACTGTACACATCTACCTACAAACCCTGACTGTACTGTACACATCTACCTACAAACCCTGACTGTACTGTACACATCTACCTACAAACCCTGACTGTACTGTACACATCTGCCTACAAACCCTGACTGTACTGTACCCATCTGCCTATAAATCCTGACTGTACTGTACACAGATGCCTACAAACCCTGACTGTACTGTACACATCTACCTACAAACCCTGACTGTACTGTACACATCTACCTACAAACCCTGACTGTACTGTACACATCTACCTACAAACCCTGACTGTACTGTACACATCTACCTACAAACCCTGACCGTACTGTACACATCTACCTACAAACCCTGACTGTACTGTACACATCTACCTACAAACCCTGACTGTACTGTACACATCTACCTACAAACCCTGACTGTACTGTACACATCTACCTACAAACCCTGACCGTACTGTACACATCTGTCTACAAACTTGACTGTACTGTACACATCTACCTACAAACCCTGACTGTACTGTACACATCTACCTACAAACCCTGACTGTACTGTACACATCTGCCTACAAACCCTGACTGTACTGTACCCATCTGCCTATAAATCCTGACTGTACTGTACACAGATGCCTACAAACCCTGACTGTACTGTACACATCTACCTACAAACCCTGACTGTACTGTACACATCTGCCTACAAACCCTGACTGTACTGTACCCATCTGCCTATAAATCCTGACTGTACTGTACATAGATGCCTACAAACCCTGACTGTACTGTACACATCTGTCTACAAACTTGACTGTACTGTACACATCTACCTACAAACCCTGACTGTACTGTACACATCTGCCTACAAACCCTGACTGTACTGTACACAGATGCCTACAAACCCTGACTGTACTGTACACATCTGCCTACAAATCCTGAATGTACTGTACACAGATGCCTACAAACCCTGACTGTACTGTACACAGATGCCTACAAACCCTGACTGTACTGTACCCATCTGCCTATAAATCCTGACTGTACTGTACACATCTGCCTACAAACCCTGACTGTACTGTACACATCTGCCTACAAACCCTGACTGTACTGTACACATCTGCCTGCAGTGGAAATATTTAATTATTGTAACCAGATTCATTCGAGACGCCTTACTGCAATCCTCAAGTGCGGCCATCGTGGGCGCGGCCATGTCGCGTGTCCGTCGACCACACCTATGGACCAGACGGACTGTGGACGAGGTCTTGTCCGTCGCTTGCCAGCTGTTCACTGCCTCGCTCAGCTCGTTGGGATACGAGTTCAGACCGGGAGAAGATGTTCTACTACCACTACAGGTAAGATATTGAGCCAGGAGGCACACCTGTGGACCAAGCAGACTGCGGACGAGGTAAGTCCGTTGCTTGCCAGCTGTTCACTGTTGTCTCGTTGGCTCGGTTGGCTCGTTGGGATATGAGTTCAGACCGCGAGAAGATGTACTCTTTGCCACTACAGTTCAACTTTGATTACATGACATGTGATTTTGGAACAGTAACTTAAATACCTGGGCTTAAAGTTTGGTTTTCACTACAATTTGTACCGTCTTATTACAAAATAATATAAGCCTAATCGTTATCACTGTTCTAGACCATAGTGCCTTTTTTGAATTTTTATATTTATTTCGACTGCGTTAAAGTTCTAAACACAACTGTATTTCTGTCACAATTACATTTTTATTACAAAAACGGGCTCAATGGTTGTGTATTTATTGCCTGATGGAAAGCGATATGGTTTATATTAATTTAAACCATGTCAAAAGAAATCTAATAAGTATATTATTTTGTAATAAGACGAAACGAACGACGATAGTTTACGAAATTTTACAAAATTATAATAAAGGTTGTCCCAGAATTTATTAATGGTTTGAATTAAATAGAAAATATTTTAATATAATTTATTTATTGAATCATAAAGTATGTATGGAATAGCACATTCAACAAATGGGGCCTTCTTGAATGAAATGGTCTGCCTCTTCGATTTTATTCGTTTTCACAAGGATTCTGAACAGCGGCCCCAGAGCCAGCCATGAACACGTAATTTGGTTCCTTTTTTGAAATTTTTGAAGTGATGTAACTCAACAATGCATTGACTGGACCAAGTCGATTCGTATTGATCTGAACTTTCATCATCATCATCATCCTTTTCCCAACTATGTCGGGGTCTGCTTCCAGTCTAACCGGATGCAGCTGAATCTTACATGGAGCGACTGTCTATCTGACCTCCACAACCCATTTACTGGGGTATAACAACATCCCTTGGTTAGACGTTGTCAGACTTTCGGTCTTCTGAAGACCCATAACGACTGTCAAATGTCCACGAATTACAGTCGGGTTCAACGGCTTTACGTACTTTCCAAGGCACGGAGGGGTCTTGGTATGTAAAGATGGTCCTCCACTTACGGATCTACCGCGGCAAGCGCAGCTTAACCTAAACGATCGACCAGAGTGGCTGTTGCTACTTAGCCACGAGCCTCTCCTGAACTTTCATCCCTATCGATATGAAACATGTACAAATCATACACCAAAATGGCCGCCGATTCCTTAACTACTGTCTAATTTTTAATTCGACGGAATTCTGACATTTCAGAGCCAATAATAAATCGGTCCTACTAAAAACGGAACGCATTTAAGCGAAATTAAAAAAAAAAATATTCATGATTTTAAGGATTCAATTAGGAAAACTAAAACTTAAAAATTTACTGATAATTTTAAAATGTTAATCGGTTTTTTTATTATCAAATTATTGAAGTTACAATAATTAGTAAGGTAATTAAATTTATTTCACGGGAGTCCCTGTCCACTAATCCATAGGTTACAAACCTTTTTAAGGAAAACCATTTTGTTTGTAATATCTTCGCGTCTTGTAACTACAGACAGACAACGATGATGGTATTAGTGATAATGATTCCTAAATAAATATTTAATTTTAAAAAAATGTGATCTTATACTCTATTTTTCCATTTAGCCATTTAAAATTAACATTTTAGTTAGTGTGCATTGAATGCACAGAACAAACACTATTTACATTGTCATAGACTTGATCTCATTTTCTTTCATATTTTTTGTTATTTTACATCCAAAAAATTCTAGTCATAATTCTAATAACTTATAAAAAGAACAAAACAGAAAAGGTTTATGATATCTGAAGTGTAAAAAAATGACAGCTGTCAGAATTACGTCGAATTAAAAATCAGAGTTTAAATATGCCATTTGTAAAAATCAAGTAGGTAACTAACGCTCTGTAATTTACTATTTACTAGATTCTTTTTAAATGTTATAACGTGAACCAAAACCAGTTCGTTGTCTCCTGGCACGTCGACTGTACACATGGGTGTACATAAGGAAAAATCTTTTATATAGTAGGTATATAAGCTTATATCATATATATATATAAATGTAAAAAAACATCATGCGATAGAATAAAATCATCATCAGTAGTTGTGAACCTATGGGGTTCGCAATTAACCCCCCACCCCCCTCTCCTCCCACTGGGGTTTTGGGTTCATAAATTAGTACATAATTTACATCCAAAGGGTTATATTGCACAGGTGTTGCAACGCTTCGTGTTAGGAGTGAACTACGTGCGCTACGAGCTAGAGGAAGTGTACAGCGGGAAGCTGGAGCAGAAGGAGCCCGGTAAGATGACCCTCAGGTAAGAATCAACAAGAAGAACAAGCAAAAATCATTTAGTTGCAGAAAATATTTATAATATTTCGACGACACGGTTGGCGCAGTGGTTGAGCGATTGACTGCTGCGCAGCATGTCGCGGGTTCGATTCCCGCACGGAACAAATATTTGTACGACCTACAAGTATTTGTTCCGAGTCTGGGTGTTTTTCTATCTATAATATGTATGTATTTACAAAAAAAAAAAAAAATGTATATAAGTAGTTTATCAGCCATCTCGTTACCATAACACAAGCATTAGGTTGCTTAGCTTGGGGCTAGATGGCGTTGTGTGATATGTCCAAACATATTTATTTATTTATTTTAAGGACACTATTAGAAGGACTTGGTGAAATCTGGGTGTACTATAGCTACACCTCTGCCCTCTCCTGCTCTTTCGGTTTTAGACAGGCGTGATGCTTTGTTCAATATTTTAGGAAAAAAAACTTTTTTACAAAAAAATACAACCGACTTCCAAAAACAACACTGCAAAGTGAAAAATAACTTTAATTTCGGAAGTCGGTGTCTGATTAAATGTATTTTCGTTTTTGCCACCGACTTCCGAAATTAAAGTTATTTTTCACTTTGCAGTGTTGTTTTTGGAAGTCGGTTGTATTTTTTTGTAAAAAAGTTTTTATTTTTCACTTTTTAGTGGTTCACATGTGCTTACCCCTTCACAGCGTACTGGCGTGATGTTATGTTATGAACTGGTGTGAACAACAAACAGACATGAGATTTCAGCAATCCCAGTCCATTTGCTATCATTTATTGAGGAGTTCCGTTGCCTATCTCAGAAGTTCTTCATCAGATCTTCACCAAATTGAAATGGGACCACTCCAAGAAAGTACTCTTCCAAAGACTATCCAAATCGCTTCAAGTGTGCCTATAAAATTGGAAGAGTTCTCTCTATATCTCCAGGATCCCATAATCAGATCCTGACTTGATGATCATGGGACCACCTGGGAAGTATACCCTTTCAAACAAAAAAAAAAAATAATCCAAATCGGTCCAGCCATCTTCGAGTAATCGGGGAACATACATAAAAAAAAAAAATAAAAAAAAAAAAAAAAAAAAAGGTTCCGACGAATTGATAACCTCCTCCTTTTTGAAGTCGGTTAAAAAATAGGGTTATCGCTCTAAATTTTGAAATAATTACTTGTGTAACAAACATACAGCGCCATCTAGTGTAATTTATGCAAAGCACTACGATGAGCGGCTTCATAGACTCGAAGATAACAACTATAGACGGCTACGTGTAGATTTTGTACACACACATGTCAACTGTCCGCCTTTATAAGCAGAGCTGTCTTCGAACAATTCGTGATTCACTAGCTGGAGGTTCAGAGTTCGGTAGCCCCGCAGCCTTCTCTGTTTCCTAAGTAAGCTGGGTTCCTGTTCGATAGCTCCGCAGTCTTCAGGAACTAGACAGCTAGGGAAGGTTTGATTGGCGATAGCCCCGCAGTCCCTTTCATTCCTTCACTTAGGGTTGCCACATGGTAAATCAATATTGTAACGTGTAACATAATTTAAGTTAAAGTTGCTTTATTTTCACAACCTGCAACCCTACACGTGTATATTTTTTTTAAATGGCGTAATAAAAACTCACATACATATGTACATATTTTGTTTTAAATCATTAAAAAACTAAGTCTTTTAGAGTTCTCAAACAAAATTCGTAATCTAGCCCAGTCTATCCACTTTAAGAAAAGGAATTATTGGCAAAATTTCTTGTCTTCCACGTAGTCTTTAATCTTATAATATGCTTTTTTGATAAGGACATGTTTAATGTGGGTTTTGAACTTTCCATCAGTTCTGTAACCGAATTTGACAACTTGTTATAAAAGCGAATACTGTTTATATAAAATGACTTGCTTGTTTATAACATTTATTTGCAATAAAAACAGTTAATATCTAAATATAAATCAATACTCACAGAATATACAGAAGAACTAAAACTAAAATTATAAATTACTTATCATAAATCTATGAAACCGCTACCAGTTGGCAACGTACCCAAAATGCTGGCAGCATTGCCACGCTGGATGGCAATGCTTAATCTTTGTGCAAAGTACAGGCCAGCATTTTGGTCACGTGTAGCTTCGACCAAACGTGCCGAAAGATCTTTAAAAATTTTATGTGCTCCCGGTCCCCACGGACCCAGCGTCTCTACCCCAAAAGGCTCAAATATGTATCCACTATCAAGGGAACTACATTTGCGCCTTTTGAGGTCCTCCGCTGATTCCGCCGCCGCACCAGTCTTATTTTGTGTTCCAGGAAGATGTGACGGCGCAAGAGTGTCTTGTCTTGCTTGTTTTAGTTAATTTAAATTTGGGCATCACGATTTTATGTGTACATACTACGTGTATTTATTTTTATTTGTATTTCATGAACTGCTTAAACATCTACAACTTAACAAATCTCTAAAGGGCTAAGCAGAAGTGCACCACATTTCACTAGTTATGTTTAAGTCCAATGTAATAGGGGGCGAGCCTATTGCCATCAACCGGACACAAATTCAGACTACTGTCATGAACTGATGCCAAATAAATATTATTTGTGGCGGCATCTTCAAGGCCACATGCAAAATACGCGTCACACTGACGTCACGAAAAATCCTGCATCGCGAAAGCAAAGTTTACCGCACGACTAGCGTACATACAACTTCCTGCCGACATCAATCGTTGACCAGAAACAATACTGTCTGGTCGGAGGATCCTTCCTTTTCTATCGTGGACGAGTGAACTTTACATCCTTTTCTTTATACGTCTATACATAATTATATTCTTTCTTTCTTTCTTTCAGATCGGCGCTGGAGCGTTTCTTTGAGGCTTACTCACACGGCATCCTGTGGTGTATGCCCTATGCCGTGGCTGTGTGGCGTGAGCGTGGCGCGCCGCAGTACTACATGCTAGAGCCACACGCTTGTGGACCTACGGGGCTCAGGGTCGATGCTATGGTGAGTCACAGTCATAATAATAAATAGGTTGGGGAAAAAGTTTCTTCGCATTTTTTAAGAAAATTCAAAACATTTTTTAATATACATTATTTACATTTTTCTAAAGTATGTAGGTACCATTTTGTTCGATAACTTTTTGCCATCTTGTAGGTAGGGACATGATCCCATTGCTATAGAAATTTTGAGACTTCTGATCAAAATACCGCGACAAGTGGTTTTCGTAGTCCTCTCGTAATGTTAACCTGGCACTGCCTAAAGAATTCTGAAGAGACCGAAACAGGTGGAAATCTGAAGGTGCAAGTTCAGGACTATACGGCGGATGCATTAACACCTCCCAGCCAAACTCTCTTAATTTTTGCTGAGTGGCTAAATATGTGTGAGGTCTAGCGTTATCATGATGAAAAACCACACCCCTTCTGTTGATTAATTCCGGCTGCTTTCTCTCAACTTCTTGCTTTAATCTCATCAGTTGTTCGCTGTAGAGTTCAGAAACGATGGTCCTGCCTGGTGGTAACAACTCATTATGAATAATGCCCTTCCAATCCCACCACATACACAGCGTCACCTTGTTGCGAGTTAACCCGGGTTTCGCCACAGTCTGTGAAGCCTGACCGGCCTTTGACCACGACCTTTTTCACACGTTCTTGTCGTACGTGATCCACTTTTCATCACCAGTTATCAGCTTCTTCAAAAATAGTTCGGTTTCATTACGTCGTAATAAAGAATCACAAATGAGTACACGGTTCATTACGTTTCTTTCAGTGAGCTCGTGAGATACCCAAATATTGAGCTTTTTTGTGTACCCTGTTTGTTTCAAATGCGCCAAAACTGTTTTGTGGTCAATTCCCAGTTCTTCAGCTACGTCGTAACTACTGATATGCCGATCTTGCTCCACTTTTTCTAAAATAGCATCCATTTTATCCGTAATAGGGCGACCAGAGCGACGTGCATCTTTGACATCAAAATTTCCGGATTGAAAACGCTTAAACCAAATTTGTGCTACTCTCACAGACACTGGGTCCATAAACATCGCAATTTTTTTTTGCGGCTTGCATTGCATTTTTACCTTTTTTGTAGAAAATTTCAAAATGTATCGAATTTCTTCATTAGATTCACTCATCTTGACAGTACGAAAAACAAATGAAAATCACACATTTTCCTAATTTGAATTTGGAATTATGTTCTTTAAAGTTTAAACTTTCAATGATACCAAAACCAGCCAGATACAAATAGTATAGCCAAAGAGATTTTATTTTAAGTTCATACATACTATAATGCGAAAAGACTTTTTCCCCAACCAAGTCTACTTTTTACAATTTTCACTAATAAAATAATAAATCAGAGATCAAGATCAGATCTTGATTATGATATGGCAACGGTGCGGTTATTCGCGATTACGATGTTGGTCTCATGGAGAAAGTTGTTCAGTTTGATGGTCTGTACCACGCCCTAAGAGACGACACCTTTCTGATACACACTTTGTAACTTTTCTTCTTCTACGGAGTATTATATTGTAACTTGACTCTCGATTTATTAACTAATAAGTCATAATCATTTAATCACATTATCGCATTGGGTGTGAACCTGTTATGACAGTGTAAGATTGTATAAATAAATACATAAACATTAATTTGTTAAAGGACGATGGGGCTGCTTGCCTGCTGACCTTCACATCTGCCAAGCTGATGGCATTCTCGTAAGTATTTAGTTTTTAAGGTATCTATGTACTTTACATTCATTAATACATGTATTTAACATACTTCTATGATTTTGCATTAATATTTTGCGAAGCGGTCTAAAACGATTTGTTTTCTATAATTTTCATTGTTATGACACTTATGTCAGGCTGTCAAGCTATCATTACTTTTTCTTCCAAATTTTCTCTCATAGAGTTTCTTACTAGCTTAGTCTATGAAGGTTACTTTTGATTTATATAATTTAAATTATTTTTATCAATATGTTAGCCCAAATATTGTATTTTAGAGATAACTATGATTGTTTACTGAATAACTGTATCCTAAATTAGATTTATAAAAATAATTGACACGCTCTCAGAATTCAGCTAAGAGGTTCTTGAATAAATACTGATATTTATGGCCGATTCGATTACTGACAAGTAGCATTTTTTGAAAGAAAGACTTCAAAACTGGAAAAACTCTAAATAAGAACGTGGTGAAAATCTTTGATACGAGACGAGGCTTTATAAGCGAGAACTACCACATTCCGAGGCTTTTTTCGATCCTGAATTCCGTGAGGGAAACATCTCCGCGACATGAAGTCAAACTATATCTACTGATTGACTCGGGGTCTCCGTGCTGACGATACCGACCCGTGCGTGCTTCTTTGGATTTATCAGGCCTCAGCGCTAACGAGGCCTGATATCTGGCCCGCCCTGGTGCCATACTTTAACTTTTTAACCGACTGCAGCGAAGCCCAAAAGGAGGGTTTAGTGTTATTAAAAATCTGAGAGTGTGGGTTAGGTAGGGAAGTGTCTTTTTTTAGTATACTTTGTATTTCTTATCATAATTTCCTAAATTATATTTTGTTTACGTGTCTATTCCCCTTTTATTTTATTAGAACAATAGATTCGTTACAACCTAAACATGACGCGCCCTTGAAATTTCACTCTTAATTCTCGTCCAATTATCGAATCGCCGCCATCACTTCAACAAACGAATTAATCCCTATAAAAAGAAATGACAAACTCACATTGTGGTCGTATCATCTCACAGTCTCCAGCTACTTCCTAAACATATTAGTTTGGTTGGGTTGCTGGGGTTAGATATACAGTTGCCAGTCACTTCATGGAAAAAACTGGTATTCAGCTGTATCCGGTTAGACTGATACCGGAAAAGGCTAGGCAGAGTATTGATTGATGGTTGTATCTTCCTCCAGCTACCTCCAGAACATCCCACTGGTTGACCGTCCGAAGCACGAATTCCGGCTGTACGCTATGTCCATCAAAGTGCAGCCGATCAAGCAGCTGGGCGTCAAGGAACCGCCCATCATCAAGGCCCCGCCCGGTTCCAAGCTCGTGCCGGCTACCAGCAAGGTAACGTCACAACTTGAATTCTGAATCCTTATACCTCATTATTATGTTTTAGAACCATAAACCATAAATCTACATCGCCATATGTGAACTGCGCTTCACACTGACGTCACGCAAAATCCAGCATCGCGCAATCGGAGTTTACCACGCGACTAGCATATATACAACGTCCCGACATCAATCGTTGGGCAGTTGCCCACCAAACACGACACCCGTCTGGTCGGAGGATCATCCTCCCTTTTCTATGGAGGATGAGTGAACTTTTACACTCCGTTCTACCTTTATAAACCTCAAAAACTCTTGAAAACAAAACTTGCTGTCATTTTTGCTGTGGTGATGATGTTGATATTTACCGACTTCCCTTTTACCAAAAAACGAAATTGCACTTGACCGGTTTCTTTTTTTTTTTGTAAGTCCGTGTTGGACCACTCACAATGAAGGGTTCCGTAGTTGGGAAGAATTTGTTCCAAAAACAAACTTAGCGCTCTAAAGGACAGTAACGAGACACGATAAAAGTTTTTGCTGCTATGGCCGTAGTGTCCTTCAAAGCGTTATTATTTTGAAAAACATGTTCTCCCATACATTCCAACTGCAAATGTAAGTTTGTACGCACAATATTGAGAGCACCTTGTTATTTTTTAAGACTGAAGACTCTTTTATGTTTTCCTGTAATCTATAAGTCATCATCATTCTCCTGCCCTTATCCCATTTGATTTGGGGTCGGCGCAACATGTCTTCCAATCTGTAATCTATAAGTATAGTTAATTTTCTGTAGTTTTTCAAAATAGCCAATTTTCATCTATTTTCTTAAATAACTTTAAAACTACTTAATCTTGTTTTTTTTTTTTTTTTTTTTGTTGCTTGCGCTGTCCCTCTCCTGGGCAAAGGCCTCCATTTTAAAACTTACATTAAAAAAATATTTGAAACCCTTGATGATGGTGAAACTAATAACTTCATTTTTATCAACATTTCGTTTTTGCAACATTTTTCATTGATGCTCCGCTCCTATTGGTTGTAGCTTGATGTTATATAGCCTATAGCCTTCCTCAATAGAAGGGCTACTCCAACACCGAAAGAATTTTTCTATTCGAACCAGCAACCAATAGGAGCGGAGCATCAATGAAAAATGTTGCAAAAACGGGGAAAATTTATTCCTTTTTATCAAGTCACTTTCTTTTCACTTTGTAGTTAAATTACACTTCTGGACACATCTTTTGGCCCACCTTGTATTTTCAGTTTCGTTTGGTCCTAGCTAAAATTTTATATTATGTCGAGCAAAAAGTTTTTATGCAGTTTTGAACCTGGCACATTCACAATTTCATTCAATAGTCTTTTTTTGAATTTCGAACACAGAATTTAAAGAAACAAAAGACAATTTGGAGCCTGTTTGTTGATATCAAACAATCGAATACTAAGAAAACTTGGTTTTATTGGTTTACTTGGATTTAATTCTTGAAAAAGTGATTGATATCTTTGGTTTTGCAACAAACATTACTTATTCTTAACATTAAGGTGAGGTTCTATCAATAATCTATGGATACTTCACCTGAAGTCGCCGCCCAAGCTGTGGCACTTATTCAGGCCGGACACAGCCAAAGAAACGTAAGTGCTCAACTTAATTTAAGTCGATCTGCGGTCCGAAATGTTTATCGGAGGTACCTAGAGACTGGCGGCTTTGTTCGTCGCCAAGGAAGGCCACGATCTCGGGTCACAACTGAAAGGCAGGATCGATTCATCGTGACGACCAGCTTGAGAAATCGTCACCTTACCTCCATTGAGATACAAAACCAACTTCGCGACTTGCACGGAGTATTTGTGAGCGCTCGAACTGTTCGGAGAAGGTTAAAAGAACGCGATATGGTACCACACAAGCCAGCTAATGGCCCCAAACTAACGCGAACCCACCGAACAGCGCGCCTTCATTTCGCACGCAGTCATTTAAATTGGACACAGCAAGATTGGAGCCGTGTACTCTTTTCTGATGAGTCTAAAATTGTGTTACATGGCAATGATGGAAGGAAGAACGTCTACCGATGTAAGGGAGAGCGTTTCGCACAATGCTGCTTTGAAGAGAGGGTTGCTTATGGCGGTGGTTCATGGACTGTCTGGGGCGGTATATCCGCGAGCGGCAAAACTCAACTTGAGGTTGTTACAGGACCACGGCTGCCAACATTAAATGCTGAAAGGTACATTCGTGAGTGCTTAGAACCTCACGTGATACCATACGCGGACTATGTGGGCCCAAATTTCCTTTTTATGCGTGATAATGCAAGAGCCCATGCGGCCGGCATCGTCAGGGAATATCTTCGGGATGTGAACATCACAGTTATGGACTGGCCAGCCAGAAGCCCAGACATGAACCCCATTGAGCACATGTGGGACGAGCTAAAAAGACGTGTTAGGGCTCGTCAGCCAGTTGCCCAGACGATGCAGGAGTTGAAAACTGCCATAGAAGAGGAATGGGAGATGATCCCTCAAAATTTCATAGAGCGGTTGATAAACTCTATGCCTAATCGTATGAGAGCTGTGGTAGATGCCCATGGAGGCAACACGCGTTATTAAATTAAACCTTTATTTGATAAAACATGTTTTTTATTCAAAAATCAATTGCCTTTAACAAGGCGCATATCCGACTTGTTAGGCGTAGCTCCATGTCGTATGGTATTCTGAATTCAAATTTAAAACAATACGATCGAAAAAGATGGTGAAATGTATCAGGTTTAAAACTGCATCAACAGTTTTTGTTCAATCTAGCAATCATATTTCGGTAGGGGCCATCGAAACCTAAACTCTAAGGTGGGCCAATAGATGTGTCCAGAAGTGTATTTTGTCTGCTGTTTTTTTTTTAACCGACTTCAAAAGGAGGAGGTTCTCAATTCGTCGGAACCTTTTTTTTTTTTTATTTTTTTTTTTATGTATGTTCCCCGATTACTCGAAGATGGCTAGACCTATTTGGATTTTTTTTTGTTTTATTCGAGAGGGTATAGTTGGTCCCATATAAAATTGATTAACTTTGCTTCGGTAGTTTTTGAGTTAGCTTCAATAATACGTATTTTTTCCCCACTTTTATATGGTTGATGTTCTAGTTTGTTTTGCAGGTAGTGGTATTAGAATTAGTGTGGGGTAGGTACACAACTAAAAAGTGAAAAATAAAAACTTTTTAAAAAAAAAATAACCGACTTCCAAAAACAACACTACAAAGTGAAAAATAACTTTAATTTCGGAAGTCGGTGGCAAAAAACGAAAATACATTTAACACCGACACCGACACCGACTTCCGAAATTAAAGTTATTTTTCACTTTGTAGTGTTGTTTTTGGAAGTCGGTTGTTTTTTTTTTTTTAAAAAAAGTTTTATGTTTTCCTGTAATCTATAAGTCATCATCATTCTCCTGCCCTTATTCCAATTGATTTGGGGTCGGCGCAACATGTCTTCCAATCTGTAATCTATAAGTATAGTTAATTTTCTGTAGTTTTTCAAAATAGTCAATTTTCATTTATTTTCTTAAATAACTTTAAAACTACTTAATCTTGATTTTTTTTTTGTTGCTTGCGCTGTCCCTCTCCTGGGCAAAGGCCTCCATTTTAAAACTTACAGTAAAAAATATTTCAAACCCTCACAGTAAGTCCTTTCTTTTGATATGTCACACGGTACAGTTAGCAAAACTTTTTTTTTTTTTTAAGTTTCTCATTTGCCTCCCAAAAGTGACATGTAATGTAAATAAACGAATTTTGAGTATGGGGGGGGGGTACCTTTCAACTTTTCAACTTAATCGGTCCACTAATGGTCCTAGTCTAAACTGGGAGCAAATTGGCTGTGACTGATGGACATACAGACAGACACACGACGACGGACTTACGTTTTCTTATTCGGACTTACGGAACCCTAAAAACATCCGACATAAACGCGTTATTTTAGCAATATTCCAGTGGCAGTGGCAGTTTGGCAATATTCCAAAAACAAATAAAACCAGAACCGGTCGAAGTGGCGCTGCTTGGGTGAGGCCTATAATAGCAGTGGACGTCTTTCGTCTGTAATGATGATAGTGAAACTATTAACTTCTGAAACTAAAATTATTTTACCACATTTTTATCAACATTTCGTTTTTGCAACATTTTTCATTGATGCTCCGCTCCTATTGGTTGTAGCTCGATGTTATATATAGTCTTCCTCAATAGAAGGGCTATCCAACACCAAAAGAATTTTTCAATTCGAACCAGCAACCAATAGGAGCGGAGCATCAATGAAAAATGTTGCAAAAACGGGGAAAATTTATTCCTTTTTATTAAGTCACTTTCTTTTCACTTTGTAGTTAATTTAATTATTTAATTAAATTAACTAATTAATTATTTTGTCTGCTGTTTTTTTTTTTTTTTTTTTGTTAAATGTTTTATTGCAAAGGGTCAGCAAAAATTTACTACGGGCTGATTTGTTTGTGCAAATACTAAGTGAAATATAATTATGCGACATAATTATTTTGATACTCGCAAATAAATCATAAAATTTAGCAAGAAGCAAGGTCTCACATCACAAGTAAAGGAAAAATTCGTTAGTTTGCAATTTAATCACATTTTTTTTTTGGATTGTTGGTATTTTGAGTTGGGGAGTGGGGGCTCGCTCCGTCACAATACAACAAACTACGTATAAAATATAGCAAGAGCGTCATGCCACATTTTAACTCAATTTATCGCTGCAATCTTTTGATATCTTACGTAAAAAAACTTTTTTTGCAAAAAAAAAAAAAACAACCGAGTTCCAAAAAAATACTACAAGGTGAAATATAACTTTAATTTCGGAAGTCGGTATCGTTGGATCTGTATTTTAGTTTTTGCTACCGACTTCCGAAATTAAAGTTATTTTTCACTTTGTAGTATTTTTTTGGAAGTCGGTTGTTTTTTTACAATAGCCTAATGTCAACTGCTCATCACCTTTTACAAAATATTGCTTTTCCCGATACAAGGACGTTAATTGTTGAGGAGTTGTCCCAGTAAGGAACCAGGAGAACTGGAACTGATGGTGAAGTCACCATCAGCTCCTCTTCAACATATGTATTGTGACGAGAATAAATTGATTAGCAATAATCAAATCGCAACCCGTGAAATATGTATTATTGAGTAGTGCCGATGGCCATCTGTGGTCTTCCTCATCAGTTCTACTTCATCAAATGGTGCTTTTCGGGAGCAAATGCACGAGTTACTATAAAAAATACCCAAATCGCTATAGGTGTGCCTATAAAATTTGAAGGTTCCCCTCGATTTCTCTGGGATGTTGAGTAACCTCCTTTTTTAGAAGTCGGTTAAAAAAATAAAAAATACTTTAATATAAATAACGGACAAAAAAAAATTTATTGGTTCAATTGTAATAAATGCTTTGAGTTTGACGTTGACAGAGTCACTTAGTAGACCGACATTGACCGACAGGCTGAATGATTTCATTATCATAATGCCCTACAGGTGCGCATGGACGGCAGCAAGCGTCACGCGGACGAATTGGACCGCAAGCACCCCCCCGGCAGCGCCACCTGCATGGACGCGCAGCGAGCTGCAGATAACGCGGACAAGGAGCAGTCGCAGCTCAAAGGTGAGAGTGTACGCTTTAGAACGGGCAACTAGTCAATTATTTATTTTGAATATAGTACTACATCAACTACATCAACATAGCAAACTTCCTTATATCCCAATACCTATAGATAAGAGAAGAAAGGACTTGGTTTGCATAAAGCCTCAAACTAGACATACTTTTATAAATAGATTTTATGCATTTTTAGTGCCGTTATTATTATAATAAAATCAATAAGTCTCGTAGTATATTAAATTGTAAAAAAATTAGTGACGTGTTGAATGAATCCTTGGCGACATTAAAAATTGATAGATGTAATGCAATAAGTTTATTATTAGTGTTGAGTCAACTCACTATTCATCCTCTTTACAACCATACCAAGCCGTATCATCTTTCACAAAATCCATCCATCTTTTCTTTGGTCTTCCGATACCCTTGTAAGCTACGGTTTCCTAGAAGAGCGCGAGTGGTGGTCACCAGTAATGGCCGCCATGAAAATGACAGCAGTGGCAAAGATTTAAATCGTTAGGTTTGCCCTACAGATACAGGCTCAAAATATATCTAGTCGCATTACTGTTTCGTTTTGACACCTCCGACTACGTCATTGTGTGTTCACTTCATTGTCATAGAAACGCTATTTAATAATGTGTGAGCACAATCTTTTCAGTATAGATACTTTTTCTTGTGAATAAGTACGGTGAGGGCAAATCTAGCGATTTAAATCTTTGGGCAGCGGAGTTTGGCTTAATGTCAAATACTGGTGAAAATACAGCCGTCATATGACGGAACCCTAACCTAGAAAACCAAAGCCTTAGACTTCGTCGTACTCAAAACTTTCCCCGCGACATTTTCCTCATTCTTCTACATCATTCGCGTAAGTCAACAGATTAAAATTTGCACATGACTTTTCAGTCACCGGTGCTACGTTCAGACTTCCTTTTTAGGGTTCCGTACCTCAAAAGATAAAAACGGAACCCTTATAGGATCACTTCATTGTCCGACTATCTGTCTGTCAGTCGATCAAGACCCTTTATCTCAGAAACGTGTGGAGGTATCAAGTTGGAATTAAAAATACAGGGGTCTCTCTTTGGAATTCTAAAAAAATCAACACAATAAAAAAATACGGCCATTATGCGACATATTTTAATACTCGCAAGTAAATTAAAACCTAAAGGGACCCATTGACCTAGAATAATGAAATTTGCCAAAAAGCAAGGTCTCACAGCACAATTAGAGACATAAGTCCGAAAATTATTAATTTGTAATTTTACCACTTAAATTTTTTTTTTTTTTTTGTGGACAATGTTATGTTTGTTTTTGGGATAATTTTGTTTTCAACTACAGAAACCTTCTTTGTGCATGGTCCGACACGCACTTGGCCGGTTTTTTTATATACTCATTTCCTATTCTATGCATTTGCGTTGCGTAACAGGACACATCCCTCTTAGCATTCTCATCTTAGCTGCATGACCTGTTGGTCTGTTCTGTAAAATATACTACATTAGGTAAAAATAAACAAGAAATGAAGCGATGACAGATAAAATTTACTTTAAAAAAAGTAAAAACCGACTTCAAATCAAATCAAATCAAATAATTTATTTCAGATAAATAAGTATCCATATAAAAGTAAAATTAAAATAAAATAAAATTAAAATTAATGTCAAAACTAAAATCAAAATTAAAACAAAATTGAAAAACAAAATTACAAATTAACATCAAAATTAAAAACAAAATTAAAATCAAAAATTAAAATCAAAATTAAAATCAAAATTAAAAATATTAAAATTAAAATCAAAATTAAAAAATTAAAATTAAAAATAAATACACATATTACATTACCTATAGAATAATCGCAGGCGCTGGCATGCAGCTGCAGCCACCTCCGCAAAAAAGGCGAGTCCCACCGCTCGGACAACACACTGAAAAAACGAAAACGAATAAAATAACTTTCATAAAACACTTAACAGCTTCTGAAGTCGGTATCAAGCTAAAGTGAAATTGAAGAATTGAAGACACCGACTTCAGAAGCTGAAGTGTTTTATGAAAGTTATTTTATTCGTTTTTGGTTTTGAATTCGGTTTTTACTTTTCCTAGTTTTTCCATTTTTAGGTGAATATACAATTCCATAAGTAGGTAAGCCCAAGTCGAACCAAAAGAAGAATCATCAAAATCTGCTTAGAAATGCCGGAGATACAGTGAATTTATGCATATAACTTCATACATAAAATAAGTTTAGGCGAAAGTTTGTGAGTGTGTGTGTGCGTGTGTGTGTATGTTTGTTACTTCTTCACGCTCACACGGCGAGACCGATTTGGATGAAATTTGCTATGTAGATAGCTTATACCCTGGATTAACACATAGGCTACTTTTTACCCCGGTCTACGCGGGTGAAACCGCAGGTCGCAGCTAGTTATATACTTAAGCCTTCCTGAAAGTATGTAGATCACGTTAGTGAAAGAATCATCAAAATTGGTTCATAAGTTTTTGAGAAAATCGCGGACAAACAAACATACATACACACATACTTACATAAATACATACGGGTCGAATACAGAACCTCCCTTTTTGAAGTTTGTTAAAAATTATGTGATAGATACATGGTGCTCACATATTTACAAACATGGTAAAAGTAAACGACTTTCCTAAAATTTCTCACCGTGAAAACTGAAGTGAAATGAAGTGAGTTTGAAGGGAGCTGTCACTTCATCTGATGCTAGTGATTGACACTATTGACGAAAGAATGTATGGTAATCCAACAGGTCAGCGCAACACGAGTGGCTGGTTGGTATTGCCCGACGGCACCCAGTTTATGTCGGCAGGACACTCCATTGCTTGCAAGAAGTTCTCCTACTCTTCCAGAGGGAATCAGGTACAGTTCAACCAGACAATATTTACGCTTCGGTAATAATTTTCGTGTTTTCGAATTAGCTGCACGGGTCGATCCGTCACGTTAAGCTACGCTTACCGGGGTTGGTCCGTGGATTGATCCTCCGTGCCTCAGAAAGCATGTTAAGCCGTTGGTCCCGGCTGTCATTCGTGGATCTTTTACAGTCCTTACGGGTCGTCAGAAGCCCGAAAGTCTGACAACCAGTCTTACCAATCTCATCCGCCTAGCCTTTTTCCAACTGTGTTGGGGTCAGGTTCCAGTAATAAAACGATATGCCTCGAGAATCACTTTTAAGCATTGTACTCGTAGATAAATTGTCGATTACAAACTTTAAGTATGATAAATCGATATGTCTCGCGAATCGGTTTTTAAAGAAACCGATTTTTTTCCCATCACTAACACAAAGTATTTTGATAGCTGTCAAACAGACTTCTTAAATTGCTTTGTTTGTAGGTTAGGAATCAGCACTTATCGAACGTCAAAATTACATAAGACAGTCCAAAAAACGCTCGCCCTTCACCACTGCCTTGTGCTTTAGTTGGGAAAAAGAAGTGGCGCAACAAACTCCACAGCAGCACATGTACAGGGTGTACCTGAAAGGTGTGGTATAACAGAGCATCAAAAATTTTTTTTTTCATGAGACCAACATCGTAATCGCGTAAAAAATAATCGGCCGTCCCGTAAAGGGTCGCGTAGGTATTGAAGTTTGTATGGGATAATTGATAATTTTTTCGCTTTTACGATGTTGGTCGCATGGAGAAAGTTGTTCAGTTTGATAGTCTGTATCACACCCATATATTTGAACACATATTTTTGGTACACCCTAACACTCTTAAAATAATAATAATAAGTACACATATTTATCTGCCTAGCCTTTTCCCCAACTACATAAGTGGGTTCGGCTTCCACCTAACCGAATGCAGCTGAATACATTGCCTATCTGATTTGCACAACCCAGTTACTGGGTAATGAGTACTATACCCATTGGTAAGACTGGTTGTCGGACATTCGGGCTTCTGACGACCCGTAACGATTGTCAAAAATCCAAGAATGACAACCGGGACCAACAGCTTAATGTGCTTTCCGAGGCATGGAGGGGTATTGGTATTTAAAGATGGTCACCCATCCACGAACCAACCGCGGTGAACGTAGCTTAACCTGATTGATTGACGCGTGCGGCTCTTATTGCTTCGCCACAAGTCACCCAAGGAAGGAGTAAATAAAACTTAATTATTTTAATTATAGGCGCTAGCATGCGCCGTGATGGCAGTAGCGATGTCGCGCGTGGAAGACGTGTGCCGCTGGTGCACCACCACGTTGGACTCGATCCTGGAGAGTGGCGACCAGCTGTACCAGGACAGCTACCTGCACTACCATCCGCCCAACAACCTACTGACTATGGAACAGGTATGTGGTAGGGAACATAATGATTTGCAGGCCGGGTGATGTGCAGGGCAAGTCAAGCTGTTAATTTCCTTATGATTGCCCAGTGGTCGTAAGCGCTACTGCTGAGCATGGGTTCGATTCCCAGGTCGGGCAAAGTGTTATTGGGGATTTTATCAGGAATTTCTCAGTTGCAGTCCGGAGTCTGGATTTGTGCCGAGTTAATGGCAAATAGAATTTATCCCTATTACACTGAGCCTGCAGCTTTCAATTCTCCTGATAATAATAATGTTCCAGATATAATCCAGCTTGTCTAATCTTGCTGTCATTCCCCTAGCAACGCTCTAAGCCAACCTCTACCCCACAGGGGGTGCCCTTAGCTTCGCTTATAAGAAATTTCCAAGCCAGATTCTAAGCCAAGATTGCCATGTAAGTGCGACCAGCTTAGATATAGCGATCCAATGCCGTGGCACCACTCGCTACGCTCGCTCGGCTTGCGCGTGGTTGGTCGCAGTTCCAACCTTGGATCCAACTCTGAGAAAAGGCAGAGTATCAAATACAAAGACGTTTATTCGTCAGATATGGTAGCAACTTAGCCACTTGCGCGCCCGCGGGAAGTTTGTTCCCCAACAGTAGATTGTCCGTGGGAACAAAATTCCCAAGACAATCTTTTTTACTTTTAATCTTGTTCCATCACTATTAAGTAGTAATATCCAATTCCATGCATTTACTGTGATAGATTATCTGTGTCCGACCTTTTGAGATACGACAACACTCACTGAACTAGTCTATGACATTAAAAAAATATTATTTTCGCTGTCATAAAATCTATAGTAAACAATAAAAAGTTATGGAGAAGAACGGGCAAGAAACTCCACGGACACTCTTTTAAATCAAGATATGGTTACAAAATAATGGTTACTTCATTCATGTTGAAATTTTACACGTGAGAACGATGCAGAACGTTAAAAGCGTCCTTAAAAAAAAAAAAACAATTCAAATATTTAAATTAAATTAAAATAAGCCGTGGCCGCTAAGGTATGCCCAGCCTTCACTGATAGCGCTTGTTCACGAACCTGACGCATGGATTAGCTAAATGATCCAAATAATGATTTGCAGGCCGGGTCATGTGCAGGGCTAGTCAAGCTGTTAATTTCCTTATGATTGCCCAGTGGTCGTAAGCGCTACTGCTGAACATGGGTTCGATTCCCAGGCCGGGCAAAGTGTTATTGTGGTTTTCCATCAGGAATTTTTCAGTTGCAGTCCAGAGTCTGGATTTGTGCCGAGTTGATGGCAAATATCCCTATTACTTCAATTCTCCTGATAATAATAATGATCCAGATATAATACAGCTTGTCTAATCTTGCTGTCCTCCCCCCAGCAACGCCCTAAGCAAACCCCTACCCCACAGGGGGTGCCCTTAGCTTCGCTTATAAGAAATTTCCAAGCCAGATTCTAAGCCAAGATTGCCATGTAAGTGCGACCAGCTTAGATATGGCGATCCAATGCCATGGCACCACTCGCTACGCTCGCTCGGCTTGCGCGTGGTTGGTCGCAGTTCCAACCATGGATCCAACTCTGAGAAGAGGCGGAGTATCAAATACAAAGACGTTTATTCGTCGGATGTGGTAGCAACTTAGCCACTTGCGCGCCCGCGGGAAGTTTGTTCCCCAACAGTAGATTGTCCGTGGGAACAAAGTTCCCAAGACAATCTTTTTTACTTTTAATCTTGTTCCATCACTATTAAGTAGTAATATCCAATTCCATGCATTTACTGTGATAGATTATCTGTATCCGAACCTTTTGAGATACGACAACACTCACTGAACTGGTCTAACACCCGGTTTCTGATTTGAGAAAAGTAGCAAATCTCAACTGATTATTCTCAAATACATAAGTATGCGCTTAAGTTTTTTGCGTTTCACAAATTAAAATCGAATTTCGTCAAACCATAATCAACTGATCATTTACTTAAATATTCCTGATCAAAGCTAAGACGTTCCAATTTACATTCAAAAACCGGTACTTTTCAAAAACTCATAATATTACATCATTTTATTCTTATAAATTTAAAACAGACTTAAAAAGTAAGTGAATTTTATATAACGGCATAATTTCAACAAATTTATGTTATTAGAGTTGCTAATGCATATTTTAGCAATTTAATATATGTATATTTTAGCAATTCGACGTGTTTCTGTGAACCGAATCGTGAATGTCAAACTGAAAGTCAAAACACAAGTTTTATTGGAATTCTGTTTTATACCAATTAAAATGGATAGAGATAAGAAAAAGAGATTGCCTAGCTATACTCTAGAGAAGAAAGAAAATCTTCTTTCAATAATAACAAAGTAAGTACGTAATAACGAGATAATAACGTATAATGTTTCATCATCATCATCATCATGATTTCAGCCGAAAGACGTCCACTGCTGGACACAGGCCTTCCCCAAGCAGCGCCACTTCGATTGGTTCTATGCTTCCCGCATCCAGCGGATTCCTGCGGCCTTTACAAGATCATTGGTCCACCTTATGGGAGGTCTTCCTACGTTACGTGTTCCTGTACGCGGTCGCCACTCCAGAACCTTCCGGCCCCTACCTAATGTTTACCAACATATCATTTTACGTTTATTTATTATTGCTTCAGATACCAAAGTGTAATAGAATGCAAAAGGACAGGGGCATACCATATCCACAAGAAACAGGAAGCCTGGAAGTGCATTACTAAAGCCATAGCCTCTGTCTCTTGATAACGTCAGGGAGACGTTATCTCTCCGAAACTGTTCACCGCTGCACTGGAGGATGTCTTCAAGGTTCTGGACTGGAAAGGGCTAGGCATCAACATCAATGGCGCGTACGTCACTGACCTTCGGTTTGCCAACGATGTAGTAATCCATGGCTGAGACTATGGAGGAGCTCAGTACAATGTTCGATGGCCTCAGCAGAGCTTCCGAAAGAGTGGGTCTTAAAATGAACATGGATAAGACAAAAGTCATGGCAAATGCCCATGTAGCTCCCACTCTCATAAAGATCTGAGACACTACACTCGTTCGTTCGAAGAGCGTTTGGGAAGCTTCCCTATAGAATCAAAAACCAGTCAAGTGCGAGTCGGACTCGCGCACGGAGAGTTCCGTACCATTTTCTACAAAAAGGGAAAAAAAAAAACACGTTTGTTGTATGGGAGCCCCCTTAAATATTTATTTTATTCTGTTTTTTAATATTTGTTGTTATAGCGGCATCAGAAATACATCATCTGTAAAAATTTCAACTGTCTAACTATCACGGTTCATGAGATACAGCCTGGTGACAGACGGACGGAGAGCGGAGTCTTAGTAATAGGGTCCCGTTTTACCCTATGGGTACGGAACCCTAATAATAATTTTAATTTTGAATAATCATAAATCTTTAGTTACATCAACATACTATTTCCTTTATTTCATTAAATATGTACATATAAATTACATTTTTATATAATATAATGTAAAAATATAAAAAATAATAACGCACTGGTATCTGGAACAGGGTCCAAGCTACCGGCGGTGAGGGCTCCAGAGAGAGGAACCTCCTAAAAATGCCCGCCGTGTCCAGAAGTACCGCTTTCTGAATCAGGCCCTTAAATCCAGCTGCCCAACGAGAGCCTCCTTAGGTGTTAGTCGAAGCTCTTGGTAATAAGCCATTGGCTGATACGACTATCGGCACAATGATCGCTGAGTACACCCACTATATCAGGCTTATTGGCAACAATAGTCCTGTCAGTGATGATGGATCAATCCCAGTACAATGTGATATTTCCATTATCGAGAACTGGGTCGGACACATACCTATAGTACTGTACTTCCGATTCTACAAGGCTGTATTTTAGAGCAAAAATGTATTTTTTTATTTTTTATGTAACCGATTAAACTAGGAGTAATTAAAAATATTACAATACTTACATTTTTTTTTATTATAATACTATTGTAATATTAAAACTTTTAACTGCATTCCTGCGTGTAGGCATGGAAATCTTCTTTTAAGAACACCAAAACATCTTTCAATTGTGTTTCGTGATGCTATCTGGGATCTGTTATAGGCTTCTTGGGATAGAGAGGCAGGATTCAAAAAGGGTTTCATGAGATACCTAAGGCATGGGTAACCACTATCTCCGAGAATAAGGTATGACCCAAATCTACCAGCATCAAAATGCGTTGCAAGTGGTGAGTCGTTCCAAATAGTAGTGTCGTGTACGGAGCCTGGCCAACGTGCAATGACACTAGTTATTTGAAAATTAGCATCACAGATGGCTTGAACGTTTATAGAAAAAAAAACCTTTTGTGTTCCTATACAGCTCAGCTCTGCTCCCTTCTGGTGAATTCATTTTTACATGACTGCAGTCTACAGCACCTATGACTAGGAAATCCAGCTATGTCAAAAAATCGTGCCGCCACTGATGGTCTCTCCTGCGCAGTGGGCATACGAACATATTGCCGTCTCAACAATGCTATGGCACTAGTCACCCTCTTTACCACGCGGCACACCGTCGCCTTGCTCACATTCACGGTGTCCCCCACAACAGCTTGAAAGCTACCAGTCGCATAAAACCTAAGAGCTATTAGTAGCTGAATATGGGAGAAATACAGTCCTGCCGTTGAATACGACAGGTTAGTTTAGGCTTTATTTTGTTAAAAATAAACCGAACCGACTCCTTCGAAAAGCGGAATCGACTCTTAAATTGTTCATCGCTTAGCGTGATGAACAAGCTAGGCCGATGTCCTGCTATTCTTCTGCGCGGTTGTCTGCCTTGAGGCATCTCCAAAGACGACAGGGAAGTATCGTCGTCACTCATTATGATCAAAATCACTAGTTATTATATAGCTGATTACAGTTTGATTAGCCGAAATTGGTGTGTCAACTTTCAACTGCTCAACTTGACGTTGATAATGCTTTGAGTATTGTCAAACACATTTTTCTTAATTCAGAAACGCAACTGACGGCCTTAAGCATGAGTTAAGCATGCTTTCTTTCAAATTTGAGTAAATGATGTTATATTACTCAAATCTTGATTAGAGTTTAAAAAAACTTAATTCAGAAACGAAAAAATGTTTAAGTTATACTTAAGTACAGATTAGGACGTTCTCAACTTCAAATTCTCAATTCAGAAACTGGGTGTATGACATTAAAAAAATATTATTTTCGCTGTCATAAAATCTAAAGTAAACAATAAAAAGTTTTTGTGTCAACTTCGGAAGCTTGTAAATAATGAATATTGGTATGTGGTTTTATTTATGTTTCACGTTAAGAGTTAACACAGCATGCATTTTAAACCATAAAAAATATAGGTCATCGCTTGTTTTTTCCTTGGAAACTAACTGTGTTTGCTCCTTACATCCCTATTTTTGTGAATTTTATACGATCATACATTCAAACGAAACATACACTACAATAGAGTCCAGTTCTCTGGCATCCATTAAAACATTCGAGCGTTACAAGATTCCAAGAATCTTCTTTGCTTCGGCATTGTTTGTTAACACGTGCGAAGTGCGGGCTGACGTCACGGTGCACGTATGCATGACTGAACTACCGACTGTTTTTTGTGTAGAGCCGCTTTCGTACGAGTGGCTAGTTGGTATTTTTAATAATTTTATTCAGGACACATCCGCCGCTAAAAGCGGCATACGAATATTTACAATAATTTGGATGTGCATATGGGCATAAAACCTAACTTATATACAACATACCTATACTCTACAAAACAATACAATACACTTAAAACTATAGACATAAGACACATTAATTATTATACTCTGGTATACAATATAAAATAAACAATAAAAATACAACAATAACCTAAACAAACAACCTAACAACAGCCTAATTATAAATCTATATAAATCTAATTTAACCCTTAAAATAAAAAAAAAAATATTTTAAAGTATAAAAGTTATTTTGGAGAAGCCATGTTTTTAGTTCTTTTTTTGTTTAATTAAATGGAAGTTCTCATAATAATTTTGGAATATGGTTGTTTTTTGTGGACATAAGGTAGCTGTTTCTGCAGTGGAGAGTGCTGTTACAATTTTTTTTTTTTTTGTTTTTAGCAGTTAAATATTTCCCATTTATTAATCAGGGTGGCTGGTAGCAGCTAGATGAGAGGAGCCGAGGTTCGAGCTAGCTGGTGTGCGGTAGGAGAGGTCTACGTGCAGCAGTGTACTGCTGATGGTGATGCATTTATGAAATATCCTTTATTCCGCAGATTCTACGCAAGTTCTACACTCCTGGCAACTGCGTGTGCCGCGTGGTCGTGTACCAGCCAAGACAAAAGGGCTTGGTCGGTATGGACCTGACTGAACAGGTAAAATATTCTTCTTACCTATCTCAATCTGCCTAGCCTTTTCCCGACTATGTTTGGGGTCCGCTTCCAGTCTAACTGGATGCAGCTGAATACCAGTATTTTACATGGAGCAACTGCCTCTCTGACCTTCACAACCCATTAACTGGGTAATACGATACCCCTTGGTAAGACTGGTTGTTAAACTTTCGGGCTTCTGACGACCCGTGACGACTGTCAAAGATCCACGAATGACAGCCGGGACCAACGGCTTAACGTGCTTTCCGAGGCATGGAGGAGTGTCGGTATGTAAAGACAGTCACCCATCCACAGACCGACCCGGGCAAGCGTACTTAGCCACGAGCTCCTCCATCTTCTTACCTATAAGGTGTCTTTAATTATTATTGTTATTGCTGAAAATTGTTTTCATGGGTCGATCGAAGCTCGGTCATGTGTTGTTTTGTACATTTTACTTTCCAATCCTATCCTACGTATGATCATTTATTTATTTATATTGGTTCACCAACAATTGTTTGCACAAATTTTATGCTAAAAGTAACTTGCAAAAATGTATATGCAACAATCACTTACAGGTAAACTCCGCATTCATAATTTAAATTATAAAATGCGAGAGACGAATCTATTTTTTTGCTTCGTTAGTTTAGTTAGAGGGACAGAATTTGGCATTAGTTTAATATTAGGTCTTTACCTATGAAATTGCCGTTCTGCAGTACTGGCCATTTCAAATCAAAATATTTTTTGTTTGGCTAAGAATTCTAATTTCAAATTAATTTTATTTTAAAAACATGGATTTTTTTTCCAAAAGTAGTCATTTGTTTATTGATTAGTGTTACATTTTCATCGCATTTGAAAAAAGAAGTTTTAACAAAGATGTTTATATGCGCTCGGCTCACATTCCCGTTCTGAAACACCCATTCTCTGATGGGCGCGAAATTTTAATGGTTTACAATAAATTTGTAACTTCAGATGGGCCAATAACAAAGGCCCGGCGGGCCGCAGGTTGAGTATAGCTGGCCTAGTCATTCACTTTAAGAAACAGTAGGTAATTACTTTCATAGCGATTCCTAGGAATGTTTTGTGTACAAGCCGTGTATACTTATAAGTGGCTGGCCGGCCCGTTGCGCGCGCACAAAAATTGGTCGGGGGCGTGCGAGGGTGCGTCGTGCGAGGGAGCCGCGCGTGTGAGTGGCTATTCTGACTTCGCAAAATTTTTAACCGTCTTCTGTGTTCTCTCCTAGATCGAAGAGTTCTTCCGTGAGGAGAAGTCGGGAGTGTTTGTCGCTGGTAACGGAGATTTTGCTGTAGCTCTGTTCAGGACTCCCAGAGGTAATAATCTTCCCAGCACTTACTCTGTAGTTAGTCACATGGGTAAACTCGTATACAACCAAGTATCAATATGCTATTTAATTCAATAGAATAATGGCCTTCTTATCGTAATTTTGAATAAAGAACGAAGATTTGTTATCGATTATCTGTTATGTTTTTGTTTATTCCATTTTTAAAGATGTTCTATTCAAATAAATAAATCAATTTCAATTTCATTTATTTGCAAACCATAATGTAAATACAGGTGTTACAAATAGGCTTAAAGCTAAGTTACAATTATGGACCCTGTAAGGGCACAGCAACATTACAAAAAGGATAAATAATTAAATTAAAATTAAACATTAAAATTAAATAATAGCATTAAGGACATGGATAATTCTTATTTATATTAAATATATTTAGATTTTATAATAAATACAACATTTAAAAAAAAATATTGCAAGTCCAGTCACAGTTTATCATTCATGTATTCATTTATATTATAGTAGCTTTTGTTTATTAGAAATAGCTTTAATTTATTACTGAACATATTAAATCTGTCATCCCCAGGCTACTACATGTTTGACCCGGCAGACCGCGACCGCTACGGGCGCGCTGTGGCGCCCCCCTGCGTGGGCCGCGCACGCGCCTGCTTCTCGCAGTATGCTGACGTAAGTGTCCGTCTGAGGCGCCTGTCCCACCGCCGACGAGAAAACGACTTGAGAAACGTACAATGCATGTAGGCTTCGTGCGAGTAAAAGATACGTATATTAATAGTTGGTCGCTGACTGGTCACATAGCCTACAATAGTTTGTAGCTGCGACAACAGCTATCAAAGAAAAAACTCGCTCAGTGACGTTCGATTGGCGTGCAGAAATCTCGCTGCTCGTTGCTCGCCAACTCGTTTCTAGTTGCTAGTTCTACTCGCTTTTCGCTAGTCGCGGTGGAACCGGTGCCTCAAATAGCCGTGTAAACTTGATTTTATAAGGTGTCATTGAAATAACTATGTCATTGAAATGTTCGCATAACTCAACAAAATGTGAAGCAGCTGATTTTTTTTCGCGATTTTAGGGTTGATGGGTTGTAAAAGTAGTTTATAACAATGAGTACAATAACCCCTTAAGAGCTTATAACTTATTTCTAATACACGTTGCAGAATTGTAGATTAAGGTCCGCATTACAGAAGGAAACTTAAGCATTTATTTATTTATAAAGGTACACCAACAGCTTCTGTATACGGCTTATCAAATAAAAGTAGGTAAAAAGTCTAAGACCCTGTTTCACCACCTACGATTAAGTTCCTATTAACTTACTTGACAGATAATTTCATGCAAATTCTGTTCCATTTTTGAATTTATTCGGTGAGTAGTGGCTATTCGGACATTGTGAAATAGGCCAATAGACTTATACAGTTGCCAATAACAGGTGAACCAACATTCACAAATAATGATAACATAAGGTAAAAACAAAAAGTATAAAAATTTTAAATGGTAACAAACTATATAAACAGAAATTTAAAATGCCAAAAGAAAAAAGTTACAGAGGTTGCAAGAAATACCTACATACTAACACAATTAACCTTTAGATGGCGTGTGTTGCGAACTTAGGGACTCCAATATTCTGGTTTTAAAGATGTTTACGGAGTCATGATATACGAGTACGTCAACATCAGGAGCGGATTTTATATAAGAATTCATCTCTCGGCTGAGCCGATTGAGAGGTGAGTTTACTCCAATATTTGCAGCAAAGCATTGATCTTTGTTTAAATCTAGTTTTAAGTAAAGTTTTAATTTTAGAACGTTCCTCAAGCATAGATTCAATGATCATAGTTCAGCTGATTATGGGCTTATTTTAGAACGTTACTCAGTTCGTGAATGGAACCCAAGCAGTGATTTGATTTGTAATCACCCAAGTATGGTCGGGACCGCGCTTGAGCATAGATTGTCATGTCAAATTTTGTTATTTTCAAGTTTATCTGCGTTGTCATGGTTATAAGATGATGTGATATCGGAGTACCTATTCAAGTATTCATATCAAAATGGATATAATTATTACAATCCTTTATTAAAATAGAAGGTTGAACTTTAGCGTTCCTCTCAGGCATTTAGGAGATAGGTGCAAATAATAATAATCAAATAAATAATCCCCACCGCCGCGCCGTATCTCTACGTTGACGTCGTGGTAGGGCATGCGCGCTCCAAACTGTAGGTCTGTGCCGGTAGAGTTTACTTTGCCGGAACAGGTGTAGGACGAGGAGCCAGACTAAGAGAGATACATGAACTCGCAGGGCAGCATGTGGCGAGCTGTTGGGCAGTAGCGACCCCACGGACCTTATCTCCCGGGAGAAGTCTTGTTCTTCCCCTCTGGCTTGCCTTTATTGGCTGGCTGTAGTGAACAATGACGAGGAACAGTGCTCCCACCTCTTTCTTGCCTTTATTGGCGGGCTTGAGGGAGATTCGCAAGAGCAGAAGTGCTCGGAGGAAGGAAATATTCCAGTAAGATGCTGGTAAGGATCTTGACCGTACTTCCGAGATTGTCCTAATAGCCGTGAAATGCTTCTCCACTCAAGCACCTCAGGACATGTTGCCCCTTGTCGCTACGTCACTATATGCTAGCGCCCATTTCCAGGGGTTAATTATTGAGTGTGCAAGTCAACCCCTGCCATTTTATCTGTGTATAATAAATAGGTCTTTACCTATGAAATTGCCGTTTTGTATGAAAAAATTTAAACGAATTTTTTTCATGCATTTTTATTTGTATTAATCGAAGTAATCACCCATGCAATCAATGCATTTTTGCCAACGCAGTGGCAGTTTATTGATGCCCTTCTTAAAGAAATCAGCTGGACGGGAGGCAACAAATTCTTCAAAGGCATTTTGTACTGCCTCTCGGGTATTGAATTTTTTTCCCGCCAAGAAGTTATCCAAATTCTGGAAAAAGTAGTAGTCTGTAGGCGCAAGGTCTGGTGAGTAGGGCGGATGACGGAGAGCTTCCAACCCCAGTTCTTGCAACTTGGAGACCGTCTGCTGTGCAGTATGAGGTCGCGCGTTGTCGTGCAGGAGCAGCGGAGACGAGCGATTGACCAATGCTGGTTGGAGATGTGCCAGCTTCTCCATCATTGTGTTCAGTTCTTCACAGTACACATCTGAAGTAATGCTCACCCCGTTTGGTAAGAAGCTGTGATGAATCACACCGGCGCTAGACCACCAAACAGTGACCATCACTTTTCTAGGGGTAAGTTTTCGTTTAGGGCATTGTTTAGGTGCTGAACCAGGATCCAACCAACTTGCTGAGCGCTTGCGGTTATCAAACAGAATCCATTTTTCATCGCAGGTAACAATGCGGTTCAAAATTCCTTCATTTGTGTGTCTGTTGAGCAGTGCAAGGCACGTCTCGACGCGTACTTCGCGCTGGCGATCATTGAGCTCGTGGGGCACCCATTTGTCAAGCTTTTTTACCTTGCCATTTTGACGCAAATGGACCAATATTGTTTTGACGCTAACGTCGAAAGCTGCTGCTAATTCAGCCGTAGATTGTGTATCATCAGCTTCCACAATCGCCTTTAATTCGTCATTGTCGACCAAAGTCTTCGGACGACCGCGAGGTTCATTTTTCAGGTCGAAATTTCCAGAACGGAAGCGAGCAAACCAATAACAAGTGGTGTGTTGGTTTGTAGTGTTAGCTCCGTAAACGTCGTTGATGTTGCGTGCCGCTTGTGCCGCGTTGCTGCCACGGCGGTACTCATATTCCATAATTACTCGAATTTTTAACGTATCCATGATGACGAAAAAGATTGAAATGCGATGAAAATGTAACACTAATCAATAAACAAATGACTACTTTTGGAAAAAAAAATCCATGTTTTTAAAATAAAATTAATTTGAAATTAGAATTCTTAGCCAAACAAAATTTATTTTGATTTGAAATGGCCAGTACTGCAGAACGGCAATTTCATAGGTAAAGACCTAATACACTTCTGGACACATCTTTTGGCCCACCTTGTATTTTCAGTTTCGTTTGGTCCTAGCTAAAATTTTATATTAGGTCGAGCAAAAAGTTTTTATGCAGTTTTGAACCTGGCACATTCACAATTTCATTCAATAGTCTTTTTTTGAATTTCGAACACAGAATTTAAAGAAACAAAAGACAATTTGGAGCCTGTTTGTTGATATCAAACAATCGAATACTAAGAAAACTTGGTTTTATTGGTTTACTTGGATTTAATTCTTGAAAAAGTGATTGATATCTTTGGTTTTGCAACAAACATTACTTATTCTTAACATTAAGGTGAGGTTCTATCAATAATCTATGGATACTTCACCTGAAGTCGCCGCCCAAGCTGTGGCACTTATTCAGGCCGGACACAGCCAAAGAAACGTGAGTGCTCAACTTAATTTAAGTCGATCTGCGGTCCGAAATGTTTATCGGAGGTACCTAGAGACTGGCGGCTTTATTCTTCGCCAAGGAAGGCCACGATCTCGGGTCACAACTGAAAGGCAGGAACGATTCATCGTGACGACCAGCTTGAGAAATCGTCACCTTACCTCCATTGAGATACAAAACCAACTTCGCGACTTCCACGGAGTATCTGTGAGCGCTCGAACTGTTCGGAGAAGGTTAAAAGAACGCGATATGGTACCACACAAGCCAGCTAATGGCCCCAAACTAACGCGAGCCCACCGAACAGCGCGCCTTCATTTCGCACGCAGTCATTTAAATTGGACACAGCAAGATTGGAGCCGTGTACTCTTTTCTAATGAGTCTAAAATTGTGTTACATGGCAATGATGGAAGGAAGAAGGTCTACCGACGTAAGGGAGAGCGTTTCGCACAATGCTGCTTTGAAGAGAGGGTTGCTTATGGCGGTGGCTCATGGACTGTCTGGGGCGGTATATCCGCGAGCGGCAAAACTCAACTTGAGGTTGTTACAGGACCACGGCTGCCAACATTAAATGCTGAAAGGTACATTCGTGAGTGCTTAGAACCTCACGTGATACCATACGCGGAATATGTGGGCCCAAATTTCCTTTTTATGCATGATAATGCAAGAGCCCATGCGGCCGGCATCGTCAGGGAATATCTTCGGGATGTGAACATCACAGTTATGGACTGGCCAGCCAGAAGCCCAGACATGAACCCCATTGAGCACATGTGGGACGAGCTAAAAAGACGTGTTAGGGCTCGTCAGCCAGTTGCCCCGACGATGCAGGAGTTGAAAACTGCCATAGAAGAGGAATGGGAGATGATCCCTCAAAATTTCATAGAGCGGTTGATAAACTCTATGCCTAATCGTATGAGAGCTGTGGTAGATGCCCATGGAGGCAACACGCGTTATTAAATTAAACCTTTATTTGATAAAACATGTTTTTTATTCAAAAACCAATTGCCTTTAACAAGGCGCATATCCGACTTGTTAGGCGTAGCTCCATGTCGTATGGTATACTGAATTCAAATTTAAAACAATACGATCGAAAAAGATGGTAAAATGTATCAGGTTTAAAACTGCATCAACAGTTTTTGTTCAATCTAGCAATCATATTTCGGTAGGGGCCATCGAAACCTAAACTCTAAGGTGGGCCAATAGATGTGTCCAGAAGTGTATTATATAACATTGTCAGCATAGTTCTACCATAGTTCAAGCTACCCAATCCACTATAGCCACCCAAACTCAGCCCAATATATTTTGTTTCCATGTTCTGCAATAGTCCTGCACCAACCGGGGGTTGTCCTTGGGTGCATTTGCATAGTGCATACAGGGATAATCGTCAGCTGGTGCCTTGTTGTCATTTAAAATTGTTTAAGGAGCCTCTGCGAGTTGGCTTCAGTCCCTCGTGCGCCTTCCAAAGGTCCGGGACCCCAGGGTCTCGAGATATGTCAAAGAAATAAATAATAAAACGTTTATTTTCAGGCTGCAATGTCCCATCATAGACCTTGCAGACTGACATTATATAAAGTATAAAACAAAACTTGTGTTAACAAATATAGCTTAAAACTATGTTTGTAGCAATTCACTTCACTAGCTTGTTCTTGTGCTGTCCTGTGGTACTCATACTAGTCCGCGAAAGCGATGAAACACCACTCCTGCGGTCAAAGGTCTTCTCGAGGGGCAGATAACAATTCGGTACTCGCACCACGAATGTCTTGAAGTTGACATTATGGTGCGACTCCAGTAACTGCACCCTTGGCATGTACCTCGTCTTCTGGCGCACGTACTCCACGGTGTCCCCTACCGGTGGTGTAGTGTAGGCGGGGGATGTACGTACACCCTCGCACACCGGTGTGTTCGGCTTTGCGGAACGCAAGCTCACTTCGAGCTTCAGGCAAAGGACCTAATGGCTACCTTGTTGGTGACACTGGGCTAATTCACCTACTTACAATATTCTTGTTGCAGTAATTATGGAAATGAAACAAGTTTTAACATTGTAATAATGAATATTTTTTCTTCTTTTTACAATGACAATCAATACGTTGCTAGGCAACACAATAGCGGCAGCGCACGCAGGCGCGAACTAACTAAAACCACAGATTATATTTGAACGCGAAATACCTAATTTTCTAACAGTTCTTTTGGCGCGTGGTCAAAATCGGAACAAACGCTGCCATACCTGTAAAACACTCACAAATGTTTCCCAACAACGCCCCCCTGCCAATGACATTTAGGCGCCAAAAGATCCTTGTGGCACTCTAAAAAGGTCTGATAATTTTGCTTACAATTTTTTTTCAAACTGATTTATTTATTCGGGGCTGACACAATAACGCTAATTTACTAATTAATTATGGTATATTTTAATATTTCTAATCCTATGAAGAACAAAACAAAGTAGGTAAATTAAATAGATCGTAAACGAAAACAGGGTGATGCATAGACAACATACATCTCTGTTCGAGGGTCGATTTGAGTCTAGATTTAGCTGAGTATAGATTCATAGATTGATTACCGTTCTGGAATAAGAACGATGCTCGAGTACTGATTCTATACATAAACTGTGATCGACTGATTGGCGATCAAACTGGACTTGAGCAACGTTCTGTTACCGCGCGTTTGCACTGGCGAAACATTGCATAAAAACATATTGCTATCTCTATTTCTATCAATGTATCTGACAGAGATATCAACATGTTTTTAACTGTTTTTCATATTTTTTTGTTTCGCCAATGCAAACGCACGGTAATACGGACCTTAGTAACACAAATTCTACAGGGTGTATGGGAGAGCCCTCCGCGTAATGTGCGTCACTTTCATGTGAATATACAGTTTTTCTTTCTTTCTTTTCTTCTTCTCCGCAAACTAACAGGGTGCATTCAGCTCCTTATTCTGATCCATATTCCACCGGAAAAATTTTCAAGAAAATTTGCATTTTTTTATCGTTTTATCATTCATTATTTCAATGTAAATCTCTTTACGTAGCACTCTATCTAAGCAAATAAAAAAGCTAAAATAAAAAAATCAGCAATGGATATTGAAATACTAACGAACGACGCGTGAAATGACGCGGAAGGCTCGCTGCGCTGCCGTTCGCTACGTGCGTTTTGCCACGGTAACGATACATTGCGTCTGAGGTAATAAAACAAATCAGGTTTATTGGATTCCCATAACGTTCCTGAAATAATTTCATGTAACGGTCGTCTTTGTATGATATACTGCATTCACCGCATCAGTCTGTGTAGGGCTGTTCCTTACACCCTGTCTATTATGTCTGTCTGTTGTAAGTGTTATTATGTCCTCTATTATGGTAAATTATAAAAATAATGTAAAGTGTAAAAGTTATGGTGATACGGAACCCTAATCGTCTCATTTCAAAGCGAATTATTATTTTAGTCCAAGCTTAAACCTTTCAACCAATTTTTGTATATCAAACCTTATTCCGACTGCGATAAAGTTCTTAATACAAAATTGACATTGTCGCGTTTTAAAATATTTTTTGTATTTAGACTTTATCGGAAACGACGAATGAACTGTGTAAAAGATGATATGGCTAGAAAGGGAGTGACTACCGAGATGACGAGTAATAGAGAAGTGTGCGCCGACCCCACGTAAATTGGGATAAGGGCAGGAGAATGATGATGATGAACTTTGTCGGAATAAAGTTCGATATATTGGTAATATCTGGCTCGTGGCTGTAAGCGCGACTGCTGAGCGTGGGGTCCTGGGTTCGAACCCCAGGTCGGGCAAAGTGTCATTAGATTTTTCTATTAGGAGTTTCACAGTAGCAGCCCGGAGTTTGGAAGTTGGCGGTGTGATACCTCCGTGCCTTGGTGCGCACGTGAAGCTGTTGGCCCTGCGCCTGATCTCTCTCTGGTCTTCTCGGAGAGGGGGAAGAGAGAGTACACCTATGTCTACGCACACAGTTGTGCACTATGGTATCTCCCGCGCCGAAGGCTGGTTTCCGTTGTGATTGGTCGCCATAGCCGAAATTCGGTCTGGAGGATCTGTTATTTTTGGATAATAATTTTCCAGGCGACTAACAACATAAAGGGCGACTAACTATTTGCTACTAAAAAATAATTTTAGCAATAATTATATTAGATGAGCTTCAAAAGCTTTTTTGTGTTTAATTTTATTATTAATTTAGAGTTTTAGACAATAACGTCGGATGCAAGAGTGAGCGAACCGAGCTCGGGACTTGGGGCACCCCGACTAGGACAGGTTAGGTTAGAAGGGGATGGCGAGGTCGAGAGAGCGAGCGAAGCGACCTCGAGCCCCGCTGCGGGGCTCCCTCAACCGGGGCTCCGTCGATTGCGACCTTTAAATTAAAACAAAGATGACAACTAATTATTAAGCTGCTACTTTCTATTTACAATAATCCTTCGCTGTAGCTGCCAATCTACTATTTCTGCTACCGGCTTTAATGATTTTATAATCCCAAATTCAGATTAATTTGTCGCCGCGTTAAATACATGCCTTATTATAAGGCCTTTAGCGCTTGACACCGACTCGTCTTATGATTGTTTACAGGTAAAAAGCCTGGCTGCGAAGCTCGGCGCCAATATTCCACCAGAAACCCTAAAAGATACTCCTGAACAAGAGGATCTGGTGAGTCAAGCTACTAGATACAATAACATACTGCTATATCCTATAAAATGTTTGGATGTTTGTTACTCAATCACGCAAAAACGGCTGAACGGATTTGGATGTAATTTGGCACACAGATAGTTTATATCCTGGATTAACACTTATGTTACTTTTTATTCGGGCAGTAGGTTCCCGTGTGATAATTTCCGACATCCACGTGGCCGAAGCCGCGGGCAACGGCTAGTAAGTGAAAAGAAGTCTTGTGTTCTAAAAGTATTCAATGAAAGTGTTAACAAACTCTGTTCAGGTTAAGTTCTTACGCCCGCCACTCAGTAAACTCACTCACTCAGTAAACACTCACTCACTCACTCAGTAGTTCACTTAGTAAAGGGAATTAGTGATACATTCATATGTATTTAGAAGGCTTTAACTTAATTTCTGACCACTTTTTCCAACAATTTTGTTTGAATTACATTATTCAATAGGGATGATGCCTGGGTAAAAAAAAAGAAATTCTATCTATCCCGTCAGTCAGATAATAAAAAAAGATTAGACACGTATTTTTTTCTTAATCATATTAATAGAAAATGACATATATAACACGCATTAAAGTTGGGGAGTGGGGGCTCGTTACGTCACTTGTACGTATAAAATGTAGCTACACGTGACGTCACGCGATGTTTTACCGTATCCGTGTTGCCAGTTTTCAGCAAGGTTTTTGAAAAAGTAATGCTTAATCAAATGCTCAATCATTTTAACACGAATAAAATACTTCACGATCAACAGTTTGGTTTCACCAAAGGACGTTGTACGACCGACGCCGGTGTAACCTTATTAAAACACATTTTTAACGCGTGGGAAGAGGCCCAAGACGCCATAGGATTTTTTGTGACCTCTCCAAGGCATTTGATTGCGTCGATCACGAAACCTTACTCTTGAAACTTGAGTATTACGGACTTGGAAAACTTGCGCTCAGTTTAGTAAAATCTTATTTAAATGATAGACAACAGCAAGTTCAAATAAATGGTATCACTTCACTTGGTTTAAATGTAAAAATGGGTGTTCCACAAGGCTCAATATTGGGTCCTTTCCTCTTTTTAGTGTATATTAATGATTTACTCCATTTATTAAAAAATCAACCACAAATGGTGTTATTTGCTGACGATACATCCTTAATTTTTAAGGTAGGTAGACGTGATACAAATTTTGACGACGTTAATAACGCCCTACTGCAGGTCCAAAATTGGTTCACTGCTAATAATTTAGTATTAAATGGGAAAAAAACTAAGTGCATTAGATTTTCTTTACCAAATGTAAAATGTAGTGATTGTAAGATAGTATTGAATCAAGAGAAACTAGAATTCGTCGATAAAACCGTTTTCTTGGGGATCACGCTCGACTCAAGGCTACAATGGGGTCCTCATTTAACATCACTTGCAGGACGGCTAAGTTCAGCAGCATATGCTGTCAGAAAAATCCGTCAATTTACTGATGTAGATACCGCGCGGCTAGTCTATTTTAGTTACTTTCATAGTATCATGTCTTACGGTATTTTACTTTGGGGACGGGCTGCAGACATCGAGTCAATTTTTATTCTGCAGAAAAGAGCCATTAGAGCCATATATAATCTCCGCAAGCGCGATTCTCTAAGGGAACCGTTTAAGGAAATTAACATCATGACGGTACCTTGTCAATATATCTACGAAAATATCATGTACGTAAGGAAAAATTTACATCTTTTTAGTAAAAGAGGTGAAAGGCATAATTATAGTACTAGAAAAAGGGACCTATTAGCTCAACCAGGTTTCAGACTAGCTAAAGTAGACTCGTCGTTCATGGGATACTGTTTAAAATGTTACAATAAAATACCTCCACACATACTTCAACTCAATGAGACTAAATTCAAAACTTGTATAAAACGCACACTATGCAGGCAGGCATATTATAAGTTTGGGGATTACATAACTGATAAAAATGCTTGGCTCAATGCTGGTCCTGCTCCACAACCACAACTAATTAATTAACATTTGAAGATACTGTTGGAGCTGCTGAAGATTGTAAGACTATCATTGCATTGTATAGACTCTATCTCCTTTGTATTATATAATTGCATAGCACATGTGTGAGTACTATGTACATACTCTAAAGCTACCATTTACTGGGTACGTCTTTGTTTGACTTGAATGTGCCCTGGCGGCTGAGAGTATGTGACGCTCACTCTAATGTCTCGCTGATGGTGGCGCGTGTTGGATCATTTAGCTAATCCATGCGTCAGGTTCGTGAACAAGCGCTGTCAGTGAAGGCTGATCATACCTTAGCGGCCACGGCTTATTTTAATTTAATTTAAATATTTGAATTGTTTTTTTTTTTAAGGACGCTTTTAACGTTCTGCATCGTTCTCACATGTAAAATTTCAACATGAATGATGTAACCATTATTTTGTAACCATATCTTGATTTAAAAGAGTGTCCGTGGAGTTTCTTGCCCGTTCTTCTCCATCGGTACCTACTATGCTTTGGAATGGGCGCCTAGTTTCATCTTTTTGACTGACCGACCCCTTGACAATTCAAAAGTGCCTGTAATTGGTTTAATTGAAATAAATGCTTTGAGTTTTGAGTTTTTTTAACTCAATGTATCGCCGTAATCTTTTGATTTTGTAAAAAAAGAAAAAATACCTGTCCAATATTTTCTAATAATCTACCTAACGGACAAAAGAACAATGTATAGTCATCATCCCTATTGTTATTGAGAAATCACCGACGGAAATTGAGAAAAAGTCTTGAAGATGATCTAATAGTACCTAAATTAGTTTCGGGTTTAAGTGTTAATATAATTAATCACGTACAATGGTCCAGATGAAGGACTAAGTGCTGAAACCAAATCCTTAACATAGAACATATAATTAATTCAAATAATCAAATCAAAGCACTCAATTTTCAATTTGTATCCATTTTCATCATCATTATGTATATCGTAGTGCAGTCACATCACTTATATAATTATACACCGAGTAAGTCAGGCTTGAGCGCTGACGAGCGTTGGGTTCGATTCCCGGGTCGGGCAAAGTGTTATTGAGTTTTTTCATCAGATATTTCTCAGGAGCAGCCCGGAATCTGAACTTGATAATGGCAATAAGCCTGCTTCCCTTTGAGAAATACAGGCTTCATAATATGATTTGTGTATTTTAGAAGTGTGTTTTTGTCATTTGTTTTTTAATACTTCTTTTTTATTTTTATAGCCGAGAAGATTGAGCGAGGTAAATATTGCAACTCGTCCATATTCTCCATTACTATCAACCGCCCGTCAGAAACACATACACAAATACAACACACTCAACACTGAGTGTACTGTGTGACACTGTGTGTCTGTATGTGTGTGTGTTGTCGACACTAGCTGTTTGTAATTAAATGCGTAGTTAATTGCTACCATCAACGTTCGATTGACTATGTATACGATATATTATTTATACTATCAATAACTCTTGCGTAGCTCTCATACACACTGGCGCTGATCCAAAGTGAAAAAGCACCCAGTGTAGGTTACGTCGTAGCACAGTAAAGGCTACGTCGTAGCATAGTGTATACTACGCCGATTCTAACAAATAAATAAATTATTATTATTATACGCCGTAGCAGTGTAGGCTACGTGGTAGAGGCGTGTGGACTACGCCGTAGCACAGAGTAGACTACGTCGTAGCACGATATAGGTTACGTCGTAGCATAGTGTAGGCTACGCCATATCTCATGGTAGACTACGCTGCGCCGCTCCATAACAATCAATCAATCTGCCTAGCCTTTTCCCAACTATGTTGGGGTTGGCTTCCAGTCTAACCGGATGCAGCTGAATACCAGTATTTTATTTTGGTTGCGCTTTATTTGCGCCGCTCCATAACATACACGTTAATACTCGTATAAAACTACAATAATAAATTGATAGTATTAATATGCTTAGTCAATTTCTTATTGTAGTTTTTTTTTCCTTGAGGAGCTTGTGGCTAAGTAATAACAGCCGCACGGGTCGATCCATCAGGTTAAGCTATGCTTGCCGGGGTTGGTCAGTGGATGGGTGACCATTCTTTACATACCCAGACTCCTCCGTGCCTCGGAAAGCACGTTAAGCCGTTGGTCCCGGCTGTCATTCGTGGATCTTTGACAGTCGTTACGGGTCGTCAGAAGCCCGAAAGTCTGACAACCAGTCTTACCAAGGGGTATCGTATTACCCAGTAACTGGGTTGTGGAGGTCGGATAGGCAGTCGCTCCATGTAAAATACTGGTATTCAGCTGCATCCGGTTAGACTGGAAGCCGACCCCAACATAGTTGGGAAAAGGCTAAGCAGATGATGAGTTTTTTTTTCCTTCTCTTCACTTCTTTTCTTTAATTTTCCTGCCCTGCTTTTCCTATATCGTAATGTGACCCTTTTTACCTTCGATCAATAATAGTACTAGATTCCCGATAAGCGCTTCAAAAACGGCCCGAAAAATAAAAACACAAATACTTTTGTGGTCTTATTTCAAACATCGACTGTTCGGGAACAGGGAAATGCATGGAGTAGTATTGTTACTTTATATGTTGTTTTTGTTTGTAGATTTCCTAGTGACCCATTTCGCAATGCAGAATGGGTATCTATTGTCGCGAAAGAAAGAGGAGAAGAAATATATAAACCTTGTAAAAATTCAACAATTTGTTTTAATATTTTTATTAAAATAATTAACTATCAAATTAATAATCAAAATTAAAATAACTATTGTACTAATTTACTCCTTCTACTTTTAAAAATCGGTCAAAAATATTTGCTACCATATAAAACGAACCTTGGCCTAAAAAATATATTATTATTCTGCTACTCTACATCTTTCAATACTTACTGTGTTCTGAGCATTGAAATGTAAATACCAAGAACTATGTCTAGTTCCAAAATAGAGTAAGCACAAAATTTTCAACAAAATGTTTTTAACCTTATTGCTTAAGTTTTAAGTTTCACTTTAGAATAAATATTTTTGTACTTATTATAAAAATGACCTTTTATTTTCAAGCGACATTTTTAATTTATTGCTTTTACCTTTCTCCGATGATAGAAGGACTTAAATATAAATATTTTGCAATCGTAATTAAACTTTATGTTTGATTGTTAAGGTTTATAATGAATTGAAGTTGTAAATATTATAAAACTTTTTTCTATATTTCGTAGTAACAAATGTAAATGTTTATGTGTGTGTAAACGTGGCCACTACAGCGACTTATTTTTGTTCCTGATCCTGTATCTAGTGCTATTATTGATCGAAGCTTTTTACCGAAACACTAACCCCCTTATTCATAAAAAAACTAAAATCCTCTACAAACCTATTTTAGTTAAAATAGTATTTGTGTCAATTTCTTTCCAATTATGATTTGTGTTTAAAAGAAGACAAAACACTATTTTAACTAAAATAGGTTTGTAGAGCGTTTTAGTTTTTTTTTTTAATAAGGGGGTGGGTAAGGTAAACTCCTGACAGGCACAGTTGGATAGAGCCTAAAATAAATTATCTTTACAGGTACGCTTCAGTGAGCCGATCGGTTTCACGATATACGGCATGGACGTCACCAGTTTGCGGAGACTGAATCAGCATGAGCGATAGACGGCCGACTCGTCGGACGCCTGCGGTACGATATCGGTACGACACATTGAAACAACTATAAGTAAACACAGGTCGACAACGCTTCGGTGAAATCGGAAAGCGAACATATCGAGGTCATAAAGGTGCACTTATACGGGCTACTTAATTTGCTAAATTCTGGGCAATATTCAGCAACATACTGCGATGTGGTAGCACTTGTTGCGAGACCATACTAAGTGATATGTAGCAATATAAAACGTTCATAAGCAACACCGAATTGATGGTGCAATTAAAAGTAATATTGCTAAAGGAATGAGTTGAATGATGAAAATGGCTCCATTACTGCCTGGAATAATTGCTGAAATTGTCTGTCTAAGTGTTCCTTAACGATATTGTGTCGACGTCGAAACGATATCGTACCGTTGTCATCTGACGACGTAACTACTAACAGATTGTAACGTGACAATGTCGTTTTCACACTAGCTCTTATACTACGCATGTCTTACGCAAACTGGGAGACCATAAATAACACGCCAATTGAAACCACGCCGAATTGAAATAATACGCTACCTTGAATGTGTCTTATTGTGACGCGGATGGTTTGAGTTGTATCTTGAGTTATAGTGATCTTGTTTATTTTCATACAATAGTATCTGATTCCTAGTTATAAGTAATTGTTGTAAGTTAAGAACGTGTGTGAAAGGGACAGAAGTATAAAAATTGTAAGTGTACTGTTCTGGTCCCACCACATTTCGTTGAAACCCATTTTTGTAATAAAAAGTAATTTTTAACTCAATTGTTTATTATTTCATTCCTCCTCTCATACACACAACACACACAACACACCCTTTCTCTAACACACAGTCACACACACCCATGCACATAATATTCTGATATAATATTTAATTTAATAGTTCCGTAGTTGAAAACAATTTATCCCAAAAACAAACTTAACTGTAGTTGAAAAACTAGAAATCCAAAAAAAAATAATTTATGCGATAAAATTACAAAATAACGATTTTCGGACATTTTCCTTTACTTGTGCGTGAGACCTCGCTTCTTGCCAAATTTCATGATTCTAGGTCAACGGGAAGTACCCTATAGGTTTTCATTTACTTGCGAGTGTCACATAGATTGGCGTATTCTTTTACTGCGTTGATTTAGAAGCTTGATTTTTTAACAGCTCTAAGGGACCATAGAATTACGTATTTGAAATTAGTTTCAACTTGATACCGTGCGTTCCTGACAAAAATGTTCTTGACAGACTGACAGACAGATAGACAGACTGACAACGAATTGATCCTATAAGGGTTCCGGTGTCGCTTTTTCTTACGGTACGGAACTTTTCTTAAAAAAACCGCACGAGTAAAGGTAAAAGTCCGAAAATTGTTAATTTGCAGTTATGTGACATAAAAAAGTTTTTTGCGATTACAAACTTCAATTTGCAGTTGAAGAATTGACCGAGACGTATATCAATGTATGGGGAACATGTTTTTTCAACTATTATGTTAAGTTTGTTTTTGGGATAAATTCTTTTCAAGTAGGTACAGGGTTCCCCTTCAATGTGCGTGATCCGACTCCCACTTGGCCGGTTTTTTACTGTGAGCAGGCTACATCCGTTCTTTGATTGTTCTGTTTCTTAGTTACGTGGCATAGTTACGTGTACAGACACCTAATGGGATTGAAGAGCTACTGTAGTGCCTCTGGAATGTTCGAGGAGGCGAGGCTGAACGCGTTCAATGCCGTTCAGAGAAGCAGAGTTGCATTATTCATGTTCAGGCTAAGAACTCACGGAACGATTTTCACCCGCAACCGCCGCGGTGGTGGAACTGCGGTTTTATTTCTAAACTCACGAGATCGGTTATTTGAGCGGTTACGCAGCCGTCGCGGTTGCGATCATCGCCCGCAGACGTGGCGGGCGATGACCGGAAGACGGGCGGTTGTAACGGCACCAAAGTAATTAGAAGTTTGATTTCAATATCCATTTTATAATGTTTGTTTAATTTTAAACATGCACAAACATGTCTCGATGCCACAAGTCACTGGTGCAAAATGGCGTTAGATTTCTGTACCCCCGTCCCCCGCCGGCCACCGCGGTCGCCCGCCAACCGATCGCAGAGCGCGCGGGCGCCACCCGCCGAGGCTGCGGGTGACCGCGGCCCGCGCGATTCTACTAGTTGCCCGTCGGTGCAGCGGGAACCGCAAACAACCGCGCACACCGCGGGCGTAACCGCGTCGTGAGTTGTGCTTTAATATTTTACATAATATCTGCATTCTACAGAAGCTGCAGGCCCGCAATCGTGGCGGATGCGGGCGAAAATCGCTCCGTGAGTTCTTTGTGTCAGGGTTGGTACGTGTAGTAGAAACAGTATAGTTAAGGACCTTGCTGATAGGATGTATGCAACCAAGGCCTACAAGCGGTGGTTGGAATTAGCCGCGTAAAGGTGCTCCCTCACTAGGAGCATTCGTCTGTAATGTAGTGTTACAGATTCGAGCATTACATCAGTGAGGGAGGAAAATCGAGCATTACAGCGCGCACCTTGTAATGATATAATGTGTACAATACCTTTGATACAACTTGTAACATCAATACGCTCCACATGTAATTAAATGTTACATTACACGCGAATTCTGGTGAGCGAGTTAGTATTTTTTAATGTGCAAGAGAAGAAAGGCTTGAGTTTATGTTTGTATCTACGTATGTGGGGTGTGTGTATGTATGTATGTTTGTGTGTATGTATGCCATTTCATTGAATTTTATTTGTATTTCTTTTATTACTTTATTACAAATTGTTTTTTTATGGGTAACTGTGCTCGGCAATAAATATTATTGTTATTATTTCCTTTATTTCGGTATTCTATACATATAAATTATATTTTTAAATATTAGAATATAAATATAGAAACATTTAAAAATATAAAAAATAGTAACCCACCGATATCGGGAACAGGGTCCAAGCTACCGGTGGTCAGGGCTGCTGAGAGAGGAACCTCCTAACGATACGCGCCGTGTCCAGAAGTACCGCTTTCTGAATCAAGCCCTTGATCCATCTGCCTAACGAGAGCCTCCTTAGGTGTTGATCGAGGCTCTTGGCTATTATGCCATTGTCCGTCACGACTATCGGCACAACGATTGTTGTATCCACATCCCAGATGTCGACAACCTCGTGAGCCAGGTGAAGATACTTGATCTGCTTATCTTTTTCAGCTTTCACGAGGTTCTCGTCATGCGGGACCGCTATATCAATAATCATTGTGCGACGCTCTAATCGATCTATCACCACTATATCTGGCTTATTGGCAACAATAGTCCTGTCAGTGATGATAGATCGATCCCAATACAACGTGATATTGCCATTTTCGAGAACTGGGTCGGGCACATACCTATAGTACGGTACTTCCGATTCCACAAGACTGTATTTCAGAGCAAGTTGCTGGTGGATAATCCTGGCTACAAGGTTGTGCCTATGCAAGTAGTCTCCGTTAACCAGACGAGAACAGCCAGAAATAATATGACGGATTGATTCCCCCGGACGGTGGCATGCCCGACAGATGTCAACCGTGCCGTCCTTCACAATATATTTCCGGTAGTTGTTCGTCATCATAACTTCATCCATAATCGCAAAGACAAAACCTTCGGTTTCCCCAAAGAGATCACCGAATCGCAACCAGGATACGGACGCTAAGAGGTCTACATCGAGCCCATGTAGGACCCGGTAAAAACGCCCGTGAAGCTCTTTGCTCTGCCACACCTCCCTGCGGTCATTAGTATCTAATACCATAGGTTTGCGCCAGTTCTCGTTAGCTAAGGAGAGCGGGGTGAGGCCCTTGTCTACTGAGACCACATCTCGGTGCATCCCCACGTCGGCTGCTAGGAAGTATTCCCTTAGACTGCATACCTCACGGTTGTGCAGGGTCTTTGCATTTAAGAATCCTCGACCTCCGCACTTCCGTGGGATATACAGTCTCATCACCGATGAACGTGGGTGATGCATCCGGTTTGCGGTCAGCAGTGTACGGACCCTCCTATCCAGAGCGTCAAGTTCCGTTTGAGTCCATTTGAGTATGCCGAAAGAGTACATCAAAACTGGCATGACCCAACCATTGAAGGCACGCACCTTGTTTCCGCCTGATAAAAGACTATTTAATACTTTATTCAGGCGGCCAAAGAAGCGCTCCCTCAACGATTGTTTCATGTCAGCAGCATTGATGTTTTATGTTATTATTATTTATTATAATTATTATTTTGTAAGTACAGAATTGTTTATGGCATTATGTTGTACTTTATTAAGTTATTAAATGTATAGATTAGAACTGGAAGGCGCGTCGGACCACGTACAGTGTAGGGTTCCGTATCATGAATTTATCTATTAGTCACGTCAGTAAAGAGCGTGCGTTTTGAAAGTGGTAAACGTCGCTAACAGCTATCAAATATTTAACTTTTTTTATTATGTTGTTGGTATTACAAACACATAACATCAAGCATGTAATCCCCGAAGGGTTGGGCAGAGGTGTACCTATAGTACAGCGACATTTCGCCAGTTATGTTAAAGTCCCATGTAACAGGGGGCGAGCCTATTGCCATCAACCGGGCATATATCCAGAATCCGGGCTGCTTCAGAGAAATTCCAGATCGAAAAACCCTATTGGGTTTTACACTTTGCATGATCTGGGTGTCGAATCCAGGACCACATGTTCAGCAGTAGCGCTAGCGACCACTCGACCAACGAGGCAGTCAAATCAGTCAGTTAATATTACTGCACGGAAATATTTATTTATTTATTTAACATTACATCCTATCTTTACAGGCTAACCTAAATTGATAGAGTGGTACACAACAAAAGAAAACTGAACAAAATATTAAAACTAGGTACCTACTTAGTTACTAACTATATCAATACACAGGCAGATCTGGATAACATAGCAGTCTAGAGGTTACTATAGTAAAGTCGTTCAGTGTACAAGAGAAGAGGTCCAAGCTCATAGCTACCGTGTTGAGAGTGCACAACGCACGCGTTAGCGGAGCACGACGGAGAAGATTGGTGCGCGCTTTCGGCACCACCAGCAGCTGCGGCCGCCGGCGCCTCTTTACATACTCGTTGGGCACGCACAACATAATCGACTGCAGAATGTCTATATTAGATATTTTACCTCTTATAACATTGAACATATGAAATATCGTTCTGCACTAAAATATTAATTATGATTTGCAATAATAACACTGAATAATTAGGAGTTGTAACAGTTTTTAATGGGAAAACGGGAATGTGGAAAGGGCATTTCCCATTGATATATTAGAGGAAGATGTGTTACGCGCTAACTACGCAATCACTAAAGCTGAACTCGGCGCACGACTACATGCACCGAAACTCACACATCTATGATCACAGTCGCAAACCTACAGTTACCGAAACACAAGGACAGAGATAGGGGCCGGCGCTATCGCGTTAGCTGCCAAATGTTTACGATTATGAATGACATTGTGTGTCTATCTCGCTCTCACAAACATGGCGAACAAACATGAAATATTATTATAATTTTCAACAAATTAACATTCTTACGAGTGAAAAGTAATCCCGTGAAACTTGTTTCTGAACTATTTGTGCACATTTTGAAAACACATGAAGGCATTGTTGCTGCTTATTTAGACGATTATGGTAATTTTACTTAACGTGCTACACAAACGCTAGTTCGATTGTGACTAAGGTCAATTGTATGCGTTAACAGAATTCATGCGGTCCACGTCGAGGAGCGCGAACCTTATCTTCCTAATTTATACATCAATGACTCAAACTAAATATTATTGAGCGTAACGATATATATTAAGAACTGCATTCTATAATCAATAATTTAGTGCACTATAGAGTGATATTTTCATTTTTCCATACAGTAATAATGAAAATACCTAGCAATAATATATTGCAATTAAATGAAAGAATATTAAAAACTCATATTAAAAGTACGCTTTGCAAGTAAGCGTGTTACATATTAGAGGATTATAATTAATTAATTAAGAATGCTTGGAAACATGCTGGTCCTGCTCCATACGACGATCTAGAGTCGAGACAAAATCAAACTGATTGATCTTTGACAATAAGTAATACAGTTTGACAGTAATACACCAAAATAGTTAAACTTTTTAAACTTTCGCGATTTGCACACATTATAAACAAAACCAAAAACGGGTCTTCTCGCGATATTCCTTTTTACGAGAAGACGTCGCTGAGCTGTCATCAGTCCTCCCGTGACCACGATCGCTGCAAGGCGGTCGAAACGTCGGGAAACAAGTAGGTACCTGTTTACATCGTAAAAAGGAATATCGCGAGAAGACCCGTTTTTGGTTTTGTTTTATAATGCAAAATAGTTAGGTCAGTATAAGGCAATTTGAACTTGTATTTATCCGAGTACTTTCTTAAGTACTCGGACACACACACACACACACACACGCACACACTCTTGTGTGTTGAACCCATGTCTACGGATCCCTAAACATGTATTAAAATAGTTTGAATTTTTATGATTTTTCCAGATTTTGTAGGTTTTTTATTGTTTGGAAATAAATTGGCTATTAAATATTGAAATATAGGTTTAGGGTTTTTGTGAAAATAAACTCATAACTGGTTTGGCAACAAAAAGAGTAAGTACTTATTAACATGATTTTTTCAAATTCAATGTCAACCGCGTATCTATCATCATTAGCCTAGCCTTTTCCTATGTTGGGGTTGGCTGCATCCAGTTAGACTGGAAAGTCTAACTGGATGCAGCTGAATACCAGTATTTTACATGGAGCGACTGTCTATCTGACCTAGTGTGCGTTACGATTGTATGACGGTGGTATGACGACATGAATTAATAAACATACATTAGTGTAGGTAATGACTTATTATAAATAATCTTTGGTGTTTTTTTTTTGTTTTTTCTTTCTATGTATTTTGTTTTTTTTTCTTTTTTTTTTCTTTTGAGATGTTTTTTTTTTTATGTACAGTCAACAAAAGAGATATCTAGGCAGGGTATATTTGTATGAGAATTGCTTCATGTTCAATTTCGTGACAAAATACAATTTTGTGTTGGTGTGTTACAATGTAGAAGTATTGCAAAAATAAAGTAATATATATATAAAATTGAACATGAAGCAATTCACATACAAATAAATGTTACTCTACCCTGCCTAGATATCTCTTTTGTTGACTGTACGTAGGTCAGTTCTGGGTGGGTTGCACCAAGGGCTAGGTAATAGTTTCCGTCAAAGTTAATATGACCATAGAATGACAACCTGCTGTTGCACCGTCATGTCAAATGTAGGTAATAGTTAAAGTTCCGAGCAGGGACATGACATTCGATGCATCTGTGACAGATATTTAACAATAACTTTAACCAGCGAAGCGTGGGCGGTTAAGGTTACAGTTACAGTTATTTATTTATTTATTTATTTATTTATTGTTACAGAAAGCTTACAGACTAATATCATAATTAACAATTATTCATAGGCAGGACAATTTGCTAATTATTAGCTTCCACATATATACTTCTATATACAAATATTTCAGTTGACCGTGTTTTCACATCGATTTGCAAACAAAAATAAAAAGTTTATGACGTCAGATAACGAATTGTCAAATGGAACAACCCATTTTTGTCTAACAGGAACTTTAACAAGGGTGGGTTATTGCACCAACTTACTTGCTAAAGTGCATTTTTTCATTAAAAGTGCGATGTTTGTTATTATAGAAGTAAGATGGTGCGACCCACCCTTAATGAAAAATGACATTTTTAGGCTCAACCGTCTGATCATGACGTATAAAAGGAAAAAGAAAGAGAAGGAAGGAAAGGGGGAAGGGGAAAGGGGGGGGAAGGAGGTTATATTAAAATAGCTGGCGGTTACTGCCAAATACTTCCAGCTATTAAGTATTTACCTACAACCAGTAAGTTACTGGTTGTAGGTAAATATTTTTTGTTTTACGTTTTGCAGGTTATAATGAAGATTTTTGTCATCCTTTGCTGTGGTTTGGCACTTGCACGTGCAGTAAGTAACGTTTTAATGCAATTATGAGTTCCTGACTACCTCTTTAGTCCAGTGGTCGCAAGTGCTACTGCTGATCATAAGGTCCTGGGTTCGATTCTCAGGCGGGCAAAGTGTTATTGGCTTTTTCCATGAAACATTTGTCAGTAACAGCCCGGCAATGATAATAGGTCTTTACCTATGAAATTGCCGTTTTGTATGAAAAAATTTAAACGAATTTTTTTCGTGCATTTTTTATTTGTATTAATCGAAGTAATCACTCATGCAATCAATGCATCTTTGCCAACGCAGTGGCAGTTTATTGATGCCCTTCTTAAAGAAATCAGCTGGACGGGAGGCAACAAATTCTTCAAAGGCATTTTGTACTGCCTCTCGGGTATTGAATTTTTTTCCCGCCAAGAAGTTATCCAAATTCTGGAAAAAGTAGTAGTCTGTAGGCGCAAGGTCTGGTGAGTAGGGCGGATGACGGAGAGCTTCCAACCCCAGTTCTTGCAACTTGGAGACTTTCTGCTGTGCAGTATGAGTTCGCGCGTTGTCGTGCAGGAGCAGCGGAGACGAGTGATTGACCAATGCTGGTTGGAGATGTGCCAGCTTCTCCATCATTGTGTTCAGTTCTTCACAGTACACATCTGAAGTAATGCTCACCCCGTTTGGTAAGAAGCTGTGATGAATCACACCGGCGCTAGACCACCAAACAGTGACCATCACTTTTCTAGGGGTAAGTTTTCGTTTAGGGCATTGTTTAGGTGCTGAACCAGGATCCAACCAACTTGCTGAGCGCTTGCGGTTATCAAACAGAATCCATTTTTCATCGCAGGTAACAATGCGGTTCAAAATTCCTTCATTTGTGTGTCTGTTGAGCAGTGCAAGGCACGTCTCGACGCGTACTTCGCGCTGGCGATCATTGAGTTCGTGGGGCACCCATTTGTCAAGCTTTTTTACCTTGCCAATTTAACGCAAATGGACCAATATTGTTTTGACGCTAACGTCGAAAGCTGTTGCTAATTCAGCCGTAGATTGTGTATCATCAGCTTTCACAATCGCCTTTAATTCGTCATTGTCGACCAAAGTCTTCGGACGACCGCGAGGTTCATTTTTCAGGTCGAAATTTCCAGAACGGAAGCGAGCAAACCAATAACAAGTGGTGCGTTGGTTTGTAGTGTTAGCTCCGTAAACGTCGTTGATGTTGCGTGCCGCTTGTGCCGCGTTGCTGCCACGACGGTACTCATATTCCATAATTACTCGAATTTTTAACGTATCCATGATGACGAAAAAGATTGAAATGCGATGAAAATGTAACACTAATCAATAAACAAATGACTACTTTTGGAAAAAAAATCCATGTTTTTAAAATAAAATTAATTTGAAATTAGAATTCTTAGCCAAACAAAAATTATTTTGATTTGAAATGGCCAGTACTGCAGAACGGCAATTTCATAGGTAAAGACCTAATATCATAGCAGCCCAGAGTCTGGATTTGTGCCCGGTTCATGGCATAGACTGTCGAAATGTGGGTGTTTCTATAGGTCCTCCTCTGCTTAATCTGTCGGGGATTGCAGGCGTGATGTTGTGTTGCAAGTTCCTTGTTGCACAAATTAATTATTTTCACTGTCACACGAGGTGCGTTTTGTATAATGTCTCGTTTCGACTAACACTAGGGGAGCTATAAAGTAGTGAATAATATTTTGCAGTGCATGCGAAACAAAACAAAACTTACATATAAACTCACGCCTTCTTTCAATGGGGTTAGGCAGAAACTACAGAACGCCACCAAGTCATTGATATATTAGAGGAAGATTTGTTACGCGCAAACATCGAAATCACTAAACCTGGACTCGGCGCACAACTACATGCACCAAAATTTAGCTGCCGAATATTTACGATTATGATTATGATGACATTGCATGTCTACCTCGCTCTCACAAACATGGCGACGCAAACATTAAATACTCGTATTAGGTATAATAATTTTCAACAAATTAACATTTTTGACTGTACTTACGAGTGAAAAGTAATCCCGTGGAACTATTTGTGCACATTTTGAAAACACAGGAAGGCATTGTTGCTGCTTATTTACGGTTGCTGATTACGGTAATTTTACTTAACGTGCTACACAAACGCCAGTTCGATTGTGACTAAGGTCAATTGTGTGCGTTAACACAATTTTCGCGATCCACGTCGAGGAGCGCGAACCATATCTTCCTAATTTATAAATCGACCTACTACAATCCTTACATACTCTTTTTGCCTTGTTAATGATAAAATCTGGTCAAAACATAATATTTATTATTTTATTTTTATAGAGACCCCAAGAAGATGAAGTAAGTATAATATAATATTATTATTTTAAACGTCTTGTACATCCACCCTTAACAGATGTCACGTAAGGCCGCAATACTGTTAAAGGTGCGACGGTACATGTAGCTATGCGATAAGTTACGGGAACCTACTAAGACCTACAAGCCTAACGGTACCTACGACCCTAAGCCCTATAAGCCCTACAGCCCTAACCTACCATATACCTAATATGTGATAAATAAATATATAAATAAATTCAGGACGTCTGCACCACGCGACCTAAGGTAACAGACGGACAGTAGACAGGAATCCAGGGTGCGGGAAGGGTACACTCACTGCCAGTCCCGCAGACTCACGAGACTGATCAGAGATGGCTAAAGGTGTCTTGGCCACAGTGAGGGGTAATGAGACAAGAATATAAAATTCTAATCTAATTTATTTGCATAAAGATTCCGCTTATATACTATTTTTACCTAACACACACTATTGCACAAAATCTTTGTGTTTCATGCGTGTTAGATGCAACGAAATCACTTATTTTTATCTGGGCCGCGTGCTGAGTCAATGTCCAAAGGTAGCATTGAACACGTCTTATCATCAATAACGAAGTACACAGAAATAATAAGAATGGCAGAGAGTGTCACAATTACAAAACTACTAAGTTATTTTGCTGCATTGCCAAAATAGAAATTAACTTTATTTATTTATTTACTAGCTGTGCCCCGCGTTTTCACCCGCGTAGACCAGGATAAAAAGTAGCCTATGTGTTAATCCAGGGTATAAGCTATCTACATACCAAATTTAATCCAAATTGGTCAAGCCGTTTGAGCGTGAAGAAGTAATAAACAACACACACCCATATTCACAAACTTTCGCCTTTTTATTATTAGTGTGATTACAACATAAAACGACCAAGGCTAATTAGATGAACCTGAGGTCAAAGACAATGCCCTCAAGGTGTCCCATGGTGTTTCCCCAACCTGTTGGTCCCACAACCCATCGGGTCCTGAAGCCTTGATTAGGCAAAAGTTTTTAGGTGAAATTTTTCTTCTCTTTAGGTGAAAGTCTTTTTTTGCATATTGCCCCGTTACGTACACTCCAACCGAATGATTAAGAGCGTTGGCTTCGCACGGCATTTCAAGTCCTTTTTTATCGAAATTAATGAACCGATTTTAATCTATTTATTTATTTATTTATAGTTAATTAAAACGGTTATACACCAATTACAATAATTAACCTAGAAACACAATACTAATATTGTAATATCTACTACATACTTAATAAATAACAGTGGAAATTCTCTCATACTTTCTCTCGCAAAACTTAATGAAACTTCATACGCATAAGCAGGATACATAGGTCTAAAAAGTTAGTTAAGAACATTTTCGAAAAATAGTGTTGCAGCTAGCTATTCGACCGGTTTTAAATATTCCATAGAAACAGAGATTTCCAATTATCTTTTTTCAAATAAGATATTTCGAAAATGTTCTTAACTAACTTTTTAGACCTGTGTATCGTGCATATGCTTATGAAGATCATTAAAATAGGTTTATTCATTTCGATAAAAAAGGACTTGAAAGTTTTTGAAAGTTTGTATGAAATGCCGTGCGGAGCCAACGGTCTTAAGGTTCTGTGATAAGGACGCTTCTATTTGCGGTATACCTAATACCTAATAGGTAATACGGGCTGGTATCCGCAACTCCACGTCAATGCGCGTATTTTGCGTATGGGTGGGAAAATCGATTATTCGATCCACCCCAGCTCCTCAAAGAAGGCCAGCAGCGCCTTAATATTACTGACAACCTCCCGGAGGGTACCTGGGTTACCGAAGTACTTTGCCCTGTATGCGGCGACCACCGGGCAGATTAGAAGCACATGAGCTGCTGTCTCGTCGTCCTCCATGCAGGCGCTGCACAGCGGACTGTCTGTGACTCCTATGACAAAGAGGTGTTTATTAAATGACCCATGGCCAGTTATTAAGTGACCCATAGCAGCTGTTGTTTAGTTAGTCGGAGAACCTGTTTCGTGAGGCGGCCATCAATTGTAGGGAGTGCTTCCTTAGCCTGCCTACACTCACCTTGATCCGACCATAGTTTGTGATGCTGGTCCCTGGTACGCTTCCTTACCAGAGCGCGCAAGTACCCTAAGAGGAGCGGCACTATGGGTTCTGGTCCCACTGGTGCCCTGCTCCCTTCTGGCAAGTTCGTCGGCTGCGTCGTTACCTAACGAGCCGCTGTGTCCCTTGATCCATTGATTGGTTATATTATTGAGTCTTCCCACCTGGTTGAGACGCTGGTGGCACTTGTATATTAGCCCAGAGTCCACTGTGTGACTACTTAGCGCTTGCAGAACAGCCATACTATCTGAGAGTATGCGGATCGAGTAGTCGTTAACTTCCCTGGCCATGATGGCCGAAGTAGCCAGAGAAATACCCATGCACTCGGCCTGGAACACAGTGTTATGGACCCCCAATGGTGTGGCTATGTGTATGTTGAAGTCCTCCGAGAATATTCCAGCACCCGTTTCACTACCTGTTATGGATCCATCCGTGAAGATGCGCAGCTCTGCGGGGCACAACCCCTCGCATTGGCGATCCTCGTGAAGCTGGATGGATCAAAAATAAATTGTTGGGTACCCGCTACAAATTCTGTAATTGGGTACGCTGTTACAAATGGGTAGTCTAATCATTACTTTTTTACACAAAAGTATGTTTATTAAATAAAATGCCTTGCATTCTTAAAATGTTTTTTGGCCAAATTGTTGATAGATGTGCATGGTACGATTCTGAACCATAAATATAATTTTAAATAGGTACATTTTCTCAATAAATGTACAGAAGTAAAAAAATTCAGTCCGGTACAATTATTGAGAAACTGTACCTATCTAAAATTATATTTAAAGTTCAGAATCCTACCATGCACATCTATCAACAATTTGGCCAAAAAACATTTTAAGAATGTAAAGCATTTTATTTAATAAACATACTTTTGTGTAAAAAAGTAATGATTTGACTACCCATTTGTAACAGCGTCCTTAAGGCCTCTGCCTCGAATTTTGCGGGCAGCGGGGCGGCAGCGGCGGCGGAGCGGGAGCGGCAGGATTTTATGCGTAAAAACAAATGGACCGGACCTCCAAAACAGCGGCGCGGTAGCGGGGCGGGACAATGCGAGACGCGCCGCCGCCGCCGCCGCCCCGCTGCCCGCGAAATTCGAGGCAGAGGCCTTAGTCCCTCAAGCAGCGCGGTGTGTGGTATGTTACTCTTACCCCAGAGATTTAGTGCATTAAGACGTACCGCCGCCACCATTGCTTCCTGCTGTATGAACAGGTGGAGCGGTGGTAAACCCAGCAACAACTGCAACAGCAGCAACAAAAGCAACATCAGCCACAACAACAGCAGCAACAACAACAGCAGCTGCAGCAGCTGCTGCAGTCGGAGTAGTCCTCATGCAACCCGTAGTCGCCGTGCAGGCTAGTCTTTGCATATGTTGTAGTTTATTGGAGGCTGTAACAATTTTGGTGCGGGGCCACCAGACCACAGCCCCGTAGGTGATCATGGGGTGGATCACTGCGGTGTACAGCCATAGTATAATTTTCGGGGATAGGCCCCACTTCATACCCATCATTTTCCTGCACTGCCAGAAGGTGATGCAAGCCCTGTTTAGTTTGTTGTCTAAATGACTACTCCAGTTTAACTTACTGTCTAGAATGACCCCGAGATACTTGACTTCGTTGGTAAGCTGGAGTTCTGTATCGAACAGTTTTGGTAGGCGGAAAGGACCCAATGTTCGTTTATGGGTAAACATGAGTAGTTCAGTTTTAGTGGGATTCACTGATAGGTCAAATTCCCTGCACCATCTTTCTACAATACGTAGCGCTTGCTGAGTGAGGTTAAAGATCGTTCCTGTCACCTTCCCCGACACAAGGAGATGAGCGCCTTAAGTTCTGAGTTGAGTTACACGATTACTGACAAATGCGTTCACTGACTGTATAGGTCCAAGGTAATATGTGTGGTTCTTTCCTCAAAAGACCATTACAGACACCAATCTACTGGTCCTCTCACGATCAGACCAAGGTTATGTCTGGACTTGAAAAGAGACTGTGACCTCTGAGTTTGTTCCGGCCTTTCTTCTCAGAGTAGTCAGAAAGGAAACGCCGACCTCATCTAGTTTTTAAAATGTATGATTGACGAATAAAAGAGTGTTTGTACAAACCTATCTATACAATTAAAGTATTTATCAGTCTCATTAAACTGTGAAAGGACTATTGTTGGCTCGCCTCTGTATCGGTAGGTACCATCCACTTTGGTTTTTCAAGGTATTAATCCGAATTCTTTTATTATTTTTAGCCACCAGTAAGAAATTAAATATGTTTGAGATTTTGATGGATATTTTAATATTGGGGCGCTGACAGTACAAGTAGCTTACCTATGTTATGTATCTGTCGCAGATGGATTTTCGAATCCGCTGTTTTAAATAACCACTAGCTGTTTTACAAAATAGCTCCGTTATCCAAACCGCAACAGCAATAAATAAACGATTAAAATGAGTGAAAATGACACTCAACTCCAGTGAAAACAGTGATTTTGAGGACAATTTATTTTAACAAAAATTATAAGAGTTTTATGAAAGGCAGTCCTAAAAATACTAAATAGCCAAATAACTGCAACGAAACTGGAAGTAGCGCTCGCCAGCCGCTGCCGCGAGTTATGTAAAGCTTCTGAACGTTGTTCAGTATCTGTTACAATAATAATACCAGCCTATTAATGTCCCACTGCAGGTCAAAGGCCTCTTCTCGTGCAGAGAAGGTACGAGAATTGATCACCACGCTTGCTCAAGACGGGTTGGCGATTTCAGACTTATATTAACTATATAAATCCAGGTTTCCTCAAGATAATTTACTTCACCGATGTCAGTAATGTCTGAGATAAACTCAGAAAGTACATATAAATTGAAACAGTCACATTGGTACTTGCCCGGATTTGAACCCACAACCTCGTGCATGAGAGGCGAGGCCTTAACTGTTGGGCCATCATGACATCTGTTATGTAAACAATAACGTAACTGTTTTGTAAAACAGCTAGCGGTTATGTAAATAGCGGCCTCGACTATCCATATATATGACATATCCAAAACAACGTGGAGACGACAATACGACAAAAATCTCAGTCTGTACAAAAATTCAACCAATTAAAAAATATCCAACAATTAAATCACTAAAGCTAGTCATAGATTGGCAAAACCCATAGTCGGTTCAGCAGTATCGATGTTAAGATTTATTTGCTAAGTACTGTTAGTATTTTTATTTCGCCTGTTTGCGAGAAAAACGTGACATTTTGGAAAAACTGGTTTTCAGCTGCATCTGTTTAGACTGAAATCTGACCCTAACATACGAGTAGTTGGGAAAAGGCTTGGCAGATGATGATGTTAATCCGATATTTCTTAAATTTTTCAGGCGGATGTAAGTCACAAAAAAATTATAAAATAACTGTCAATTATAGAGTAATGCCTCTGGCAAGTCATGGAACTGATAATAAGTTTACTGCCTCGTTGGTCTAGTGGTCGCAACTGCTACTGCTGAGCTTGAGCTCCAGGGTTCGATTCCCAGGTCGGGCAAATGTTATTGGGGTTTTCCATCAGGAACTTTTCAGTAGCATTCTGGAGTCTGGATTTGTGCCCGGTTGATGGCAATAGGCTCGCCCCCTATTATATGGGACTTAAACGGTGACTGGCGAAATGGTGTACAAGGGGTTTCTGCCAAACTTTTCGGGGAATACAGGCGTGACGTTATGTACAAACTGGTCGAGTGAGCATTCCGACTCCACTAACAGTTGGATTTTATGTAAAAACTACTAGTCCAGTGAGCACTCCGACTCCATTAACAGTTGGATTTTATGTACAAACTGGGCGAGTGAGCACTCCGACTCTACTAACAGCTGGATTTTATGTAAAAACTACTAGTCGAGTGAGCACTCTGCCTCCAGCAACAGTTGGATTTTCTGTACAGACTGTTTGAGTGAGCACTCCGACTCCACTAACAGCTGGATTTTATGTAAAAACTACTAGTCGAGTGAGCACTCTGCCTCCAGCAACAGTTGGATTTTCTGTACAGACTGTTTGAGTGAGCACTCCGACTCCACTAACAGCTGGATTTTATGTAAAAACTACTAGTCGAGTGAGCACTCTGCCTCCAGCAACAGTTGGATTTTCTGTACAGACTGTTTGAGTGAGCACTCCGACTCCACTAACAGCTGGATTTTATGTAAAAACTACTAGTCGAGTGAGCACTCTGCCTCCAGCAACAGTTGGATTTTCTGTACAGACTGTTTGAGTGAGCACTCCGACTCCACTAACAGCTGGATTTTATGTAAAAACTACTAGTCGAGTGAGCACTCTGCCTCCAGCAACAGTTGGATTTTCTGTACAGACTGTTTGAGTGAGCACTCCGACTCCACTAACAGCTGGATTTTATGTAAAAACTACTAGTCGAGTGAGCACTCTGCCTCCAGCAACAGTTGGATTTTCTGTACAGACTGTTTGAGTGAGCACTCCGACTCCACTAACAGCTGGATTTTATGTAAAAACTACTAGTCGAGTGAGCACTCTGCCTCCAGCAACAGTTGGATTTTCTGTACAGACTGTTTGAGTGAGCACTCCGACTCCACTAACAGCTGGATTTTATGTAAAAACTACTAGTCGAGTGAGCACTCTGCCTCCAGCAACAGTTGGATTTTCTGTACAGACTGTTTGAGTGAGCACTCCGACTCCACTAACAGCTGGATTTTATGTAAAAACTACTAGTCGAGTGAGCACTCTGCCTCCAGCAACAGTTGGATTTTCTGTACAGACTGTTTGAGTGAGCACTCCGACTCCACTAACAGCTGGATTTTATGTAAAAACTACTAGTCGAGTGAGCACTCTGCCTCCAGCAACAGTTGGATTTTCTGTACAGACTGTTTGAGTGAGCACTCCGACTCCACTAACAGCTGGATTTTATGTAAAAACTACTAGTCGAGTGAGCACTCTGCCTCCAGCAACAGTTGGATTTTCTGTACAGACTGTTTGAGTGAGCACTCCGACTCCACTAACAAATGGATTTTTTTCTGAATATCCATTTTGACATTTTCTTAAACAAACATTGATGTTAATTCTTCTTCCTAAGATACAGACAGATTTTTCTGCCTAGTTTAGGAAAAGGGAGTCCTATGACCCCTGTTATTGTTGTACGGGTGTTTTCTTTAACATTCATTTTAGTTTATAAGACAGCTATGTATGCCATGTACAAATTACTTATGAATAAAAATTGTATTATTTATTATTTTAAAATTACCAAATTATGCAAAGTTTACATACAAATCTGCGTAGTGACACGCAATTGTTAAACCGTGGTTTCGTTGCTAAATCTTGTATCAGATTTATCTAAATATTTTTAGTTTTAAATATTGCACTAGAATTTGACCAAGGTTTTGAAATGTTTTCCCTTTGACACCACACCCGTAGCTCGTATCAATAAGCCAAGCCGTCATACTTTCACGTATTAACCCATATCTTAAAAACCACTTAACCAATTTTGATGAAATTTGAAATGTTTCCTAAGTTAAAGGAAATTTAAGCCAATAACAAAAATGGTTTCAATCCGATTAATAGTTTTGGAGAAATGCGTGGATAAACACATATATACATACATCTATAAAATTATGAATATTTGTTTGGGAGCCCTTATACAAAATATAACCGTAGTAATCTATTTATTTTATCTATGTTAGTAGATTATCATTTGTGAATATATTGCAGTTCCAATAATATTACATACATACGTGCTCAATTGATAGCCTCCTTTTTTTTAAGTCGGTTTATAACCAACTTGCTATTGGCTAGCTGCTGTAGTACAAACGTATCTATACAATTAAAATCATTAATCATTACTCATTAATCTGTCAATGGACTATAGTTGGCCCGTCTCGGTGTTGGTAGGTACCATACACTTTGGTTTTTCACGATATTAATCCAAATTCTTTTATTATTTTCAGCCACCAGTAAGAAACTAAATGAGTTTGAGATTTTGATGCTTTTTATAATATTGCGACGCTGACAGTACAAGTAGTTTACCTATGTTATGTATTTATCGCAGATGTATTATCGAATCCGCTGTTTTAAATAACCGCTAGCTGTTTAACGAAACAGCTCCGTTATCCAAACCGAAACTGCTATTAACAAACCGAGTAATATGAGTGAAAATGACCCTCAACTCAAGTGAAAACAGTGATTTTGAGGACAATTTATTTTAACATAAAATTAACTAACTGCTGCTGCTGCTTTTAATTTAACTGCTTGTCATTTTAAATTCAATGTAAGCTTTGTAAATTTTAATTTTAATTTTGTTATTTCCATTTCAATTTTTATTATTGATCATACAAGTGCTGTGCACACCTATAAGTGACAAATTCACCGCAAAGCTGTTGATATAGAATATAATTTAATGTTATGATTTAGTGAATAAGTCGTTGGTGTGTCAATAAATAAATAAGAGTTTTATGAAAGTCAGTCCTAAATATACTAAATAGCCAAATAACTGCGATGAAATTGGAAGTAGCGCTCGCCAGCCGCTGCCGCGAGTTATGCAAAACTTCTAAACGTTGTTCAGTATCTGTTATAATAATAATACCAGCCTGTCACTGTGTCACTGCAGGTCAACGGCCTCTTCTCGTACAGAGAAGGCACGAGCATTGATCACCACGCTTGCTCAAGATGCGATTTCAGACTTATAATAGAATATAAGTCAAGGTTTCCTCACGATGTTTTCCTTCATCGATGTCAGTTATGTCCAAGATGAACTCAGAAAGTACAAGTTTGAAACAGTCACACTGGTACTTGCCTGGATTTGAACCCACAAACTCGTGCGTGAGAGGCGAGTCCTGCACCGCTGGGCCATTATGACATCTGTTATGTAAACAATAACGAAACTGTTTTGTAAAACAGCTAGCGGTTATGTAAAATAACGGCCTCGACAATCCTTCTGCGACATATCCAAAACAAGGTGGACACGACAATACGACAAAAATCCCAGTCTGCACAAAATTTCAAACATATAAATCTCCAACAGTTTAATCACTATAGCTAGTCAAAGATTGGCAAAACCCATAGTCGGTTTAACAGTACTATTTGTTTTTTTTTTTTTAATAATTTTTTTATATTTGAAGTTGATTTATTTGCTAAATGTTGTCAGTATTTTCATTTTGCATCTTTGCGAGAAAAACGTGACATTTTGGAAAAGCAGTTTTTTTTTTATTAGATAACTCACAAATCGTAAAAAAAACTTTAATTTACTTGTCATATTTTTTTTAAAGTTTACACTATCGCTTCCTATTTTTTTTATTTTTTATTTGTTTTTATATATTTATTCAATTAGTCTTACGAGCTAACAGACCTGACATCCAAAACGCTTATACGATTAATTTTCTTACAATACAATTATGGTTAATATACTACACACACTCGTCTCCTTATACAATAGATTTTTATAAAAATAGCAATAATAATAATAAAATAAAAAGAGATTACAACAACAAATTATTACGCAGAATAAAATGTCAGTTTAGTGTCAATTAATAGTAATCAATTTAACTCAAGTCAGTTCTGAGGTAGGTATGGCTACAATATGTAATTTAAAATGATACGAAATTTATTATACAAAGGTCCTAATCCTTCATCAAAAAAGTCCAGTTCGGGGTGCTGAGCAAGTATGTGCCCGATAGTGCGGAGTACCTTAAACGGTATGGAACCGAAACCATGTGCAATAAATTAAACTACAAGTATTACTAGTCCACAGTACACACACACACACATAGTAGCATTAAATTAAAAAGTTATTTTTTCAAACAAAATGAATGTGAAAATAAATTTAGTCAAAGTATTCACTCTGTTTAGATAACCGAGCTGGCCACCTGCGATGCACCATAGTGCCCAATGCATTGTTCGCTAAACATGATTGTTTTTTTGTTTGCGCACACGTTCAAGGATTCAAGTTCATTGACTCATTGACTTAGTGATCCAATTATATAGAGTGTTCAAATTTATACAAAATTAAAACTACTTTTTGATCTTATTACTGGACAGATTTCGTTATTTTTTTGTATATCGTCAGCAAAGGCGATAACAAGTATGTAGTTGAATTTATTGCATAGATGTGAGTTCCATACCGTATAGCGGGCTTTGCCATATTTCTGGTGTAGTATGTTAAACCAATTTTTTTGAGGGGTCTTGTGGCTAAATTACGCTTACCGAAGTCGGTCCGTGGGTATGCGATCAGCCATTAGGGAGCATACATAAAGAAACTAGTTTCCGGTGCAGGCGAGTCTGTGCGGGTCGGTACCGAGAAGGGCAGGTATAATATTCTCAGGTTATTTTATTCACTCACTTATAAAGAAACATGTTTAAATTTGTTGGTGCCGATTACCTGGACCGAGCTACACGGCTTAAAGAAACAAGTTTCCGGTGACTATAAGTAAGCACCGATCAGTACCGACCCGCACCGGTTTGTCCGTGCCGGAAACCTGTTTCTTTATGTAAGCACTCTTACCGTATTATCGAGACCCCTACGTGCCTCAGAAAGCATGTTAAACCGTTGGTAGCTGTCATTTGAAAATCTTTGACAGTCGTTACGGGTAGTCAGAAGCCTGAATGTCTCCAGTAACTGGGTTGTGAAGGGTTAATAGACACTAGCTCCGTGTAAAATACTGGTTTTCAGCTGCATCCGGTTAGACTAAAATCTGACCCTAACATAGTTGGGAAAAGGCTTCGCAGATGATGATGTTAATCCGATTTTTCTTAAATTTTTCAGGCGGAAGTAAGTCACAAAAAATTATAAAATAACTGTCAGATGTAGAGTAATGCCTCTGGCAAGTCATGGAACTGATAATAATTTTACTGCCTTGTTGGTCTAGTGACGTAGCAACTCCGATGCGATCAGACACTAGAATGTCCTCCTCGCCATGAGGTAAAAACATGACGACTCCGTAGAAGCGCGCTGTAGGTGTGGGTAGATCACGTGAAGTCACCAGTGGCACGCTTGCGATTCGTTTAGTGTCCATATTAATGACCGGATCCGACAACTATATGTGTCCTGAAGATGTTTTACTTCCCCGATGTTAGTAATGTACAAGATAAACTCAGAAAGTACATATTTGCTACAGTCACTTTGGTACTTGCCCGGATTTGAACCCATAACCTCGTGTATGAGAGGCGAGGCCTTCACCGCTAGGCCATCATGACTTCTGTTATGTAAACAATAATGGAACTTTTCCCTTCGGGAATACAGCCCTGATGTTGTAAAATTTCATTAAGATTTTATCAAAATCATCATTAAATGAAAACGCACGTCCGTATTTCCGATTTTAATTTGTAAATATGATTTTTCAGGAGGACGTAAGTAACAATGAGTTCATAGCTAAGCGAGAAACATATTTGCATTAAAATATTTTCTACAGGATAGTACAGATATAGTTATTTTCCTTATGAGAAAGGCTTTTGTCAAGCTAAATCACCAGACATAAAAAAATTGTTTTTACGATTTTAATCCGATTTCTTATTATTTTTTGACCGGAAGTATACCTATTAAATTGAATGAATGATAAATGATGTTGATGATCCATGATATCCAGGGTCAAATTAAATTAGTTAGTGAAACTCCGCAGACGTGATTAAATTTGAAGATTTTTTTCGGGGTTCAACGACCGCTCGTAGTGTTAGTTACTAAAAGTATTGTGATGAAGATATCTGTTCGTTCGTTTCGTGTTATATAGATACTCGATTTTTACCTACTTTAAATGGTCAGATTAATTCGAAATTTTGCACACTTATCAGGCCCGATGATAATACAATAATTTAAAAATTTTGTTCCATTATTCTGATCAGGATCATCATAATTAACGATTTATCTTTAAAAATCAAAAAAAAAATTAAAGTTTAAAAAACTAATAAAACACGCAACAAAAAAAGCATTGGGTGTTTTGTACCACATTCTTATACCATTACTGTAATTCGAAAGCAACTTACGCTTTTTTTTTACAATGACATTAATTTTTTCGTAAATCACTTTATTCTTACATTGGAAAATTTATTTTTTACTTTTTAGTTCAGTTTAATGATATTAAAGCGTGTTTTTTAGTTTTTTAAACTATAATTTATTTTTCATTCTTTTAGAGATATATCGTTAATTCTGATGATCTTGATCAGACTAATGGGACAATTTTTTTAATTTATTGTATTGTCATCGGGCGCTGATACGTGTGCCAAATTTCGAATTAATTTGACCATTTAAAGTGGGTAAAAACCGTATTCAAAGATTTCGTTACATACAAACATAAATACAGGTAAAGCTAATAAAAGAGTGTTAAAAAATGGTCTCAATCCGATTAATAGTTTCGGAGAAATGCATGGATAAACACATAGATACATACACCTATAAAATTTTGTATAGTTGTTTGGAAGCCCTTGTACAGTTTATTAGTCCTAGTAATCTATTACATACATTATTATTTATGTTAGGGCTGATTGTTCAATAGTCAGATAATTTTTATCAGAGGAATAAATATGGCGGTTTGACAGCTTTTGTATAGAAAATATGTCACATTTATTCTTCACATAAAAGTTATCAACCTATTGAACAATCAGCCCTTAGTAGAATATCATATGTGAATATATTGCAGTTCCAATAATATTACATACATAAGTGGTTAATTAATAGCCTCCTTTTTTTTAATCCGGTTTTTTAACCAACTTGCTATTGGCTTGCTGCTGTTAGATGTAAAATAACGTTGAGCGCCTTAAGTTCTGAGTTGAGCTACACGATTACTGACAAATGCGTGCACTGACTGTACAGGTCCACTCAATATGTGTGGTTCTTTCCTCAAAAGACCATTACAGACACCAATCTACTGGTCCTCACATGATCAGACAAAGGTTATGTCTGGACTTGAAAAGAGACTGTGACCTCTGAGTTTGTTCCGGCCTTTCTTCTCAGAGTAGTCAGAAAGAAAACGCCGACCTCATCTAGTTATTAAAATGTATGATTGACGAATAAAAGAGTGTTTGTACAAACCTATTTCAACAATTAAAATCATTCATCAGTTTCATTAAACTGTGAAAGAACTATAGTTGGCCCGTCTCGGTGTCTGTAGGTACCATCCACTTTGGTTTTTCACGATATTAATCCGAATTATTTTATTAATTTCAGCCACCAGTAGCAAAAGTAAGAAATTAAATAAGTTTGAGATTTTGATGGTTATTATAATATTGGGACGCTGACAGAACAAGTAGTTTACTCGTACCTATGTTATGTTTCTGTCGCAGATGGATGGAACCGCTAGCTGTTTTACAAAACAGCTCCGTTATCTAAAACACCAGAACGACGTTTAGCGATTTTCCATGATTACTGCGTAGAATTTGCATAAACGTTTTGCATTTAACAATGCAGGTCAACAATTAGAGGTTATGTTAAACGCGTGAAAGGAAACGTCAGATTGTAGATTTGAATTTTAAATTTTGCCGTTCGTGTCTCTGTGTATCATAAAACAATAATGGCGTCCGAAACAGCAATAAATAAACCGAGTAAAATGAGTGAAAATTACCCTCAACTCAAGTCAAAACAGTGATTTTGAGGACATTTTGTGTAATATACACACAAACATAAACATAAATTCTAATAGAAGGCTAAACGCGAAGACTTGTAATTGGATTTCTGTTGACTATTGTTTCCGTTTTTGTTATAATGTTTTTTTTAGCTGTAAGTCTTCCAAGCTGAAACATATAAATAAATTTATTTTAACATAAAATTATCAGAGTTGTATAAAAGTCAATCCTAAAAATACTAAATAGCCAAATAACTGCGACGAAATTGGAAGTAGCGCTCGCCAGCCGCTGCCGCTTTTGAACGTTGTTCAGTATCTGTTATAATAATAATACCAGCCTATACTGTTCCACTGCAGGTCAAAGGCCTCTTCTCATACACAGAACGCACGAGCATTGATCACCACGCTTGCTCAAGACGGGTTGGCAATGTCAGACTTATATTAACTATATAAGTCCAGGTTTCCTCACGTTGTTTTCCTTCACCGATGTCAGTTATGTCCAAGATAAACTCAGAAAGTACATATAAATTGAAACAATCAATTGGTACTTGCCTAGATTTGAACCCACAACCTTGTGTATGAGAGGCGAGGCCTTCCCGCTGGGCCATCATGACATCTGTTATTTTGTAAAACAACTAGCGGTTATATAAAATAGCGGCCTCAACAATCCTTCTGCGACATATCCAAAACAAGGTGGAGACGACAATATGACAAAAATCCCAGTCTGCACAAAAATCAACCAAATAAATATCCAACAGTTTAATGACTTTTAAAAAAAAAATGAATTAAAAATATAATTCATTTATTTCAGGCAAGTTTTTTATACATACACCCATAGTGTTAGAAAATTAAATATGAAAAAGATATATAATTAAATTATACATAAATTATCATCCGATGCTGCTTTCGGCAAACATACCAGACGCGCTACACCGCCAAGGAAGATTAAGCATGGCCGGAACGCGTTGTTGTATTGTACAGGAAGAGTATTGTACGAGTAGGTACTCATCGTGTACTTGTACCAGAGTTGGCCGGTGTAGAACGCCTGGCAGTATGCCTTAAACAGGGTCACTTTAGCCTGTTTTGAACAGTATGCAAATCGTCTGACGAGCATATTACTTTTACAAGCAAAGCTTCGCCTTTGTCCAGATTATCACTTATGTAGTCGGTAACATTAAGAACTAGATATATTTAAAGTTCTTTACAATTTTAAGAGAAAACCCGCACAAGTCAATAGGCAATACATGTTCTGGCCGTTTAAAATAAAATAAAATAAAAATAAAAAAGCCTTTTATTCCATGCAACATAACGTATTTTTTTTTTTAACAATAATCAATAATAAATTCATATACATTTGTTAATAAGTTAATCAATTCAATTTAAATAATAATTAAAAATAACTCTTATACATGCTCTTGTAATAAAAATAATAATAATGGTGCCTCCTCGTCATTTAAATTGTCTAAGAGGCCTCTGCGAGTTGGCTTCGGCCCCTCGTACGCCTTCCAAAGGTCCGGGACCCCAGGGTCCCGAGATAAGCCAAAGACAAGAAATAATAATAAATATTTTCAAGATTATTAGATAGGTGTAATATTCTAATTTGCATGGACCCCTCTCAGGTACAGGCCTCCTCCAAGGTTTTCCATTGATCTTTATTTTTTGCTGCTACTAACCAATTTGTTCCTGCGGTCTTCTTTATATCGTCCTCCCATCTCATGTAGGGTCTCCCTGCTCGGCGTTTGCCTGGCGAACCCTTCCATGTGGTGATATTTATAGTCCACCTGTTATCCCCATATCGGGCTACATGGCCGGCCCATTTGAATTTTAGTTTTTGGGCATAAGTCAGCGCGTCTATTGCTTTAGTATAATTTCTTATTTTCGTGTGTCGAATTTTGTGCAGTTTCTTTATATTCAACATACGTTCCATTCCTCTCTGGCACGAACTAATTTTGTTTTTAATTTTCTTCGTAATGTTCCACGTCTGACAGCCATAAGTTAGAGAGGGCAGAATGCATGAGTCCATAGTTTTCTGTTTAAGCTTTATCGGCATGTTACTTTTAAATACTTCTTTTAGGCTCCAATATTTGCTCCACGCGTTTTTAATTCTACGCTCTATCTCCAATCCATTACTGTTGCTTTTGAAACTTATTTGTTTACCAAGATAGACATACTGGTCCACATACTCTAGCGGCTCATTATCTTACTTAATACACCGTTTGATGCTGTTTGTCATGGATTTCGTTTTTGATAAGTTAATTTCCAATCCCACTCGCCTACTGCTTGCGTGAAGTGTCTCTAACATACACACATCAAAAGTGTCTAGGGATCAACATATATTTTTGCAATAACTTTTCTCCTGATTGATATTAATTAAAATTTTCTTTAAGGATTCATCAAATAAAGTGTTTTCGTTTGTCACAGTAACGATAAACCAAGTCACCTTTGCATTAATAAAGAAATTTGCCATTTTCCTAATAAAGGGATTTTTGACATTTGAACCACTAACATTAAAGTTCGAAAAAAAGACTGAAATAACAGTTTTCTTTAAAATTTTATTGGGTAACTTAAACAATTAATAATCCGTGTTTCTACCGCGAACACTAACAACACAAGAACATCGGTTTGGCATACTCAAAATGAGTTCATCCAAATCACGCTGTGGAATGGCCGCCCATGTTCGTTGCAACAACAAAAAAAGGTCTTCTTGCGACTGGATACCCTCCATATTCGGCAGAGCTCTTCTCTGTAGCATATCCCATGCATGCTCAATCGGGTTCAAGTCTGGCGACTGAGCAGGCCAGGGCAGGACATTGATGTTAGCTGCGGCGAGAGTCTGTCTTACAACTCTTGCGGTGTGCGGTCGTGCATTATCATGCATTAACTGAAATAAGGGACCGATTTGCACTTGTAGAGGAACGATGACGTCTGATACAATCGTCTCAGCATAAATTTGAGCGTTGAGGTTGCCTCTGATCCAAATCAACTCAGTTCTTCCGCCGATCCAAATACCCGCCCATACCATGATGGTTCCACCACTATAAGGATGGACTTCCTGGCAGGATTTTAATCGCTGTTGGCGTCCAGGGGTTCTCCAGTGTCGTATACGTCTTGTATCCGGTCTCATACCAAAACGAGACTCATCAGAAAAGCACACGAAACGCCATTGTTCTTCTGCCCAATTTCTGTGTTCAAGAGCCCATTGATATCGAATCCTACGATTGTGCATTGCTATAGGTGGTACCCGTAGCGGTCTTCGGGAATGAAGGTTCACTTCATGCAAGCGGTTTCTGACTGTTTGGTCGCTAATTAAGTTCCCTGAAGAGTGATGAAGCCTCACGGCTAACATCATGGCGGTTATAGTTGGAGCTCTTCGAGTTAAGATTTGAATGTATCGGTCTTGTCTCCGTGTGGTGCAGCGATACCGTCCTCCATGGCGCTCAGCCACGGTACCAGTGCTTCGGTAACGTGTCCAAAGTCGACTGATAACACTCTGACTTGTATTCAGAGCTAAAGCCACAGTACGTTGCCGGGAACCAGCTTCTATCATTCCCACGGCTCTGAGCATTTCTTCCCTGCTTAAATGACGTCGCCGCTCCATAATAACGTTGGTTTTAATCAGTAGTAGGGAAACAGTAGCACTAATAATGTCTTCAATGCGTTGTATGTTTTTATAGGGAAAATATTGACAGCTGATTTTCATCTTTTACTCGAATTTGATTCACAGTTCCTGATTCAAATTATGAAATGCACCAAAAAGGATCCATATAAATTTATAAAATCATAAATTTATTACAAAGCCACATCTCAATCTCAAGAAATCCGCATAAAAATGCTTGATCCCTAGACACTTTTGATGTGTGTATATTGCAGGCCACAGCTAGTTTCTGATAATAATACTATATCGTCTGCGAATCTTAGATGGCTTAAGTATTTACCATTAATGTTCAAACCACATTTTTTCCAGGATAGCTATAAAAAGTTTTGGCGATAATAAAGTGAAGTAGAGAAAATACATAGAAGTGATAAGAAACATATATAATAATAGCATTAGTAAAGTAAATTGGAAACAACTGGCCAAAGCTTTCCTATAAAGAGAGGAGTAAGGCAGGGTGACCCATTATCGCCAAAACTTTCTGGCCCTTTACCATATTTAAAAATCAATATTTCCGATTTATTTACATTATATGTCAGCCTATGAGCGGCACGGCGCGTTGTGTTCCACGCGCGCCTCAAAGAGTTGTCAGCAGTGACGGGGTCAATTGGGCCGATGCCGCCGGGGTCGCGGGTAGTTCGAAAGAGATACCGTGGCCCTGGTACGGGCAACTGAAGGAACATGGATGGTTTTAGGCAGTGAAAGTCTGACACGCCCTCCCGAGTCATTTGATGATTTCCCATCCACAAAAAAAAAAAAAAAGCTATGAGCGGCGGCATAGTGCTCACAGATCGCAATGTTTCCTCAATCCGCCAGCAGAGGGGCTGAGCAGAACCATAACATTAGCGTAGCTAAGGTAGTGAAAGCATTCGCCTCCTACATGGCACCGACTCTGATTCGGCTCAGCTCATTAATATATTATATAAATTAAAATGCACCATAGATGTCAGCCCGCCCTGCCTTACCCCACATGCTAATTTATATGTTTTAGATAAACTGCTATCCCATTTAACTTAGTTTATTTGGTTTGAGTACCAATATTGTAAGATATTTATTATGTTAAGCGATACTTTTGAATACTACTAACTAGAGCTAGTCAAAGATTGACGAAACCCATAGTCAGTTTAACAGAACTATTTGTTTTTTTTTTTAAATTACTTTTTTAATTTCGATGTTAGGATTTATTTGCTAAGTATTGTTAGTATTTTCATTTCGCTTCTGCGAGAAAAACGTGACATTTTGGAAAAGATGTTTTTTTTTATTTATTACTATATTAGATAGGTAATTGAATATCCGATTGTAGAATCTTTTTGTGTATTTTTTAAAAGTTTATTAGATAACTCATTTACCGTAAAACACATTACATTGCTTGTCATCATTTTTTTAAAGTTTACTTATCGCTTCCTAAAAATCGATTTTTTTGAGTTTGCACGTTTTTCTCGCAAAGAAGCAATTTATTGTCGTCTCCACATTGTAAAAAGGGTTTTTCGGCAAAAAAAAGTTGGTCAGTACTATCAACGTCCGAATAATCCGATTATACAAATAACTAACTCCAACCCATTGCGACAAATTGATTGTTTTTTTTATACGGTATGGAACCGACACTATGTGCAATAAATTAAACTACACAAGTAATACTAGTCCACAGAAGTACAGCAAAATGAATGTATTAAATTAAACATCGTAAATTAAAAAAGTCATTTTTTCAAATAAAATAATATTAGGTCTTTACCTAAGAAATTGCCGTTCTGCAGTACTGGCCATTTCAAATCAAAATAATTTTTGTTTGGCTAAGAATTCTAATTTTAAATTAATTTTATTTTAAAAACATGGATTTTTTTTCCAAAAGTAGTCATTTGTTTATTGATTAGTGTTACATTTTCATCGCATTTCAATCTTTTTCGTCATCATGGATACGTTAAAAATTCGAGTGATTATGGAATATGAGTACCATCGTAGCAGCAACGCGGCACAAGCGGCACGCAACATCAACGACGTTTACGGAGCTAACACTACAAACCAACGCACCACTTGTTATTGGTTTGCTCTCTTCCGTTCTGGAAATTTCGACCTGATAAATGAACCTCGCGGTCGTCCGAAGACTTTGGTCGACAATGACGAATTAAAGGCGATTGTGGAAGCTGATGATACACAATCTACGGCTGAATTAGCAGCAGCTTTCGACGTTAGCGTCAAAACAATATTGGTCCATTTGCGTCAAATTGGCAAGGTAAAAAAGCTTGACAAATGGGTGCCCCACGAACTTAATGATCGCCAGCGCGAAGTACGCGTCGAGACGTGCCTTGCACTGCTCAACAGACACACAAATGAAGGAATTTTGAACCGCATTGTTACCTGCGATGAAAAATGGATTCTGTTTGATAACCGCAAGCGCTCAGCAAGTTGGTTGGATCCTGGTTCAGCACCTAAACAATGCCCTAAACGAAAACTTACCCCTAGAAAAATGATGTTCACTGTTTGGTGGTCTAGCGCCGGTGTGATTCATGACAGCTTCTTACCAAACGGGGTGAGCATTACTTCAGATGTGTACTGTGAAGAACTGAACACAATGATGGAGAAGCTGGCACATCTCCAACCAGGATTGGTCAATCGCTCGTCTCCACTGCTCCTGCACGACAACGCGCAACCTCATACTGCACAGCAGACGGTCTCCAAGTTGCAAGAACTGGGGTTGGAAGCTCTCCGTCATCCGCCCTACTCACCAGACCTTGCGCCTACAGACTACTACTTTTTCCAGAATTTGGATAACTTCTTGGCGGGAAAAAAATTCAATACCCGAGAGGCAGTACAAAATGCCTTTGAAGAATTTGTTGCCTCCCGTCCAGCTGATTTCTTTAAGAAGGGCATCTATAAAATGCCACTGCGTTGGCAAAGATGCATTGATTGCATGGGTGATTACTTCGATTAATACAAACAAAAAATGCATGAAAAAAATTCGTTTAAATTTTTTCATACAAATTAATTTAATTTTATTAATTCAGTAAAAGTAATCACTCTGTTTAAACAACCAAGCTGGCCACCTGCGGTGCACCATAGTGCCCAATCCATTGTTCGCCGAACATTGCTTTTTTTTTTGTTTGCACACATGTTCAAGCATTCAAATTCGTTGACTCATTGACCTAGTGATCCAATTTTATAGAGCGGTCAAATTTACTCATAATTAAAACTACTTTTTGACCTAATTACTGGACTGATTTCGTAATTGTTTTGTATATCGTCAGCAAAGGCGATAACAAGTACGTAGTTGGATGTATTGCATAGATGTGAGTTCCATACCGTATAGCGGGCTTTTCCATATTTCTGATGATTTTTTTGAGGGGGCCTGTGGCTAAATTACGCTTACCGAGGTCGGTCCGTGGATAAGTGACTAAAGTGAAAGGCGTGTGTAAGTGAATGGCTATTAGGGAGCTTACATAAAGAAACAAGTTTCTGGTGCAGGCGAATCTGTTCGGGTTGGTACCGACCGGTGCAGGTATAATATTCCCATGTTATCTTATGCACATACTTCCATAGAAACAGGTTTAAACTTGTCGGTGCTGACTAGCTGTTTCTTTATGTAAGCACACTTACACATTATCGAGACCCCTCCGTGCCTCAGAAAGCATGTTAAACCGTTGGTACCAGCTGTCATTTGAAGGTCTTTGACACAGTCTTTACGGGTAGTCAGAAGCCTGAAAGTCTGACAACCAGTCTTACCCCAGTAACTGGGTTGTGGAGGGCAGATAGACAGTAGCTCCATATAAAATATTAGTTTTTAGCTACATCCGGTTAGACTGAAATCTGACCCTAACATAGTTGGGAAATGGCTTGGCAAATGATGATGTTAATCCGATTTTTCTTAAATTTTTCAGGAGGATGTAAGTCACAAAAAAATATAAAATAACTGTCAGATGTAGAGTAATGCCTCTGGCAAGCCATGGAACTGATAATAAGTTTACTGCCTCGTTGGTCTAGTGGTCGCAACTGCTACTGCTGAGCTTGAGGTCCAGGGTTCGATTCCCAGGGCGGGCAAATGTTATCGGGTTTTCCATCTGGAATTTCTCAGTTGCATTCCGGAGTCAGGATTTGTGCCAGTTCAACCGAAACTACTAAGCACATGCCGTACATTTAGTCCATTTTGTTGGTTGAGCAAATGTTTATCTGATTTCACTTTTTGTTTTCAGGCTGTAAGTAACAATAAATTAATATTGTTATGTCGGGGCTACACCAACGGGATATGCCGTTGATTATTGTGATGATGGACGTGGGACGGCCCACGTGTAGTCACAACTTATCGCGATAATTATACAACGGCATTCACATTGCCGATTGACGTGGCAATAACTCGGTGGCGGCGTTCAAGTGTGCCACTCAATTTATCGCGATAGTTATCGGAATAATTACCGCGATGTGTATGGCGGTGATAGGCACTGACGTTGGTGTAACCCCGACATTAGGAGTTGAAATATTGTAGAAGTAAAATGACGTGAACTGAGAGTACCTAAAGCTACGGTTTCCGTTTCCTAGAAGAGTGGCGTTGGCCACATAGCACCCGCAATTTACCGGCAAATGACGTCACTGAAACGTTTGACAGGTTCAAATTAAATTGGCTAGTGAAACTCAGCAGACTGCGAGACTCTGTTCTCTCTCTCTCTCTCTCTCTCTCTCTCTCAGTTGGTATATCTAAACACAATAAAAAAGGGTCCAGGGTTCGATTCCCAGGTCGGGCAAAATGTTATCTCAGTAGCATTCCGGAGTCAGGATGTAAGCCCGTTTGATGGCAATAGGCTCGCTCCTTTTTTTTTTTTTTTTGTGGATGGGAAATCATCAAATGACTTCTCCCGCTCCGGGCAGAGCGGGAGGGCGTGTCAGACTTTTATTGACTAAAACCCACCCGTGTTCCTTCAGTTGCCCGTGCCAGGGCCACGGTATCTCTTTCGAACTACCCGCGACCCCGGCGGCTTCGGCCCTATTGGACCCCGTCACTGCTGACATCTCTTTGAGGCGCGCGTGGAACACAACGCGCCGTCGACCCGGGCCTGAGGCTCGCTCCCTTACATGGGACTTAACATAATTTTACTGGCGAAATGTGGGTGTACTATAGGTACACCTCTGCCTGAACTTGATGACTTGATTTTATGCTATGTTTGGGAAAAAGGCCGCTCGACTTAGCCGCACGTACTCTGCAAGCGACTAAGCAAAGCTGGGCGGTACAATATCAACAGCAACATGCCAATTCAGCGAATGCAGGATTCTGAATGGAGTTTATCGATCGGCATGAGCCGAATGAAAGCCGAATATGTTGTTAAAAAGATTTAAATCCATAATAATCTATATGTATAAATAAAGAAAGAAGTCCTGACTGCCTGACTGACTGACTGGGCAAACCCTTGGACCTAGAAAACTGAAATTTTGCACACAGCTTCCCTTTATAATGCATACAAGGAATAAGGAAGGAATTCTCAGTAGTACGTTCCCGTGGGATATTTTCTTTCATCCACGCAGGCGAAGCCACTGGCAAAAGTTAGTAATCTGTATAGGCAAATAAATCTATATTTTCCGGCACCGTACTTAGTTGCGCGAAAAAGTGTGTATACTGACAGGATGAGCTCATATAATTATCAAAAGCTTTTCCATGACAATCAAGTCAAGCACTGCGTCATTGTGTGTGTCACTACACAACGAAACAGAAACACGACTATCTTTTGTCGCAGTAGGGCGAATCTAACGATTTAAATCTTTGGTTGTTATTGCTACGGGTCAGCTATGATGTTAAACCAATACTGCTGAATCAAATATCACCTATATAATGCCACGCCTAACGTTGACCATAATTTCTACAAAAGTTTTCCTCGACCCGCGGGGTAGTTGCGTTAAACACTTATAGTAACAATGGCTTTCATTTTGACAATTCAACAACATTAATTGCTTATTTACGCTTTTAAGTAAACAATTTTTTTGAACATTATGAAGCAATCGATTAGCAACATCCTTCAACGTCATTGAGATTGTGATTCCAAGTGAGCATGCAGCGGGTTCGTGGATGAGTTCTAACGCGTGCCTGTGCTCCCGCCGTAAGTGGCGGCAGAGGACAACGTGGAGTTTTAGTGGGTTAGAATCCCACATAACTGCGCTATCTCCCGTGGTAGTGCAGAATGCATGAGCATTTCTCCAAAATAAAAAAAAAAGATTAAAAAATTGTGTTAAGCAAGGTGCTGTACCTATATTAAACATAAGATTAAGTTGCATTCTGTAGTCTCTTAGAAAAGGCTAATAATGTTGGACCTCCTATTATAAGTGTTGGGCAATGTTGTTGTAATTATCCTGGGTTAAATTCTAGAATTTCTTAATAGCAGCCCAGAGTCAGGATTTGAGGCCGGTTGATGGCAATAGGCATGTCACAATGTAAATCCAATATTTCTAATTATTTTCAGAATGTAAGTAATAAAATAAGTTTGAAATATTATGTGTTATAAGGAGGAGCTCGTGGCTAAGACATCGCCACATACGAACTACGTATCACACTGACGTCACGCAAAATCCTGTGTCGCGCAATCAGAGTTTACCGCGCGACTAGCATATACAGTATGGAACAGACACCATGTGCAATGAATTAAACTACTAGTAATACTAGTTCACAGAAGTATAGCAAAATTAAATGTTAAATTATAAACCGTAAATTAAAAGTTATTTTTTCAAACAAAATAATTAACAAAATATATTCAGTAAAAGTAATCACTCTGTTTAGACAACCGAGCTGGCCACCTGCGGTGCACCACAGTGCCCAATCGATTGTTCGCCGAACATGTTTTTTTTTGTTTGCACACATGTTCAAGGATTCAAGTTTATTGACTCATTGACCTAGTGATCTAATTCTTCAGAGTGTTCAAATTTACACAAAATTAAAACACTACTTTTTTACCTAATTGCTGTACAGGACCGATTTCGTTAATTTTGTATAATTATAGTCAGCAAAGGCGATATCAAGTATGTGGTTGGATTATTGCATAGATGTGAGATCCATACTGTATACAACGTCCCGACATCAATCGTAGTTGCCCACCAGAGACAATACCCGTCTGCTCCCTATTTGCGTAACACTCTATCAATCGGAGTTGGTTTCGTTTTGACAGCTCAACTACATTCATTGCGTTATTTACGTTGTCGAGCAGACAAATTTTTCGAACATATGAGCAATGGATTACGCAATTAGGGTGCTGGTCGGAGGATCCTCCCTTTTCTATAGAGGATGAGTGAACTCTACCCCCTGTACTCATGCCTCTATATTTCACAAGAGGAAGGTTTCTGAAAAGTTAGGGCTAGCTAATCACATTGACATTAATTGCTTTCATTCAATTTAAAATGTTAATCCGATTGTTCTTATTATTTTCAGGTAGTAAGTAATTAATAAATATTTAGTATCTAGGAAGGGTGGCAGAGAATATTTTACTGGATTTTATTTAATTTCTCGACACTAAGGCCGTTTGCTGCCACGCTTAAATGGAATTGGTCTGCGTACATCTGCCGTATGTCAGACAATCAATGGGCCAAACTTACAGCCTAGCGGTTCCCGCTTAGTGGCAACTGACATCGCAGCAGGCCCAGACCGAGATGGCGGGATGACTGGACTCCTTTTATAAAGATTGGTGCTTGGCTATCCTGGACAGAGAGAGAGGTGGAAATAGAGTAGGATGGCCTTTGCCCAGCAGCGGGACAATAATGAGTACTAAAAAATAGGCAGTCTGTCCACCGCCACCGTCAACGGGACGTCAACGAGAAACGAGATTATTCTTAAAGAATGTGACGTCCCGGTGACGGCGATCGTTTGTCTACCGCGATCGAACTCAGCGGTTTAGTGTGTTATGATTATAATAGACAAAACAAAAACCACGCCGCGCCCCGATTTGAAGGCAATAAGTCAAGAAGATCATACGTGTTTTATATTACACAACGACCCATCTCAAAATGGGGCCGAATTCTAGCGATCGCACCAAACTACTCGAAAATTCGTGGTCAGGGTTCCTGGCACAGGGTTGACGAACATGCGGTGGACACGTTGCCATAGTAAATGAATGTATTCCTACTTCGGCTCCGTCATCTCGTTCTCGTAGATTTCCTGTTGGACGGTGGCAATGGACAAACGGCCTTATATCGAATAATTGCTCAGATTAAAAAAGCCGACCAAGTGCGTGTTGGAATACGCACAGTGTAGGGTTCCGTAGTAAAGTTATTTCTGCGGTTGTAACCGAAAATATCTCAAATACTTATTTCTTTAACAATATTATAAATATAAAAGTTGTCTGCCTCGTTGGGCTAGTAAATATTTGATACAGTGTTGAGGTGTGGTCATAAAATGACAGTGACAATATAATATGTGTAACATTTTTTTTTTTTTTTTAAATAAGTAATTTGATATTTTCAGGAGGTAAGTAACAATACTTAATTTAATAATTGTGAGATGAAGAAACATTACCATTTTAGAGACATTTTCTTTATTTTTTTAAAGAAATATTTGACTTAATTTTTTTTATTTTGCTTTTTATACATTGTACACCTCGTCAATACGGAACGAAAGTATCGGCATGTCGCACTTTTTTTGAAAATAGGGCCCGTACCAGAGTAAAATGTAAAAAGAACAATTCAAAATTCAAATTATTAATTAAAATGAGCGGTCACAGTTAGGAGATGAACAGTCCACTACCAACTGACGACGCTCGCTTATAGAAACAATACTAACGAATTCATTTACGGTATTTTGTCACGTTTGGACTCGGATTTAGCGCTCGGCGGCCGCTACCGTGGCACCGCTCGCTTTACTCGCTACCGTGGCACCGCTCGCTTTACTCGCTACCGTGGCACCGCTCGCTTTACTCGCTACCGTGGCACCGCTCGCTTTACTCGCTACCGTGGCACCGCTCGCTTTACTCGCTACCGTGGCACCGCTCGCTTTACTCGCTCGGTTCGCGCCGCGCGGTTAGTCGCTGTTCTAGCCTTACCACAGAATACTTAATAGTACAAGTACAGAAGATTCTGTCCACAAAATCATTTAAATCAATAGCAACTCTTGCTATGACACAATAAAGTGCAATTCAAATCGCACACCATTATTTACCTACAGTTATATTCACTTAGAAGTTGCCTCTTTTGATATCGCATAGCTCTTACACCTTCTGACTCGTTAGGGTTGTCTTCTTTTACGACGCGGCGCGTGAGCGAGTATCGAACTAACGTGCGAGCCGGTCGGTGCGCGGCAGCCCACACTGTTAGCGTCGACAAGTCGAGCCCGCCGCGTACTTGTAGCTTCATTTCATACCTAAAATGCGAAGTGCGCCTGGCCTGGCCTTACTTAATAGATCTTGACAGAATGCGCATATTCAATAACTGCGACCAACTCGGCCAGAGTGAGCAATCATCACCGTTCTTTAAAACTCTTCGTACCTACTAGTACACCTCGTCGTCCATATTTTCGGTGTTTAAATATTAATTCAATTTCCCTAATTATTTCCAGGTTATAATTGTAAGTAACTAGTCATTTAATAATTAGGTGTACAATCAAAAGTAAAAATCAGCACTTTGGCACTTTAGCAGCGTTGGTCTTGCGATCGCAGGTGAGAGAGAGGCAACGGTAGCCGCCGTAGGAGACGCCCTGGGCGGCGGGAATCGATTGCCGATTCCCGGCCACCGTAGGCGCGGGCTTGTGGACGACGAGTAATGGGCAGCTCGCCGTCCGGTAAGGAACAGGCCCGGGTCGACGGCGTGTTGTGTTCCACGCGCGCCTCAAAGAGATGTCAGCAGTGACGGGGTCAATTGGGCCGATGCCGCCGGGGTCGCGGGTAGTTCGAAAGAGATACCGTGGCCCGGCACGGGCAACTGAAGAAACACGGGTGGGTTTTGTTCAGCAAAAGTCTGACACGCCCTCCCGCTCTGCCCGGAGCGGGAGAAGTCATTTGATGATTTCGCATCCACAAAAAAAAAAAAAAAAAAAAAAAAAGGTGCTACTACTGAGCAGGAGGTCCTGGGCTGAATTCCCGATCCGAGCAAGGTGTTATTGTGTTGGTGGTGGTGAGTCCAGATTTGTGCCCGATTAGTGGCAATAGGATCGTCCCCTATTACATGGGACTTTTCCCTTTTTTGTGGGGCAGTTTGTAATTTATCTAAGTTACAATAGTCAACTGCTCATCATCTTTTACAAAATATTGCTTTTCCCGATGCAGGAACGTTAACCGTTGAGGAGTTCTCCTAGTAAGGATCAGGAGAACTGGACCTGATTGTGACTTCACCATCAGCTCCACTTCAATATATACATTGTGGCGAACGAGCATAAATTGATAATCGAATCGCAACCCGTGAAATACTTATTATTGAGTAGTTTCGATGGCCTTATGTGGTCTTTATCATCAGTTCCACTTCACCGAATTTGAGGGTTTCCCTCGATTTCCATAGAATTCCCTCATCAGATTCTGACTTTGTGACAATGAGACTACCTCGAGAGCACACCCTTTCAAATAAAAAAATAATTTTTGAAATCGGTCCACAATTGACGGAGAAATCGCTGTACATACACTTACATAAAAAAATTAAAAAATATATGTATACGCAACGAATTGATAACCTCCTCCTTTTTTTGAAGTCAGTTAAAAATAACTGGCGAAATGAGGGTGTACTATAGGTACACCTCTGCTGTCTTCCCTTTCGGGGAATACAGTCATGGTATTATGTGTCAACCAACTCAGCCTATCGCAGTCCACTGCTGGACATAAGCCTCTCCCAGGCTACGCTACAACACCCTGTCCTCCGCCTTCCGCATCCAGTCTGTCCCAGCCACCTTCTTCAGGTCGTCTGTCCATCTAGCTGGGGGGCGTCCCACACTACGCTTGCCGATACGCGGTCTCCACTCCAGAACTCGTCTGCTCCACCGGTCATCGGTCCTTCGACAAACATGGCCAGCCCACTGCCACTTCAGTTTGCTTACTCTGAAAGCTATGTTGGTTACTTGGGTTCTTTTCCGGATAACTTCATTCCTGATTTTATCCTTCAAAGAAACTCCGAGCATAATCCGCTCCATAACGCGCTGAGCGACCTTGAATTTATGGATCAGCCCGACATTTCAGCACCGTATGTCATAACGGGCAGGACGCACTGGTTGAAAACCTTAGTCTTCAAACATTGCGGGATAGGTGACGAAAAGACTTGACGAAGTTTTCCAAACGCTGCCCAACCCAACTGGATCCTTCTGTTGGCTTCTTTCTCAAAGTTGTGTCTACCGAGCTGGATGACTTGCCCCTAGGTAGACATACTCCTTCGTCTTCGATCAAGCTTCAGTAAGTAAATAAAATAGGCCTATACCATGCTTAGTTGCGCGAAAACCTGTCCAAAGGATGAGCACATACATTAATAGCGTTTCCACGACCATCAAGTCAAGCCATTCATTCATTCAGTCATTGTGTGTGTCAGAGGTGTCAAAACGATACAGAAACGCACTATCTTTTGTCGCAGTAGGGCGAATCTAACGATTTAAATCTTTGGTTGTAATTGCTACGGGTCAGCTATGATGTTCAACAAATACTACCGAATCAAATGTCACCCCGGATACAGTTTGTACCACGCCTAAAATTGACTATCACACTAATATTATAACCACTCCCAATGCCAAACGGACGAAATGCACCAGTACAGTAAATCGGAAAACGACCAAACGGACGAAAGTTACCAGTTACTAAAATGGGCGTGGCGATCGCATTCCGCGCCTTAGTTCTTTATATTTTGGAATTTTGTCTGCGGTTCTACTCCTTGCGTTCCAGGTTCTTTAGAAAGATGGCTGGGTGTAGTATATTTTTGCCAATAGCCGTGAGACTGTATCGGCATTACGATCAAAGTTAGTCTGGATCAATTTAAATGTCATCTGACTGAATTAACACAAAGGCTACTTTTTATCCCGGTCTACGCGGCCAGTGCTAATATACATAAGCCTAGTTCGTATTCTGTAGTCTCTTGGAAAAGGCTACCTATATTGGTGAAATTGTCGTGGGTTCAATCCCCAGATCGGGCAATGTTATTGAGTTTTTTCCATCAGGAATTTTGTAGTAGCAGCTATCCAGTTCAGACTGGATTTATGCTGGATTGATGGAAATAGGTTACATATCACAATTAATCTGATTTTTCTAATTATTTTCAGACTGTAAGTACTAATTAAATTAAATAAGTTTGACATATTATTTGCTATAATTTCTCTTAATTATTTATGGGCCGATCCATCAGGTTAAGTTACGCTTGCCATCTTTACATACAGACTCCTCCGTGCCTCGGAAAGCACGTTAAGCCGTTGGTCCCGGCTGTCATTCGTGCATTTTTGACAGTCGTTACGGGTCGCCAGAAGCCCGAAAGTCTGACAACCAGTCTTACCAAGGGGTATCGTATTACCTAGTTAACCCGTCGCGCGCCAATTAGCAGACACAATTGAAATTCTATTGTTATCTGTACACATGGTGTACAATCGACATTTTAAGAGTTAATGAGTTGTGGAGGTCAGATAGGCAGTCGCTCCATGTAAAATACTGGTATTCAGCTGCATCCGGTTAGACTGGAAGCTGATCCCAACATAGTTGGGAAAAGGCTAGGCAGATTGATTTCTCTTAATTATTTTAGTATATTATCTTACGACTTCCACGCGAACGAAAATGCGAGGCACAGCTATTTTGTAATAAAATATATAAGCGACATAATTTGGATCTGTTTACGAGCAGTGTGCCCTCAGCCAGAATGTGCTTAAGTCTCAAATTTTTCAAATAACTGCAAATTAATTATGTTTTCCTTTTAATACATTTTTCTTCCTTCTATTAATTGCAAACCAATCTGCCTAGCTTTTCCCAACTATGTTGGGGTCGGCTTCCAGTCTAACCGGATGCAGCTGAATTCTAGTATTAACAACCCAGTAAGTGGGTAAGATACCCCTTGGTAAGACTGGTTGTCAGACTTTCGGGCTTCTGACGACCCGTAACGACTATCAAAGATCCACGAATGACAGCCGGGATCAACGGCTTAACGTGCTTTCCGAGGCACGGAGGAGTCTCGGTATGTAAAGAATGGTCACCCATCCACTGACCAACCCCGGCAAGCGTAGCTTAACCTGATGGATCGATCCGTGCGGCTGTTATTACTTAGCCACGAGCTCCTATATTAATTGCAAACCAAATGGTTATACATTTTAATAGTTGTAACTGTATAATAATAGGTTGGGGAAAAAGTTTCTTCGCATTTTTTAAGAAAATTCAAAACATTTTTTAATATACATTATTTACATTTATCTAAAGTATGTAGGTACCATTTTGTTCGATAACTTTTTGCCATCTTGTAGGTAGGGACATGATCCCATTGCTATAGAAATTTAGGGACTTCTGATCAAAATACTGCGACAAGTGGTTTTGGCAGTCCTCTCGTGATGTTAACCTGACACTGCCTAAAGAATTCTGAAGAGACCGAAACAGGTGGAAACCTGAAGGTGCAAGGTCAGGACTATACGGCGGATGCATTAACACCTCCCAGCCAAACTCTCTTAATTTTTGCTGAGTGGCTAAAGATGTGTGAGGTCTAGCGTTATCATGATGAAAAACCACACCCCTTCTGTTGATTAATTCCGGCCGCTTTCTCTCAACTTCTTGCTTTAATCTCATCAGTTGTTCGCAGTAGAGTTCAGAATCGATGGTCCTGCCTGGTGGTAACAGCTCATAATGAATAATGCCCTTCCAATCCCACCACACACACAGCATCAACTTGTTGCGAGTTAACCCGGGTTTCGCCACAGTCTGTGAAGCCTGACCGGCCTCTAACTACGACTATTTTAAGTTCATACATACTATAATGCGAAAAGACTTTTTCCCCAACCTAATATATTATGTTGTTGTTTGTATGCTCACAAAACAAATTCTATTATAAGTCTAAACGCGAAGACTTGTAAATGGTTTTCTGTTGAATATTGTTTCTCTTTTTGTTGATAAGTTTTTTTTAGCCGAGTCTTCCATGCTGAAATAAAGAAATTTAGCTGCATCTGGTTAGACTGGATGCTGACCCCGACATAATTGGGAAAAGGCAGGCAGATTTATTGATTATCATAAAATGATAGTAACATACCTAATATGTTATGTTTCATAGGAGAAAGGTTTCTGGAAAGTTAGGGCTAGCTATACCTAATATATTTACGTTGACAATGATAATCTAATCTAATTTTTCTAATTATTTTCAGAATGTAAGTACTAATTAAATAAGTTTGAATTGAATTTGAATTATTTAATAATTTGTGATAATTGTTTAATAATTTATTATAATCATGGTTTGTACCTACATACCAAAATAATATTTGTACGTCGGTGACGGTTAGAATAGCGTTCTTTACGAGTAATAATTACAATTCATCTATCTTTACCTAACCTACCTATGTTCAACAAATAAAAAGTATTTGTATTTGACATATTTATTATTTGCTATAATTTTCATAGCTGACATAATAGGATAGTTCATATTACACACATCAAAAGTGTCTACTGTTTTTTTTTATCAAACGAGTACTGAATTGTGTCTCTCGCATATTTCCGATATTGACAGAGTGAGATGGGTCGGGGTGAGGCCAACGCCTTTGTTTTGTTTTGAAATAGTTAGGTAAGGTCCATCATATTGAATACTTCTAAAATTCACTGTACAAGAGACATGTCCGCCATGACTCACGCACAAACAATATCGTCTGGTTCACTCACTAAAACACGTGCGACGCGCAGGTAGGTAGTCGATGACTCAGCTGAATGTGCATGTAACTACAGCATTTGGTTTGTGTGGAACGGACTTTATGTTGATTACGTGGACCAATAGCAACGCAGTCAAATTTTCGGTACTCGTTTGTTAAAAAAAAACAGACTATAGGGATGTAGTACGTGTCAGAGTATCGCCGCAATTGAGGATTATTATTTTAACTTTTCTGGATCGTTATTGATTCTTTTTATTGAATTTCACTATTTCAATAAAGAATCTTCTTCAAATTTTGATAAAAAATATGAAATCAACTGTCAATCAGGATTCCTACAAAAGTATGTAATAGCGTTTATACGCAGTAATATATAAGTGAATGGTTTTTACAAAACCATTACAATTTCTGCATCGGAACTGAAAAAAACCGGTCAAGTGCGTGTCGGACCACGCGCAATGAAGGGTCCGTACCTGGGATGAATTTGTCCCAAGAACAAACTTAACATTGTAGGTACTTATTAAACTAATATTATTTACTAGTTCGCTAATTGATTATTTTTTTCAAAAAAGCATCTTTTCATTTAACAATCTTAAAAAAATAATCCCATGTGAGCGAGAAAGGTGATAAAACGCGACAACCCTCATAAAGTATGATCGTAAAATCACAAGCAGATAAGTAAAGTATGTCATGTTTAAAACAGGCGAAAAATATCTCTTAATACCAACACCGCTTCGTCCGAATTTTCGGTGTTAAATAATAATCAAATAATAAAAAATAATAATCCGATTTCCCTAATTATTTTCAGCCTGTAAGTAACAATTAGTAAATAACTAAGGATAAGATATATTACAATTTGTAAAATGTCACCGTTACAGCATGATCTTAAAATCACAGTAGCAGATATAAGTATGTCATGTTTAAAACAGGAAAATAAGTTGGAAGCAAATCTGCGAAATAAATCAGCACTTGACTGCCTCGCTGGGCTAGTGGTCCAAGCGGTACTGCTGAGCAGGAGGAGCAGTAGATCATTATAATAACCTTGAGAATAAATATTATTATTACACAAGTTGGTTAATATTAACTTTCCTTGTTACAATATTTATACGATGCTTTTTTATTATATTCAGCCAACAGTAAGTAATAAAATTAGTAATATGAGTGATGAATTTGCTAGAATGTTGATGGATCGTGTGGGGTAAGGGGTCAGGCAGTATCTATAGCAATATAGCTGGCGTACTGATGCAAACTGTCACCAAGATTAGAGTCGTGCCTCGTTAGTCCTAGCGGTCACAAGTGCTACTGCTGAGCAGGAGGTAATGGGTTCGATTCCCGAGTCGGGCAGTGTTATTGGGTTTATTTGTCTATACTTTCTCAGTAGCAATCCGGAGTCTGGATAATGGAAATAGTCTCACCCCCTAATAAAAAGGGCACAGCATGCAATGTTAAAAGTGCTAATGCATTTACCGTTCAGGCATCCAACACTCGATGTTTATGAAAAGGCGGGTGTGCTCACTGTAAGGAAATTATTTGTTTATGAAATTCTACGTAGATACCACAAAAAGTATGTGCCCACACTACCTGTGTCAACTAAGTGAGTTGAACGCTGTCCTGTTCCTCGCCAAAGAACAGCTTTTGGACAAAAGCACTTTAACTTCATTGCCCCCAATGTTTATAAGAAATGCAATAAAATTAATTCTATACGTAAATTAAGCAACAATAAATTTAAGGAAGTTATCTTCATCTGGCTGAAGTCCCTTGACTACGACGCGGTAGAGAATCTATTGACTGTAGTGACTTAAATTACATTAAATTACATAAAATAGTAATAAATACTATCACCCTAATTGCGTAACACAAATTCAAATTCGATTCGTCTTGAACCAAATTGCTAATCTGCTATTTCATTATGTTCGAAAGAATGGTTTGCTCGACAACATAATTAATCTGATTTATAGTGTCACGGAATTCAGGCAAGCCAACTCACATATACACAAACACAGCTCACACACACACACACATACACATACAACACACACACATATCACACACACACAACCACACACACACACACACACACATACACACACACACACATACACACACATCACACACACAAAAAACACACACACAGCACACACACTCAAATACTCTCGCGCACAAACACACAAATATACCCTCGCGCAAAATTAGAAATTAGAATCGTTAATACTAATTTTGTAATTCCTATTTTATTTTAATTTCTTACTTTTACTTTTTTTTTTTGCTTCAATTATTTTTGTACATTACATTTTTTTATATTATGAGGAGCATGTGGCTAAGTAATAACAGCCGCACGGGTCGATCCATCAGGTTAAGCTACGCTTGCCGGGGTTGTCCGTGGATGGGTGACCATCTTTACATACCGAGATTCCTCCGTGCCTTGGAAAGCACGTTAAGCCGTTGGTCCCGGCTGTCATTCGTGGATCTTTGACAGTCGTTACGGGTCGTCAGAAGCCCGAAAGTCTGACAACCAGTCTTACCAAGGGGTATCGTATTACCCAGTTACTGGGTTGTGGAGGTCAGATAGGCAGTCGCTCCATGTAAAATACTGGTATTCAGCTGCATCCGGTTAGACTGGAAGCCGACCCCAACATAGTTGGGAAAAGGCTAGGCAGATTGAAATTTTTTTATTTTATTTAAATTCATTTTGATTTAAAACATATTTTCTCTCCGGGGGAGTCTGGTATTGAGAAAATAATAATAATAAAATTATGTTAGTTATCTCCACAAATTACATTCTTAATATTTTTTTAAATACTAGACATATTAAATTGACAGGTATTAAGACAATTTCTAATTTGTGGAAGATCTGGAGTGTAAACTAAGCCTATAATAAGCTGGAAGCAAATCTGTGAAATAAAATAAGTTGGAAGTAAATCTGCGAAATAAATCAGCACTTGACTGCCTCGCTGGGCTAGTGGTCCAAGCGGTACTGCTGAGCAGGAGGAGCAGTAGATCATTATAATAACCTTCAGAAAAATTATTATTACTATACAACTTGGTCAATGTTAGCTTTCCCGTGTTACAATATTTATACGATGCTTTTTTATTATATTCAGCCAACAGTAAGTAATAAAATTAGTGATATGAGTGATGAATTTGCTATAATGTTGATGGATCGTGTGGGGTAAGGGGTCAGGCAGTATCTATAGCAATATAGCTGACGTTCTGATGCATAAACTGTCACCAAGAGAGTCGTGCCTCGTTAGTCCTAGCGGTCACAAGCGCTACTGCTGAGCAGGAGGTAATGGGTTCGATTCCCGAGTCGGGCAGTATTATTGGGTTTATTTGTCTATACTTTCTCAGTAGCAATCCGGAGTCTGGATAATGGAAATAGTCTCACCCCCTAATAAATGGTACTGTGAGGGCTCGCACCACACTGTGGGAGATTATCTATAGTAAATAATGAAACGAGAGGGACTCTAGTTGAATGGGACTAATGCTCGTTATAATAGGTCTTTACCTATGAAATTGCCGTTTTGTATGAAAAAATTTAAACGAATTTTTTTCATGCATTTTTTATTTGTATTAATCGAAGTAATCACCCATGCAATCAATGCATCTTTGCCAACGCAGTGGCAGTTTATTGATGCCCTTCTTAAAGAAATCAGCTGGACGGGAGGCAACAAATTCTTCAAAGGCATTTTGTACTGCCTCTCGGGTATTGAATTTTTTTCTCGCCAAGAAGTTATCCAAATTCTGGAAAAAGTAGTAGTCTGTAGGCGCAAGGTCTGGTGAGTAGGGCGGATGACGGAGAGCTTCCAACCCCAGTTCTTGCAACTTGGAGACCGTCTGCTGTGCAGTATGAGGTCGCGCGTTGTCGTGCAGGAGCAGCGGAGACGAGCGATTGACCAATGCTGGTTGGAGATGTGCCAGCTTCTCCATCATTGTGTTCAGTTCTTCACAGTACACATCTGATGTAATGCTCACCCTAAGAAGCTGTGATGAATCACACCGGCGCTAGACCACCAAACAGTGACCATCACTTTTCTAGGGGTAAGTTTTCGTTTAGGGCATTGTTTAGGTGCTGAACCAGGATCCAACCAACTTGCTGAGCGCTTGCGGTTATCAAACAGAATCCATTTTTCATCGCAGGTAACAATGCGGTTCAAAATTCCTTCATTTGTGTGTCTGTTGAGCAGTGCAAGGCACGTCTCGACGCGTACTTCGCGCTGGCGATCATTGAGTTCGTGGGGCACCCATTTGTCAAGCTTTTTTACCTTGCCAATTTGACGCAAATGGACCAATATTGTTTTGACGCTAACGTCGAAAGCTGCTGCTAATTCAGCCGTAGATTGTGTATCATCAGCTTCCACAATCGCCTTTGATTCGTCATTGTCGACCAAAGTTTTCGGACGACCGCGAGGTTCATTTTTCAGGTCGAAATTTCCAGAACGGAAGCGAGCAAAACCAATAACAAGTGGTGCGTTGGTTTGTAGTGTTAGCTCCGTAAACGTCGTTGATGTTGCGTGCCGCTTGTGCCGCGTTGCTGCCACGACGGTACTCATATTCCATAATTACTCGAATTTTTAACGTATCCATGATGACGAAAAAGATTGAAATGCGATGAAAATGTAACACTAATCAATAAACAAATGACTACTTTTGGAAAAAAAAATCCATGTTTTTAAAATAAAATTAATTTGAAATTAGAATTCTTAGCCAAACAAAAATTATTTTGATTTGAAATGGCCAGTACTGCAGAACGGCAATTTCATAGGTAAAGACCTAATATTTATAAGCTTCGGATAAGTTATAATTCACACTCCTTAACTAAAAGGTTCTACGCGGAGCCCCAGCTACGATCTGACTTCGTCACCCTCTAAGAAAAACGTTCTTCGTTTTTCTTTTAGAGTAATTCGATGTTTGAAAGATAGAATTTAACCAGCCTATCACGTTGAGGTTTCGACCACAACATGAAACCTCTACAGTACTTTAACATAATGGCAAAATGTGGGTACACAATAAGTAGGTACGTCTCTGTCTAACCTTTCGGGGAAATCAGGCGTGATGTTATGTTAAAACAGCACAGAAGTCTCGATCTTTATCTGCTTACATCGTATTTAATAGCGCAAAAAGAGTCCATACTGAGAGGATGAGCTCATACATTATTAACAGCGTTTCCACGACAATCAAGTCAAGCCACTGCGTCATAGAGGTGTCACAACGAAACCAAAACGTGACTATCTTTCGTCGCAGTAGGACGAATCTGACGATTTAAATCGTTGGTTCGGCTATGACGTTTAACAAAATACCGCCGAATCAAATTTCACCTATCAAGTCTCTTTGAAAAGTGTTTTACCTATGTTGGTGTAATCGTCCTGGGTACAATCCCTAGGTGAGTCCAGTGTTATTGAGTCCTTCCATCTGGAATTTCTCAGTAGCAGCACAGAGTCGGATTCGTGCCCAGCTGATGGTAACAGGTTAGGTACAGTGCGCTGCATCAATTTGGTACCCCAGTTGTATTAAAATTTTAATACAAATGGGGTACCCAATTGATGCAGCCCACTGTACATGTCACAATGTTAATCTGATTTTTCTAATAATTTTCAGACTGTAAGTACTAAATAAATAAGTTTGACATATTATTTGATATAATATTCATAGCTGGCTTACTGGGCATGGCACAATGTTAATCTGATTTTTCTAATAATTTTCAGACTGTAAGTACTAAATAAATAAGTTTGACATATTATTTGCTATAATTTTCATAGCTGGTTTACTGTACATGTCACAATGTTAATCTGATTTTTCTAATAATTTTCAGAATGTAAGTACTAAATAAATAAGTTTGACATATTTGCTATAATTTTCATAGCTGGCTTACTGGGCATGGCACAATGTTAATCTGATTTTTCTAATAATTTTCAGAATGTAAGTACTAAATAAATAAGTTTGACATATTTGCTATAATTTTCATAGCTGGCTTACTGGGCATGGCACAATGTTAATCTGATTTTTCTAATAATTTTCAGACTGTAAGTACCAAATAAATAAGTTTGACATATTATTTGCTATAATTTTCATAGCTGGCTTACTGTACATGTCACAATGTTAATCTGATTTTTCTAATAATTTTCAGACTGTAAGTACTAAATAAATAAGTTTGACATATTATTTGCTATAATTTTCATAGCTGGCTTACTGGGCATGGCACAATGTTAATCTGATTTTTCTAATAATTTTCAGACTGTAAGTACTAAATAAATAAAAAAAAAATAAAAAAATAATAAAAATGTTTATTTGCACCTTCAAAATTAAACATAAAGAAAACAGGTTTACATAAAATAGGCCAAAAGGTAGTTAAAATGTTTACATGTTAGGGTTGCTACTAATACCTTAGCTAAGATAACTTAATATCTTGTGTTATAGGTATCAGCGCCCATCCTCCTTTGCATTCACATAATATTAAATACATTAGAGCCATAAAGCTTAATATTACACTTGTAGTTGTAAATAAGTTTGACATATTATTTGATATAATGTTCATAGCTCGGTTACTGGACATAATCATATTTTTTTAATGTCTGTAAAATGTAAACTGTAAAATGCTGGTATCCGGCTACATCCGGTTAGACTGGAAGCCGACCCCAACATAGTTGGGAAAAGACAGGCAGATTGATTGATTGATTATTATAAAATGATAGTAACAGTAGGCATGTTATGTTTCATAAGAGGAAGGTGTCTGAAAAGTTAGGGCTAGCTAGTCGAATTTCGTTGACATTAATAATTGCTTCAGTATATGCCAATGTTAATCCGTTTGTTCTTTTACTTTCAGGAAGTAAGTAATGAATGAACATTTAGTATGTATCTGGGAAGGTTGGCAGAGAGTATTTTACTGGATTTTATAAAATTTCTCGACAATAAGACCGTTTGCTGCCACGCTTAAATAGAATCGGGCTGGACGCGGTCGCAAGCGCTACTACTGAGCAGGGGATCCTGGGTTCGATTCCCGGGTTGAGCAGTGTTATTGGGTTTAACTATCCATATTTTCTCTCCGGGGGAGTCTGGATTTGTGAAAATAATAATAATACAATTATGTTTATTTATTTACAAATTACATTCTTAATATTTTTTAAAATACTAGACATATTAAATTGACAGGTATTAAGACAATTTGTAATTTGTGGAAGATCTGGAGTGTAAACTAAGCCTATAATATTGCCTAGCACATAGGTAAAACAGGAAAATAAGTTAGAAGCAAATCTGCGAAATAAATCAGCACTTGACTGCCTCGCTGGGCTAGTGGTCCAAGCGGTACTGCTGAGCAGGAGGAGCAGTAGATCATTATAATAACCTTGAGAAAAATTATTATTACTATACAAGTTGGTTAATATTAACTTTTCCGTGTTACAATATTTATACGATGCTTCTATATTATATTCAGCCAACAGTAAGTAATAAAATTAGTGATATGAGTGATGAATTTGCTAGAATGTTGATGAATCGTGTGGGGTAAGGGGTCAGGCAGTATCTATAGCAATATAGCTGGCGTTCTGAAGCATAAACTGTCACCAAGATTAGAGTCGTGCCTCGTTAGTCCTAGCGGTCGCAAGCGCTACTGCTGAGCAGGAGGTAATGGGTTCGATTCCCGAGTCGGGCAGTGTTATTGGGTTAAACTATCTATATTTTCTCTCTGGCGGAGTCTGGATTTGTGCCCGGTTAATGGCAATAGGCTCGCCCCCTATTACATGGGACTTAAGAGCGTTGATCACGCGCGGGCTGGCAACATCGTATTTCTAGAGGTTTTTCGTGATTATTTCATTAAATTTAAATTAAAGGACAATTCCTCTGACTAATTCTTAGATCGTTGGTATTTATACGTATGTATGCTATTTTTTGATAGATATTTCGGTCATACTCATATAGAACAGAAAATAATTGACAATATGTAATTTTTTAAGAGTAAATTCTAAAATAACTGGAAAAAAATAGCATACATACTTATAAATACCAACGATCTAAGAATTTGTCAGAGGAAATTGTCCTTTGATTTAAATTTAATGAAATAATCAGAAAAAAACCTCTAGAAATGCGACGTTGCCAGCCCGCGCGCGATCAACACTCTTAAGCACAACTGGCGAAATGTGGTCGTACAATAAGTACACCTTTGCCTAACCTTTCGGGGTGTTCAGGCGTGATGATATGGTAAATCAGCGCAGCTCAGTCTGGATCAAGTTCCAGTACACCCTCTCATCTCTTCGTACCAGTCTCTTTACCCGTTCGTACCAGTTTCGTTATTAATTAATCTTAATAATATTTTCAGACCGTAAGTAACTATTCGTGATTAAATAAATACTGGGGCTGCAAGTTTCTTAACTTAATCGTTTCTTGCATTTTCCGTTTGATATTCGTGATCCATGTTTACATGTGGACGTAGGAGAATGTAAGGATCGTATGACATGGCGTTCTGTAGTTTCTGCCTACATGGAAGGCGGAGAAGTATGTATGTTTGTTTACATGAGGGATTTATTTTTGTAGCATTACATTATACAGGGTGTTTGGTGCATCGTTTGCCAAATTGAATTGGCCGAAAGAAGAGGTCATTTGCTATCGCTTCAGGCTCAAGTACTCATTTTTGGCCACACCGGTTTTTTTATTACAACTTTCTAATTTTTATTTTGAAAAAATCCAAAACTCAGCATTAAAGCTTAAATTAAAAAAAAGTTTTAAGTGTAGTCGTCAAATTTCATTTTTATTTACATATGTACTGTTGTATGGCTCTATCAAATTTAAAATTACTTGCCAGTTACATCTAGTTTTTTTTTAATAAATCACAAAGTTTTTGGAAAAATAAAAAATGAACTTAAAACTCAACTTTAAATAGCTATAAAAAAAAAACTAAAAGCGATCGGGATCTTCGAATTATTTTAAAAAGTTCTCTAGTCTATCCCCTTTCCAACGGTATGCAATGTGTTAAAAAACTCTTTTAATATCTTTAATAATTAGCTAAATGTGTAGTCGAGACACATCAGGCTGATATTGGATATTACGTTTAAAACACTAGTTTTCGCATAAATTACATGCTATTAGTAGATAGATACTGTTATCTCACGTCTTACGTAGTCTCTTATCTCGTTCTTACATAGGGAACTTTCCTCGAAATTGAAAAAAAAATACATTATTACAAAAATAATCATTTATTAATAAGTAATTTAATTACATACTAATCTTACAAGTCTTGTTCAAACTGTCTACCACTATTGCGTATGCACGCGCGACATCTTCGTCTTATCTCAACTGTAGTGGTGCGTAAACGCATTTCTGCTTTGATCGTCATGAAAGCCGCCTCAATGCGTTGGACTAAATCATCTCTTGTCTCAACTTCCGTGGCGTAGACGAGTTCTTTGGCCCGTCCCCAGACGTAAAAATCCAACGGAGTTAAGTCTGGAGAACGTGGAGGCCAAGGAATAGGGCCATCCCTCCCAATCCATGAGTCCGGGAATGCATCATTCAAGTACTCCCTGACGGTTATTCTCCAATGAGCGGGACAACCGTCATGTTGGAAAACAAAAGACCTGTCTTCACTGAAAATTGGCAAATCAGCTAATAATAAGGGCAACTCTGTTTGCAGAAATTCTAATTCTTGTAAGATTAGTATGTAATTAAATTACTTATTAATAAATGATTATTTTTGTAATAATGTATTTTTTTTTCAATTTCGAGGAAAGTTCCCTATGTAAGAACGAGATAAGAGACTACGTAAGACGTGAGATAACAGTATCTATCTACTAATAGCATGTAATTTATGCGAAAACTAGTGTTTTAAACGTAATATCCAATATCAGCCTGATGTGTCTCGACTACACATTTAGCTAATTATTAAAGATATTAAAAGAGTTTTTTAACACATTGCATACCGTTGGAAAGGGGATAGACTAGAGAACTTTTTAAAATAATTCGAAGATCCCGATCGCTTTTAGTTTTTTTTTTATAGCTATTTAAAGTTGAGTTTTAAGTTCATTTTTTATTTTTCCAAAAACTTTGTGATTTATTAAAAAAAAACTAGATGTAACTGGCAAGTAATTTTAAATTTGATAGAGCCATACAACAGTACATATGTAAATAAAAATGAAATTTGACGACTACACTTAAAACTTTTTTTTAATTTAAGCTTTAATGCTGAGTTTTGGATTTTTTCAAAATAAAAATTAGAAAGTTGTAATAAAAAAACCGGTGTGGCCAAAAATGAGTACTTGAGCCTGAAGCGATAGCAAATGACCTCTTCTTTCGGCCAATTCAATTTGGCAAACGATGCACCAAACACCCTGTATAATTTTTATTTCTTTCTTGGAGCGGGCTATGCTCGGAGTTTCTTTGAAGGATAAAATCAGGAATGAAGTTATCCGGAAAAGAACCGGAGTAACCGACATAGCTTTCAAAGTAAGCAAAGTGAAGTGGCAGTGGGCTGGTCATGTTTGTCGAAGGACCGATGGCCGGTGGAGCAGACGAGTCCTAGAGTGGAGACCGCGTATCGGTAAGCGTAGTGTGGGACGCCCCGTAGCTAGATGGACCGATGCCTGAAGAAAGTGGTTGGGGCAGACTGGATGCGGAAGGCGGAGGACAGGGTGTTGTGGCGCAACCTTGGAGAGGCCTATGTCCAGCAGGGGACTGTGATTGGCTGAGTTGATTGATTGATTTCTTTCTTGGTAAAGGAAATGGTGGTTAAAGATTTATTTTAAATAAAAAATTGCAAGGATTTCTTTTGAGAACGTTTTTATAACATAGTAGAACCACAGTCTAAACATCAGAACTTAACATCGATCGCTTTGAAACAAAATTCAAATTATTCAGGATTATTAGCCAAACCAATAACAAAACCGGTGTTAGAAAGGAGAATGGGTAAAACCGTACCCAGACACAAAGTTAATTAACTATGCATTGCAAGCATTATGAACTATGTCGGTCTTTGTTGCCCTCATGAAGTAGTTTAATTAATCATAAGACAGCATGTCTGAATTCAATGGGAGAAAAAAGATATGTGAAGAAAATAAGTTGATTTAACAAATAGAACAATATAATGAAATAAAAGAATAGAAAAGTTCTGTACTTACTTACATACATACATACATAAATCACGTCTTCTTCCCATAGGGGTAGGCAGAAACTACAGAACGCCACCTTCTACGATACTTACATACATCTTTTGCCTCGTTTCCACCTGACCTTTCTCAAGAACATCACTATAATAAATGTCCCAGCGTTTCCACTCACATCTGCCGCACTGTTGCCATAACACATTATTCAAATCTGCCTAGCCTTTTCCCAACTGTGTTGGAGTCGGCTTACAGTTTTGCTTGCTCCACATTCATTATCATTTAGTTTCACATCACTTGCCGACACATCCTCTTCTCTTACAAACACCATAACCTTCATCTTATTCACATTTATATTCATCTCTTTCATATTATTATGCTACATCTATCACAGTCACCATGTCTTGCAACTATTCTGCTGACGTTGCCAGTAGAACTTGATCATCTGCGTAGAGAAGGCATTTGACAAGCAACACATTCATCCTCAATCTGCACTCACCCTTCTTCAAATCTGTCAGACAACTATCTATGTACAAGTTGAACAGCCACGGTGACGATACAAAACCTTGTCTAACACCGCTTGAGATGCAGAACCAGTCTGTGTATGCCTTATCTATCCTAACGAAAGCACTGGAATCCTTGTCTATAGATTTCAGTGCCCGTATCAAGCGCCAGTCCACACCGTACATGGATAGTGTCGATGTCAGTTCTTTATTTTTTATTCTTTTATTTAATTTACATACATATCATTTACATTTCCGTATATTTTCATGAAATATAAACTATAAGAAAACATTTAAAAATATAAAAAATAGTAGCCCACCGATATCGGGAACAAGGTCCACGCTACCGGTGGTCAGGGCTCTAGAGAGAGGAACCTCCTCACTATGCGTGTCGTGTTCAGGAGTACTGCTTTCTGAATCAAACCTTTGACCCAGCCACGCAATGAGAGCCTTCTGAGGTGTTAGTCGAGGCTCTCCGCTATTAGGCCATTAACCGTAACGATTACCGGTACAATGATTGCAGAGCCTACGTCCCACATGTCGACAACCTCGTGTGCTAAGTCAAGATACCTGATTTTTTTAACTCAAACTCAAACTCAAAGCATTTATTTCAATTAAACCAATTACAGGCATTTTTGAATTGTCAAGGGGTCGGTCAGTCAGAAAGATGAAGCTAGGCGCCCATTCCAAAGCATAGTAGGTACCTATGGAGAAGAACGGGCAAGAAACTCCACGGACACTCTTTTAAATCAAGATATGGTTACAAAATAATGGTTACATCATTCATGTTGAAATTTCATATGTGAGAACGATGCAGAACGTTAAAAGCGTCCTTAAAAAAAAACAATTCAAATATTTAAATTAAATTAAAATAAGCCCTGACCGCTAAGGTATGCCCAGCCTTCACTGACAGCGCTTATTCTCGAACCTGACGCATGGATTGGCTAAATGATCCAACACGCGCCACCATCAGCGAGACATTAGTGTGAGCGTCACATACTCTCAGTCGCCAGGGCACATTCAAGTCAAACAAAGTCGTACCCAGTAAATGGTAGCTTTAGAGTATGTACATAGTACTCACACATGTGCTATGCAATTATATAATACAAAGGAGATTGAGTCTATACAATGCAATGATAGTCTTACAATCTTCAGCATCTCCAACAGTATCTTCAAATGTTAATTAATTAGTTGTGGTTGTGGAGCAGGACCAGCATTGAGCCAAGCATTTTTATCGGTTATGTAATCCCCAAACTTATAATATGCCTGCCTGCATAGTGTGCGTTTTATACAAGTTTTGAATTTAGTCTCATTGAGTTGAAGTATGTGTGGAGGTATTTTATTGTAACATTTTAAACAGTATCCCATGAACGACGTGTCTACTTTAGCTAGTCTGAAACCTGGTTGAGCTAATAGGTCCCTTTTTCTAGTACTATAATTATGCCTTTCACCTCTTTTACTAAAAAGATGTAAATTTTTCCTTACGTACATGATATTTTCGTAGATATATTGACAAGGTACCGTCATGATGTTAATTTCCTTAAACAGTTCCCTTAGAGAATCGCGCTTGCGGAGATTATATATGGCTCTAATGGCTCTTTTCTGCAGAATAAAAATTGACTCGATGTCTGCAGCCCGTCCCCAAAGTAAAATACCGTAAGACATGATACTATGAAAGTAACTAAAATAGACTAGCCGCGCAGTATCTACATCAGTAAATTGACGGATTTTTCTGACAGCATATGCTGCTGAACTTAGCCGTCCTGCAAGTGATGTTAAATGAGGACCCCATTGTAGCCTAGAGTCGAGCGTGATCCCCAAGAAAACGGTTTTATCGACGAATTCTAGTTTCTCTTGATTCAATACTATCTCACAATCACTACTTTTTACATTTGGTAAAGAAAATCTAATGCACTTAGTTTTTTTCCCATTTAATACTAAATTATTAGCAGTGAACCAATTTTGGACCTGCAGTAGGGCGTTATTAACTTCGTCAAAATTTGTATCACGTCTACCTACCTTAAAAATCAAGGAAGTATCGTCAGCAAATAACACCATTTGTGGTTGATTTTTTAATAAATGGAGTAAATCATTAATATACACTAAAAAGAGGAAAGGACCCAATATTGAGCCTTGTGGAACACCCATTTTTACATTTAAACCAAGTGAAGTGATACCATTTATTTGAACTTGCTGTTGTCTATCATTTAAATAAGATTTTACTAAACTGAGCGCAAGTTTTCCAAGTCCGTAATGCTCAAGTTTCAAGAGTAGGGTTTCGTGATCAACGCAATCAAATGCCTTGGAGAGGTCACAAAAAATTCCTATGGCGTCTTGGGCCTCTTCCCACGCGTTAAAAATGTGTTTTAATAAGGTTACACCGGCGTCGGTCGTACAACGTCCTTTGGTGAAACCAAACTGTTGATCGTGAAGTATTTTATTCGTGTTAAAATGATTGAGCATTTGATTAAGCATTACTTTTTCAAAAACCTTGCTGAAAACTGGCAACACGGATACGGGTCTATAATTATTTGTGTCCTTACTGTCCCCGGATTTAAAAAGTGGTATTACCTTACTGTATTTCATTAAATCCGGGAAAACTCCCTGATCCACACACAAATTAAATATTAAGGCTAAGTAAGGCGCTATAGTCTCAATTATGGAGGTACAGACTTTAATAGACATTCCCCAAAGATCTTCGGTCGGTTTGATCTTAATTTGCTTAAAAGCTTTTATTACTGTTATGGGGTTAATGTGCTTAAAGTTAAATTCAATCGGGCAGGCCGAAACGTTCGCCTTTACTAAATTAAAAGAAAGTGAGGGCGAGGAGTTTAATATTTCAGTAGTTTTAAGTGGGATACTGGTAAAGAAATTTACAAATTCTTGAGCAACTTCTTTGCTATCGCAAATGAGACCACATGACGTCTCCAGTGTGTAATCAAAATTATGCTTTTTGATCCTATTAGTTTCATTATTGATAATTTTCCAAACTGTCTTAATTTTATTCTCTGCTGATTTAACCTTGTTGCTAATGTATAAAGCTTTAGCTGCCTTACAAGTATTCTTAAAAATTCTAGAGTAAGTAGAAACATACTTATTAAAAGATTCCGTGTTAATATAAGGCTTAAGGCCATACAGCTCGAAAAGTCTTTCCCTACTTTTCCTGAGTCCTCTAGTTGCCCAGTCACTAAATAAAAACTTAGGGCTTATAGTTTTTGTGATCTTCTTAAAAGATTTATCGAACTCTGTTTGGACTACCGAAAAGAATTCTTCATACAAAATATTAACATTGTTCATTGTTAGTTCTTGGTCATTTAACTTACCAATTAAAGTGCTATTAAATTTTTTTAAATTAGCAGATGTTATTGGTCTGGATTGTATCTGCACTTTTTGTATTGGTATGTTGGACTCAAAAGTTACAGTTTGACCGCTGTGATCAGAAGGGAGATAATTAACGATGGATTTATCTAAATAGTCACAGCAACAAAAAACATTATCAATACAACTTTCTCAGCTTTCACGAGATTCTCGTCATGAGGGACAGCGATATCAACAATCATTGCACGGCGCTCTCGTCGCTCTATCACCACAATATTAGGCTTATTGGCTACAACAGTCAGTGATGATAGATCGATATCAGTACAATTTAGCGTGACTATTCTCGAGAACTGGGTCGGGCACGTATCTGTAATATAGTACTCGGGACTCTACAAGGTTGCACTGCAAAGCAAGTTGCTGTTGGATAATCCTAGCCACTAGATTGTGTCTGTGCAAGTAATCGCCGTTAGTAAAACGAGTACAACCGGAAACAATATGTCGGATTGATTCACCGGGACAGTGGCAGGCCCAACATATGTTAACCGACAATGTATTTCCGATAATTATTCGTCATGATAACTCCATCCATAATCGCACAGACAAAGACCTTCGGTTTCCCCAACAACCAGAATCGCAGCCAGGATACAGACGCCGCCAAAAAGTCTACATCAGGCCCATGAAGGGCCCAGAAAGAGCGTCCGGGAAGCTCTTTGCCTTGTCATACTTCCTTAGGATCGTTAGTATCAAGTACTGCAGGTTTGCGCCAGTTCTCTTTCGCCAAGTAGAGTGGGGTGAGGCCCTTGTCCACCGCGACCACATCTCTATGCATCCCCACGTCGGCTTCTAGGAATTAGTCCCTGAGACTGCATATCTCGCGGTTGTGGAGAGTCTTAGCGTTTAAAAAACCTCGACCTCCACACTTTCGCGGGATATAGTCTCATTACCAATGACCGTGGGTGATATATTTGATACGTAGTCAGCAGCGTACGGACCACCCTATCCAGGGCGTCGAGTTCGTTCTAAATCCATTTGAATATGTCGAAAGAGTAAATCAAAACTATTATTATAATTAATATAAATTAAAATTATTAGGTATTATTTAATAATTACATTCAATTATTATACTCAATTATCAACTATGATATTGCCCCACGCAATGGCTCGACCAACGAAAGGTTGTTTATTTAATCAACTTAACTTCTTCACATATCTTTTTTCTCCGAATGAATTCAGACATGCTGTCTTAGGATTAATTAAACTACTCCATGAGGGCATAAAAGACAGCCATAGTTCATAATGCTACAGTCAAATTATTATTTGGGTACGGGGCCTGCACAAGATTACCCATTGTATTTTTTTTCTTGTTGTTTATTTGGTAATCTGATTATTTTTATATTTTCAGGTTGTAAGTAACAAAAACCATTCAAATAAGTGTTGTTGCTAAAATTTTGATAGAAATTGTAATTACAATATTTCAATCAATCTGCCTAGCCTGTTCCTAACTATGTTGGAGTCGGCTTCCAGTCTTACCGGATGCAGCTGAATACCAGTATTTTACATGGAGCGACTGCCTATCTGACCTCCACAACCCATCAACTGGGTAATACGATACCCCTTGGTAAGGCTGGTTGTCAGACTTTCGGGCTTCTGACGACCCGTAACGACTGTCAAAGATCCACGAATGACAGCCGGGACCAACGGCTTAACGTGCTTTCCGAGGCACGGAGGAGTCTCGGTATGTAAACATGGTCACCCATCCACGGACCGACCCCGGCAAACGTAGCTTAACCTGATGGATCGACCTGTGTGGCTGTTATTACTTAGCCACGAGCTCCACGAGAACAAAAGCCGGGAAAATAACATTGAAAATAATTATTAGAAAGAAGTCGGTTAAAAATTGGTCAGTAGCTATTCACTTTTGCAAGGGGCTCGTAATAACATGCGCACAGGTCGATCGACCAAGTTAAGCTACGCTTGCCTAGGTCAGTCGGTGGATGGTTGACTATCTTACATACCAAGACCACGGACGGAAACGGACTCGGCACGGGACTCGGAAAGCACGTTAAGCCGTTGGTCCCGGCTGTCATTAGTGGATCTTTGCCAGACGTTACGAGTCCTCAGAAGCCTGAAAGTCTGACAACCAGTCTAACCAAGGGTATCGTATTACCCAGTAACTGGGTTGTGGAGGACAGATAAGCAGTCGCTGCATGTAAAGTACTGGTATTCAGCTATATCCGGTTAGACTGGAAGCTGACCCCAACATAGTTGGGAAAAGGCAGGCAGATGTTGATACTAAAAAAATTAAAATGCCAATAAAAATATTACTTACTTTTTGCCGTTTCGTCATTTGAAGCATTCGTTTTTGGTGTTACAAAAAATTTGAGGTGCTTCAAAACTCTTCAATATTTGATTTTAATTATATATTTAGAGTATTGTGTATTCAAAATTACCATCCCAACAGCAGGAGTGGCCTCAGAAATGATAAGACACTTAACCATATTGACCGCCCGAGTCGGATTATTACGACAAAATATGTCGTGCCTCTGCCGACTTAGTCGTGTTTATATGACTGAAAATGTTAGTTTTTTTTGTTTGTAGGGTTCCCAAAAGGAAGAAACGGAACCCTTACAGGACCACTTCTTTGTTCGCCTGTCTGTCAGTCTGTCAAGACCCTTTTTCTCGGGAACGCACACGCCCTTGATACCTACACAGGTATCAAGTTGAAATTATTATCAAATACGTAGGTCTATGGTCACTTGGAGTTCTAAAAAAATCAAGCTTCTAAGTCAACGCGAAAAAAAATACGCAAGTAAATCAAAACCTATAGGGTACTTCGCGTTGACCTAGAATCATGAAAGGCAAGAAGCAAGGTCTCATAGCACAAGTAAAGGAATCAGTCCGAAAATTGTTAATTTGTAATTTTATCACATAAAAAAATTATTTGTTTTTGCAATAAATTCTTTTTAACTACGGAACCCTTCACTGTGCGTAATTACAAGCAATATTCCTGTAAAAAAAAAATTAAATAAAAAATAATAAAAATGTTTATTGAAGAAAAAGCCAAAGTAGGTACTAACTAAAACAATGTTAGGTATATTTATAACTAAACACTCTCGCACACACACTCACTCACTCACTCATTTTCTCTCTCACTCTCTCTCTCTCTCTCTCCACTTTTAAAAAATTTAATTATTACAAATATGTATTTATCAAAACTACACGTGTAAATTACGAGTTACAAGGGTCATTATTTTTGAGGAGTGGTTGGAGAGGCGCCACGGCGTCCTCACCTTCCGCCTGACGCAGGTCCTCACCGGACACGGTTGTTTCGGGAGGTTCCTGTTTCGGATAAGGCGGGAGGAAACGCCCAGGTGTCACCATTGTGTGGATCGCCCGGAGGACACGGTGGAGCATACAGTGGAGGTCTGCCCGGCTTGGGCGGAGCACCGCCGTGTTCTCACGGAGGCGATCGGCGGCGGCGATCTCTCGCGTCCAAACCTGGTCCAGGCCATGGTGCGGAGCGAGAGTGCATGGGAGGCCGTCACCTCCTTCTGCGAAGCAGTAATGCTCGCGAAGGAGGAAGCGGAACGCGTGAGGGAGAGGCAACAGCCGCGCCCTCGCGCCCCTAGCCGCCGTAGGAGACGCCCTGGGCGGCGGGAATCGATTGCCGATTCCCGGCCACCGTAGGCGCGGGCTTGCGGACGACGAGTAATGGGCAGCTCGCCGTCCGGTAAGGACCAGGCCCGGGTCGACGGCGCGTTGTGTTCCACGCGCGCCTCAAAGAGATGTCAGCAGTGACGGGGTCAATTGGGCCGATGCCGCCGGGGTCGCGGGTAGTTCGAAAGAGATACCGTGGCCCTGGCACGGGCAGCTGAAGGAACATGGGTGGGTTTTAGTCAGTAAAAGTCTGACACGCCCTCCCGCCTCTGCCCAGAGCGGGAGAAGTCATTTGATGATTTCCCATCCACAAAAAAAAAAAAAAAAAAAGGGTCATTATTTATTTCACAAGTATATTTTTACACTTGTGTTCGTGATTTTGTTCATCAAAAATCCTGAGTGTCTGGCAACTCTCCATTCCGTCTTACAAGTGTCGTGCTTAGTACCGCAATACGTTTTTAAACTTGATTTTCTCTTTTAAAATGTGGTCAAGTGACTCAAGCGATGATGAAAATGTTAGAATAATGGAACCAAGAACTTATAGAACAAGATTGACTACCGTCATACGGACACGATCTATGAATTTTACGAAATGTTTCGACTTCAAGTTGAAAAATTGGAACAATTAATAACATTTTGGGTAGCCATTTGTTTGGACATCCTGTCGCTAAATGCACCAAATAAAATGTCCTTTTTGTAGCGAATCAGTTGTAAAATCGTTATTTTTTTATCATTTCTAGTCATTTTTCAAGAAATCGCAAAACCTTGCCGCGTATACTCTTTAAGCTTCAAATTATAAATAAAAGGAGGGAATACTTTGTCGCTACTACTTTTTTTTAATATCCCGTCAATATTAGGCACAGACAACATACCATTCAGCCATGCGTTTATAAAGGGATATTCAATTAAAAACAAAAAAAAAAGCAGGAAAAGAATGCGGCACACATTTTTAGGGTTCCGTACCTCAAAAGGAAAAAACGGAACCCTTATAGGATCACTCGTGTGTCTGTCTGTCCGTCTGTCTGTCTGTCTGTCTGTCTGTTTGTCTGTCTGTCTGTCTGTCCGTCTGTCACAGCCAATTTGCTCCGAATCTAATGGAGCGATTAAGTTGAAATTTGGTACACATATGGATTTCTGTGACCTAAATACGGATGGGTAAAGTAAATAAATGAATTTTGAATATAGAGGTCACTTTTGGGGGGTAAATATGAAAATTAAAAAAAAAAAGTTTTGCAAACTACACCATGTGGCATGTCAAATGAAAGGGCTTACTATGAGGGTCTCAAATATATATATTTTATAATTTTAAAATAAATTGTTTTAAAGTTATTTAAGAAAATAGACGAAAATTGACCATTCCCCCCCCCCCCCTTATCTCCGAAACTACTGAGCCTAAAATTTTGAAAAAAATACAGAAAATAGATCTTTATCTGTAGATTACAGGAAATCCTATAAGAAGTCTGTGGTCTTAAAATAACGTGGTAAATCTATCAATATTGTGAGTACATACTTACATTTACAGTTGGATTGTATGGGAGAACATGTTTTTCAACTACAATGTTAAGTTTGTTCTTAAGATAAATTCATCCCAACTACGGAATCCTTCATTGTGCGTGGTCCGACACGCACTTGGCCGGTTTTTTGATTTTAGAACCTACAAGTATTCAATTTTACAAGCCCTGTAGATTTTTTTTTTGATAAACGTAATTTACACGAACTTGTAAAAACTTCTTTGTAAAGTGTAATTTGTGAACGTGTAGACTTGTGAGTTTTGATAAACAGGCCACTGGTCGCTGGAGGCACGGCAACCAAGCGGTCAATAGATTAACAAAACGTACCGGGTGTACAATAACTCCGTTCTTTGTTCATCATTTTAGTGAATCCGTTTTTTTCTAATATTTTCAGGACGTAAGTAGCCATCTATAATAAAAATGTGTGATATGTATTCGCATCAATGTTGATGTGCACATGATCATTAAATAACACTATCAGTTTAGAGGGCTCGGGCATTGATGTGTAAATTAGGAAGATATGGTTCGCGCTCCTCGACATGAGCCGCATAAATTGTGTTAACGCACACAACTGACCTTAGTCACAATCGAACTAGCGTTTGTGTAGCACGTTAAGTAACAACATTTGGTGTAAAACAGTAACAATTTTTTTGTTGCATTTTAACCCTACTATGACGTCCTGCAAGGAGTACGTCGAATTACAAGTAACCCTGTATATTATCATAAAAAACTGCCTCATGGGTCTAGTGGTCCCAAGCTTTACCTTGAGCATGAGGTCCTGGGTTCGATTCCTATGTTGCGCAAAGTGTTATTAGGTTTTTTCATCAGGAATTGCTCAGTAGCAGCCCGGAGTCTGGATTTCTGCCCGGTTGATGGCAATAGGCTCGTCTCTCTAATAAATGGGACTTCAACATTGACTGGCGAAATGTGGGTGTACTATAGGTACTATGGGCCAAAGTTCCGCATGATCACCTCAAAGGCGATAATCGCATGCACGGCTTACGACTCGATCGCACAATAATAAATAAAATAAAAAAAAATAATAAAATTCTTTACTGAACAAAAACACAGTATGACAAAAACATTTAGTGCGATAATACCTACATTAGTAAAATACTGTGTCGTAGGAATTAACGCCCACCTCAGGAAAAGGACGATAGCGTTCTAGAATTTATACTAAACACAGGAGATAGATTACAAACTAGAATAATAGGTTAAAAATGTGAATATGTGTAGGTACGAGCGAATGTATTATGTGCGTGTATGTGTTTGCATAGGTATGTGAGTATGTGTGTGTATGTGTGTGTGTGCGTGAGTGAAACAATGAAACTATGTTCGTTTGTCACTAGCTGCGCTCTCACAGGAATATTTTCTTAAGTGAGCATGCTTAAGTTTTGTCCATAGCACATCTCTGGCCAACCCTTCCGGGATGCAAGGCGTGATGTTGTGTTATGTATACTCGTATTGTGCAAAAGGGTCGGCGTCAGAAATAAAATCTCTTTTTAACCGACAAAAAAAAAGGCCGAGGTTCTGAAGTCGACACGTATTTTTTTTTTTTATGTTCAGAAATTAATATACTTACAAATATTTCGCCCGTTTTTTTTTTTTGTTCTAATTTAAAACTGTTTCTTTTTATTATTTTCAGTGCGTAAGTTAAAAACATTAATTAAATATGGTGTACATGGTATGGTATACAGGATGGCAGGGACATCGACGTGCAATGTGCTACCAAGGATTCAGTAGTGCCATTCTGTAAAATTCTCACCGTGAAAACTTAGGTGAAGTGATCTTAAAGTGAGCTGTCAATAGTGTCAACCCCTAGCATCAGGTGGAATGACGGCTCATTTCACGCACACTTCATCTAAGTTATCACGGTGAGATGTTTACAGAATAGCACTACAGTAGTGATTCTGTGGGTGCGGTGAATGTACGCACGGCTACAGATCAAGCTATATATTTCCAGTATAAGTTGATCTCGCATTGTATGGGATTTCCTCACAATTAGAGATCAGTGTAAACTGGAAATGTATACTCGTAGCATGATGTGTAGCCGTGTGTACAAGTATCTCCCGGGCCCCCGACTCTTGGAGAAGGAACAGTGGGGTTTTAGTCGGTAGGAGTCTGACATAAACCTCCGTTGTTCCCAGACGGAGGGTATCCATGAGGATTTGCCCACGAAAAAACAAAAAAAAAAGGCCTAGACAAATGTCATTCGCTTCGGAGTGATATTAGTTGTACAATCGCTGTCGAGGCATCTGTATGGAAGTTACTGTTGGACGCAGTCAATTCGTTGACCTATGATCGCGTGACATTTCGATAGCTTATGTCAACCTCATACATTTTTTGGCTTTTGTACTAGCGTCATCGCTAATAGAATGTTACTTTGTTATACTGGGTGTCCGAGAAAGGTGTGGCCAAAATTAAGGGTGTGGTACAGACCATCAAACTGAACAACTTTCTCCCGGGGACCAACATCGTAATCACGAAAAAAATATCAGTCGTCCCATACATTTGTTCGAGTAGGTATTGAGGTTTTGTATGGGATGACCGATTTTTTTTTTCATGATTACGATGTTGGACCCCGGGAGAAAAGTTGTTCAGTTTGATGGTCTGTACCACACCCTTAATCTTGGCCACACCATTCTCAGACACACTGTATATGTTGTTTGTTATGTTGTATCGGTTACTAGATGCCCGCCCCGGCTTCGCACGGGTGTACTAATGAAGAAAATGAGACCAAATCTTCCCTTTACAGTACAATCAATATAAAATAAAATGATATTTCAATCATTTCACAATGATAAGTGATAACTGATAACACACTGAGTTCTATTAACTACTATTGCTGGTATTTTTTTAATTAGCAGGTTTAATAAATAATGTTCTACAACTTTTTTTCACAAAACAACATTTTTTTTTCGGATTTGACAGGTTTAACAATGCAGTACAACTAAACGTCAATCTGACAATTCTGTCAAAATGTTTGAAGATCTCCATGTCTTCTGTCTCGCTCACTTTTTTATGTGGAGATTTTTCACTTTTGCGTGCAATTTTTCAAACATTTTCTTTCATACAAACCTTGTCCTGACAATTACAAAGTAATGAGCGTACGCACGGCTACAGATCAAGCTATACAGTTACAGTGTAAGCTGATCTCGCATTGTATAGAATTTCCTTACAATGAGAGGTCAGTGTTAACTGGAAATGTATAGCTTGATGTGTAGCCGTGTGTGTGTGTATACATTCGGTAATAGATTTTTATTTATATAGGTTAAAACACCTAGCTGTTCCATACATTTTGACCGCATAGGTATTGCAATTTTCTATAAAACAGCAGATTTTTTGATAACCTTTGAAACATTTCTACGTTAGGGGTCTTCATTGCGTTAGGGGGTCTAGCACCATTTGCTGAGTTCATGGCGACAGTTCGATGTCCCTTCCACCCGGTACAATAGGCTACAAGGATATTTTGGTGCCTGAATGACACAGACAGAGTGGTTTTAGGTAGACATCTGTGAAATTGTCACAGAAATTGTGTTGAAAAAACAAGATGGCGGCTGTAGTTTCGATTTTGACCACGCGCCAAAATACCTTTGTGGCGTTGTAGGTATGCATGATTTCTTGAAAGAAGGCTTCTACCACATTCTTCTCTCTTCTTCGACGTATGGATGATTCCATTTTGTTTTAAATAAGCTTCAACCAGAATTCAGCCACTTTGACATTGTTATCGTTTGCCTCGCAAAGGTCATAGAGAGCACGATGAGAGGTGAGGCATCGTTTGCGATGTGGCTTCACAGTCACACTGTGGCTTCCCCACCTGACTAAATTGTGTCTGCTGCACAACATTTATTGTGACAATGTCGTGAAGCAAATAATTCGACTGAAATAAATACGCCTTCTCAGTATTAATATCTCTGTATTTTATAATTTTGTACACTTACAAAAACTTGGTTAAAGTAGCTATAAATTCCAACAACTAATTTCAATATACTATCAGGACTTTTGAAGACAACCTTTCGGTTCCGAGGCTCGCAGTGAACTGAACTAGCCAACTAGCTGATGCTCCCAATATCTTGTTTCGATTCCATTTCCTTAGAAAAATCTAGTACTTTTTCAAATACCGTCAAATGAGATTGTAAAATTCATGAATACACAGATACAAAAATCATTTGAGGTACTTAAATCACATACTTTTAATTTTATTTTAGTATTTAAAATCAACAAAACTTATTACTACTTGGAAATTATGACACGACCTTTTGGTGTTTAGTCATTTGGACGAATGGAATTGTTGCAAGACAGAGAGCTGTTTTGGAACTCTTTTTTACGAGTTTGATTAATATAATAGAAAACAGCCATTCCAACAGACAAAGGGTCGTCGGTGCGTTAAAAATAATTGAACGCTTACAAAAATTTAAGTACTTTATTTCAAACTAGCTGACCCGACAGACGTTGTCATGTCTTGGCTATGAATATTCTAATGTAAACGCGTGAAGTTAAAATGTTTTTTCTGAAATTTTCCAATTTTCTGCGAAATTTTCTTAATTTTTTTTTTTCATAAGAACCTTCTCCTGACAATCAAACACAACAAAAAAAGAATTAGCGAAATTGTTCCATCCGTTCACGCGTGATGCGGTGACCAAGGGAAATAGGGATTCATTTTTATATACGAGTATATTTTATAGATAGATTATTCTCAAATCCACCTTGTTGGTCTAGTGGACGCTCTACCGCTAAGTATGGGTTTGATTCCTGGGTCGGGTAAAGTTTTATTGGGTTTATCCATCCGGAATTTTCTGTCTATAGGTTTGTGCCCGCTCACCCCTTTTTACATGGGGCTTAAACATAACTGGCGCAGTGTGGATGTGCTATAGGCACACCTCTGCTGAACCCATCGGGGACTACAGTCGTGACGTTATGTATTGTGTTGTTGTTGAAGTCTTAATCCGATTTCTTTTAAAAATTCCAGCCAGTAAGTGACGACTTGTAAATAAAAGGCAATTTTTTAAACTAAAGGCATAGACGTATAAAAAAGATGGACTCCGCGCGATGCATATCGAAAGTGAAGCACAGTAAGTATGCCGGGACCGTTTGTACAAACATGCGCCTCACGCACACATTTACATTGATTTATTTATTTATTCACTCCAAACATACAAATATTCTTACAGGCTAGACCCAATGCGATATTGTAGCACACATACAAATTAGATAGTTCCACTGCTTGTACCATAACAAATTCTATGGGTAGCTATTCTTTCAAATTCACCCAAAGTGCAACAGAATATGTCGACGTCATCAGCAATGAGGTTGAGAGTGCGGAGCGCGCTCGTCAGCGGCGCCTCACGTAGCAAGTTAGTTCGCGCGCACGGTACCGCCAGCAACCGCGGCTGACGACGACGACCCACATACCCGTCTGGCACGACTAGTCCCACCCTTCGCAATATATCCGCATTGTGTATCTTCCCTCTAATTATCTTAAAGATATAAGTAACAAGTGTGAGTTGCCTCCTGACCCTCAGTTCGTTATATCCGACCATACCTAAGATAAATAGTGTTGGATACATCATAGTATGCCGACCGCCATTATGTGACATGACGGCGTCTTTGTCAAATCACGCACACATAGATCGGTACGGTGCTTCATTTTCGATACGCGTGGCGCGGAGTCCTTCTTTTTTTATATGTCTATGACTAAAGGTTATAATAACAGAAGGCTAAGAAAAAATAAAATACATCCATTTCGGATCGTTTTATGTAAGTGTTAATCCGATTTTTATTATTTACAGACTGTAAGTAGCATGAGTTCCTGTAAAAAACCGTGCGATTATTATTTTAATTTATTTTCCATTCAATTATGATAGTAGATTTGCTATTTCTAAGCTATTAAACCATAATTAAAAACGAAACGTAATACAAAACATTTTTTTACGAATTCAAGTATGTACTCGTATGTACTTCCATTTACAAAAGTTTTTATTGCATTAGATGTAAATCCGATTTCTCTTATTGTTTTCAGGAAGTAAGTAACAGATTTTTGATAAATAACTGCGAGATGTTCATAATTATGACTAAATATTGTTATAATGGAGAGGAGACTGACAGTAACAGAGGAGCTCGTGGCTAAGTAATAACAGCCGCACGGGTCGATCCATCAGGTTAAGCTACGCTTGCCGGGGTTGGTCCGTGGATGTGTGACCATCTTTACATACCGAGACTCCTCCGTTCCTCGGAAAGCACGTTCAGCCGTTGCTCCCGGCTGTCATTCGTGGATCTTTGACAGTCGTTACGGGTCGTCAGAAGCCCGAAAGTCTGACAACCAGTCTTACCAAGGGGTATCGTAATAACCAGTAACTAGGTTGCGGAGGTCAGATATACTGGTATTCAGCGGTATCCGGTTAGACTGCAAGCCGACCCCAACATAGTTCGGAAAAAGCTATTTTAGGCAGATGATGTTGACTGACAGTAACAGTAGGTACTTACGTAAAGGATGATTCACACAATCATGTTCGAGTTGGCATGATTCGGCACAGTTAGGCGCTAAAATATAATATGCAGGGTCAAATAAAATTAGGTAGCAAAACTTCGCAGACGTGATGGGGTATCGATAATACAACATCAGTTTTAGTATATGCGAAACCCGAAACACGTGTCTAGTAATTTTATGTAAAGAATCTATGTACAAAATTTCAAAACTGTATCATGAACAATCACAAAGTTATAAAAAAAAAAAAAAAAATAATAATAATAATTTTATTAACTTCAGTTGTACACTAACACATCTTAAAACTATGCAACGTTTCAACAATGGAAAAGAGTGTTTTCGATGAACTCTGGCACCCAAAGTAAGATTTAACTTGTGTTTAGGGTGCCAGCGTCCTCGCCTAAGATTTGAACATATAGCAACAGTTGTAAGACGAGTACAGTACCAAATCAAATTACAATATAAAATACTAAACTAACTAGCCAAAGCAACTATGATGTGGCCTATTTCTGTACCTATGTATGAGTGTTTGTATGAGTGTGAGGGAGAGATAAATATGATGAAAACCTGTGTATATGTAAGTCTGTATAAATATAACTATAAACATATTACTTTATTAACTACATTAGGTTAAGCGATTGATATACGTAGTAAATCTTCAGTCTAAGTATAAGTTTGTTATGTTACTTATTTGTCCGTACAAAAACATGATCACCACGCGGTGCCCGCTGTGCGCCCGTGCCTAGTGCCGCTATGACTTGCCGTGACTTGTGTTCGTCGCTCGGTGTCCATAATGTATCCTTTTTTAAAGATTTTTGGGGCAAAATATAACACGGTATAAAAATTATTGGAATCGATTCAGTTAATATTTATTCTGAACAAACTATAAACAGGTTTTAATGTTGTATATAAACACGACAAAATAAAAATGATATGATTATTTTTCGGAGTCAATGACCGCTGTAGTGTTGTTACTTGAAGTATGAGTTGGGAAAAACTGTTTTCTTATGATTTATCGTATTTAGATATCGATACCTATTACCTCTGTGAAGTTTACACAAGAAAAAAACAGATTTTTTAGACTGATACTTGTCGTCTCTGCGGAGTGTAACTAGTTAATTTAAAATAACCCTGTATTTTATGTACAATAAAATTAAATTTTCAACGATGATGTTGCCATGTTGCCATTAAATTTTATTGTCATTCTAATAGGTTATGTTTCTATTCATGGCATAAAAATCCTTTGCCGTACCGTGCCGCCAGTGGGTGCAGGACCTTAGCTCGAATTTGTTGTGCCGAGCCGACATTCACCCTTTTTTTTTTGTGGATGGGAAATTATCAAATGACCTCCCGCTCTGGGCAGAGCGGGAGGGCGTGTCAGACTTTTACTGACTAAAACCCACCCGTGTTCCTTCAGTTGCCCGTACCAGGGCCACGGTATCTCTTTCGAACTACCCGCGACCCCGGCGGCATCGGCCCAATTGACCCCGTCACTGCTGACATCTCTTTCAGGCGCGCGTGGAACACAACGCGCCGTCGACCCGGGAGCCGACATTCACCCTAAGCCGACATTCGCACGGACCCCGTCCGTGCGAATGTCGTAAAAATATCGCGGCGGGATTTTATCGCGCACTGGATTTTCAACTCTTGTTGTTGAGCCGTTGTTAAGCATTCTAGGATGTCGAAAAACACACTGTTGGATTTTCAACTCTTTGCGCTAAGCAGAGCGTTGAAACTCCAGTGCGCAAAAAAATCGCCGCGATATTTGTGCGAACGTCGGCTAATTGCGTAACACAATCAATCGGAATCTGAATCAATTTGTACCAAATTGTTAATATCCATTGCTTCATATGTTGAAAAATTTATCTGCTCGACAACGTCACGCAATAAATGTTGTTGAACTGTCAAAATTAAACCGATTCCGATTGATAGTTTGTCACGCAATGTCCCGTTGAACATGATTATGCGAGAAAAAAGAAATTGCTTCGAATCGGCTTTGCTGTTCATCAAATACTGCCGAATCGAATGTGCCGAGCCCAATATGATGGTATACCGCCGTTTACCCGAATTTTATTTGCCCTAATATCATTTGCCATAATAGTCAACAGCCATAATATCATACGACATAATACTCATTTGCCCTACTCTCATTTGCCATATTAGTCACGTGCCAGAATCATTGTTTCCCATAAAGTCACTTACCATAACATCATTTGTCATAATCATTGTATGCCCTAATTATCACATGCCCTAATTATCACATGCCATAATTGTGATATGCCATAACATAATTTGCCATCGACATCGGGTGTGTAACGGTTGTTTATATCAAGAGAAATTGGATGCAATTGGGACTTTAGGGCACCCCGACTCGGACAGGTTAGGTTAGAAGGGGATGGCGGGGTCGTGTGAGCGAGCGAAGCGAGCGAATAGACCCCGCCATCCCCTTCGTGATTATTTTTTTATAAACCACACAGAAGTAGGAGCCCCGCAAAGCGAGGCTCCGTCGACCTAGCCCACCATCAACCATGCACAGAATAAATAAGTTTATTCTTATTATACCAAACATTGCGCACCCATCGACATCGACAGCCAGAAAGCTAATAAGTAGGTAAGTATTAGAATTAAAAACAAGATTAATAATCAAACTATATAATTATATTAAATATTTGTCTAATACTTGTTATGCCATTTAAATATTATGCCATTTAAATATTATGTCTAATAATTATTATGGCACATAAAAATAAGGCAAACAATACTTATGGCATTCGTATCTTATGGTATCTAAAATTCGGGTAATTAAAAGTATGTCATCATATGTCTTTTAGGGCAAATGAAACATTCGGGCAAATGAAATTCGGGTAAATGAAATTCGGGAAAATGATGATTATGGCATATAATCTTCGGGCAAACAATAGACAACCCAATATGATGTGTGCAGCACCGCTCATGTTTCGAAGGAGAAGAAATTGACTTAAATAAAATTAATCATTGGATTATTACGTGGCTTCAGTTCGTTCACATTTTCGTTGTTAAAAGGTTAATTTTATTTCTTCTTACATTTTCAGGCGGTAAGTAATAATAAGACAGTCAATTTTTATAATTTTCTTCAAGATTTTTAATGTTGATATACAGGGTGTTTGGCAGAACGTTGAACATACGAAAATGGTGGATAGGTGGGGTCACCTGCTACTTACTCAGCCCTAATTTATTTGGCCCTGCCCCCCTGGTTATTTTAATTTTTTTTTTTTTTGCTTTCTTATAATTTCACCACTTTCTTAACTTTAAAGTTTGATTTTTATTAAAAATGAGTAAAACAGGCAATATTTTTTTTTTTAACTTTAATGTTGGCAGATTTTTATAAAATTATTCAGATGTTAGCTAGAAAAAAAGTTATGAGTCCTCAAACTTACAGAAAGACGTAAAAAATACTTAAATATTAATTTCAACTTGCATTAAAAAAAAAAACACAAAATGATTGAGGAGTTCCAACTCTAGCAAAACATCCCCAGTGACCTTTCCCCTACCTAGTGAGTAGACCTTTCTAATGGTATGTAATTTGCTTTTATAAAAAAAAAAAACTTGAGTTATTTCATGATTTTATCAAGTAGGAAATTTTTGACGAAACTCTACCTTTACGGAAAGTGAAATGTTTTGCGAAATTTAATACAGCAAGGTTGGTAAAAATTAAATGATCGATTGAAATTATGTAAGTTAAGTAATTTTTAATAAAAATTACATTTTAAAGTTAAGAAAGTCGCCAAAAAATTAGGGCTGAGTAAGTAGCAGATGACCCCACCTATCCACCTTTTTCGTATGTTCAACGTTCTGCCAAACACCCTGTATAATGTATAATTTTATAATGTCTTACAAATCTAAGTACCTGCAGGGGCTTATTATAATGTAATATAAACGTAACAAAATTATATCCTAACATAACTAAAACAAGGCGTCGAAAAATTCAGCCGCATATATAAAAATTAATTCAGTACCTACACATATCGTACTTTGTTTCGACTTTTCGTTCCTAAAATTTTAATTTAATTTTTCTATTGAATTTCAGCCAGTAAGTAATTAATGTATTTGTGTATATAAATACCAAAGTCTGAGATGTTTGCAATTATATAAATGTATAAGTATTAACTCATAATTGACATTGAATTTATAATTTTAATCTTTAAAGTTGTTCTGTATTTTCATTTCGATTGTACCTATTTGATAATTTAAATAATTTTATTTTGTTAATTTTTATATCTGAATGCTGACTATTTTTATTACTATTTATTATGCTTTATGGATTATTTTCTGAAATAAATGTTTTATTATTATTATTATAATTATTTTAATTTTTTATAGATACTTAATGCAACGGTACAGTATTTTATATTCATTATTTTAATATTAAAATTAAAACTGAAAAATTGTCTTTGAAAGTACAAGTAGGTTCGAATACTGTGCACGCAACAAAAGTTTGTCTAGCAAACAGACATTTGTTTTGGGGTTATAAACACCAAGAAGTCTTAATTATTGCAAGTTTTACTGCCATGAAATAGTCTGAGTAAGTAATTACTTAAAATATTTATTTAGTCATGAATTACAAAAGAGCAGTCAGCAAAAAATGCACATACTAATATCAGAAAGAGCGGAACCATTCTTTTCTTGCTTAAGACCCTCATCATCTTCCTGCCCTTATCCCATATTACTTGGGGTCGGCGCAACACGTTTTCTTCTTCCATTCTCCCCTGTCAACCGTCACGCTATCATTCACTCCCTTCTCTTTCATATCATTCCTCACACAATCCATCCATCTTTTCTTTGGCCTTCCTCTGCCTCTCCATCCATCAACATGTATATTCATCACTCTTTTAGTCACATGCGTTTCGTCTCTCCTCATCACATGCCCATACCAAGACAAACGATTTCCTTTCAACTTTTCAGTCACTGGCGCCACTTTCAAACTTCCTCTTTTATACTCATTTCTCACTTTATCCATTCTCGTCACTCCACACATCCATCTCAACATTCTTGCTAAAGACCCTATACTACCTCAAATGACTTAGCATGATCCTCCGTTATGTCGAAAATACTGCAGCATTAATTTTGAAATAAATATATGGTAAAGTTGAGGATTAATGTGAAGTATTATGTTTGACAAAAACACGATTCCATAAAATTTTCTCTATACAAAAAAAAACTCCAAAGTTACTCGTACGAGTACCTCCAAACCGAACAATAAACCGCTGGTATTCAAAAAATACTTCAAATTCGATCATGAAACTTTGCATACTAACTGAACTCTCAATCTCGCTCTCATACAGTCCACGAGCAGTCTCGTGCGAGCGAGATTACAAACTGAAGTAGTATGGGCTCTTAATGTAAGCCAACGGCCAGACAGAAAAGACGCAAGACGAGGGCGGGGCGCGGACCTGTCGCAGACAGGGCGCCGTCACGACTTTTTAACATATATAGAAAAGACACGGACCCGTCGCAGACAGGGCGCCGTCACGACTTTTTAACATATATAGAAAAGACACGGACCCGTCGCAGACAGGGCGCCGTCACGACTTTTTATGGCGCGCACTAGAAGCTTTTCCCGGCATTCAACCGTCCGACGCAAGATGCACAATGGCGAGCGGGCGAGCGCTGTGAGAACCTGCCCTCCGCGCCCTTTCCGCTCCCCCGCTTGCGCCCGTGCAGGCCCGCGCCCTTCCCGCACCCTGTCCTTTCTATATGTTTTCCAATAGGGCGCCGACGAGTTAACGTCGTGACGGCGTCCCGTCTGTTCTGTATGTTTTACGTCGCGACGGCTGTATACATTTTATATGCAAGTAGATTAAACGGGCGCCGCGACTGCGACGGGTCCGTGCCTTGCGTCTGTTCTGTGTGGCCGGTGCTTAAAGCTGACGTCAGACGCATCCCTCGAGTATATTTCCATTCCGTGTTCACACGACACCAACAAAACTACTTAAGATTTTACGTTCATCTGCTACTTTTATTTAATTTTTCGATCATTTGGTCGACAAAGCCGGGTTTCGAAATTCAACATAGTTGAATCGGTTAGCTAATGAATGAATTTATCACTGATTCGTTTTGTGTTTAGCCGGTCTATTCTGTAAAAATCTCACCCTGAAAACTTAGGTGAAGTGAACTTGAAGTGAGCTGTGTGTTCCACCTGACGGGACTGACACTTTTTAGGGTTCCGTACCTAACAAAAAACACGGAACCCTTATAGGATCACTTCTTTGTCCGTCTGTCTGTCAATCTGTCAAGACCCTTTTTCTCAGAAACTCCTGGAGGTATCAAGTTAAAATAAATATAAATACGTACATCTATGGTCCCATGGAGCTCTAAAATGATCAAGCTCAATGGTCAACGCAGTAAAAAAATAAGGTCACATATTTTGCATTTTTATGCAACATATTTTGATAGGTATTTGCAAGTAAATCAAAACCTATATGGTACTTCCCGTTGACCTAGAATCATGAAATTTAACGAGAAGCAAGGTTTCACAGCACGAGTAAAGGAAAAAGTCGGAAACTCGTTAATTTGTAGTTTTATCACATAAAAAAATAAATTTTTGCCATTACAAACTTACAATTGCAGTTGGAGAATTGACTGTGACGTATATCGATGTATGGGAGAACACTTTTCAACTACAATGGTAATTTTGTTCTTGGGATAAATTCATCCAAACTACGGAACCCTTCATTGTGCGTGGTCCTACACGCACTTGGCCGCTTTTTCCAGAATAGGTCGGCTGACGTCTCACTTCGAGTGACTTAGGCCGAATGAAAGACAAAAATGAACAAAAAGTGAAACGTCTGATAAGAAGTGCACTCTGTCTACACCTTCGGGGAATACACAGAAGTGATGTTGTTATGCTCGAGTTTCCCCTGAAATAGGGATGATGGAATATTACAGATGTTCGAACAAATAATGTAATTTCAAAGAGCATAGTAAAATGAGATATTTAATCGAAAAAATCGGTAGAATAAATGGAAATACGGAGAAGCTAAACGCATTGTTTTTTTTTTTTTTTTGTCGCACATTACGGACAATGTCGTGACGTCACGTCTGTCATAGTGCCATCTTTATCTAGCAGTTATTTTAAAACGTTTATAACTTGGCAATTTTTTTAAGTTTTTACACCTTTTGTTTAATTACAAATAATATTTTTAGAGTTTAAAATATTTAAATAAATGTCATCCCCAATTATTGCATTTCAAACAGTAGCAATAAATCGATTCAAATTTCTAGAATATTCTATTAATTTTACAAAAATACGAATATTTCAGCTAACGGTAAGTAACACTAATACTCGTTTTCTAAATTAATCTAAATTATTGCCTAAATTAAAAAGTGCTTTGTTGAATTTTCGACTTTCGGCGCTCAGCTGAGCGTTGAGAGTCCAACAGCGCACTTTTACTTATCCATTAACTATACAGGATATTTTTTTAAGCAGTGCGCTTTTCACAGGGTATTCTACCCATGAATATGAACAACTTTTACTATGGGACCAAACCTGAAATCACGAAAAAAAAATCTGCAGCTCCTTACATTTTGACGAGTTTGGTGTAGATAAATGTACTGAAAAGCAGATTTTTTTTCCGCGATTTTTTTTTCCATAGTGAAAGATTAAAAAAAAAAAATCATAGGTAAAGACCAATATGAACATATTGGTCTTTACCTATGAATTTTTTTTTTTTTCTTTTTTTTTTTTTTTCTGCTGCACTGGTAATTTTTGTTTGGCTAAGAATTCTAATTTCAAATTAATTTTATTTTAAAAACATGGATTTTTTTTTTCCAAAAGTAGTCATTTGTTTATTGATTAGTGTTACATTTTCATCGCATTTCAATCTTTTTCGTCATCATAGATACGTTAAAAATTCGAGTAATTATGGAATATGAGTACCGTCGTGGCAGCAACGCGGCACAAGCGGCACGCAACATCAACGACGTTTACGGAGCTAACACTACAAACCAACGCACCACTTGTTATTGGTTTGCTCGCTTCCGTTCTGGAAATTTCGACCTGAAAAATGAACCTCGCGGTCGTCCGAAGACTGGTCGACAATGACGAATTAAAGGCGATTGTGGAAGCTGATGATACACAATCTACGGCTGAATTAGCAGCAGCTTTCGACGTTAGCGTCAAAACAATATTGGTCCATTTGCGTCAAATTGGCAAGGTAAAAAAGCTTGACAAATGGGTGCCCCACGAACTCAATGATCGCCAGCGCGAAGTACGCGTCGAGACGTGCCTTGCACTGCTCAACAGACACACAAATGAAGGAATTTTGAACCGCATTGTTACCTGCGATGAAAAATGGATTCTGTTTGATAACCGCAAGCGCTCAGCAAGTTGGTTGGATCCTGGTTCAGCACCTAAACAATGCCCTAAACGAAAACTTACCCCTAGAAAAGTGATGGTCACTGTTTGGTGGTCTAGCGCCGGTGTGATTCATCACAGCTTCTTACCAAACGGGGTGAGCATTACTTCAGATGTGTACTGTGAAGAACTGAACACAATGATGGAGAAGCTGGCACATGTCCAACCAGCATTGGTCAATCGCTCGTCTCCGCTGCTCCTGCACGACAACGCGCGACCTCATACTGCACAGCAGACGGTCTCCAAGTTGCAAGAACTGGGGTTGGAAGCTCTCCGTCATCCGCCCTACTCACCAGACCTTGCGCCTACAGACTACTACTTTTTCCAGAATTTGGATAACTTCTTGGCGGGAAAAAAATTCAATACCCGAGAGGCAGTACAAAATGCCTTTGAAGAATTTGTTGCCTCCCGTCCAGCTGATTTCTTTAAGAAGGGCATCAATAAACTGCCACTGCGTTGGCAAAGATGCATTGATTGCATGGGTGATTATTTCGATTAATACAAATAAAAAATGCATGAAAAAAATTCGTTTAAATTTTTTCATACAAAACGGCAATTTCATAGGTAAAGACCTATTATCTATGGGTAGGACACCCTGTGATAATTTGCGCACTGCTTAAAAACTTATCCTGTATGTAATGCAATCATTATAGTAGGGTAGCTGTTTGTGAAGCAGATCGTCCGGGGAAGTTCTACGAGTATCACCACTAATATTTGTACCGCCAAGCCGGTGCCAGCTTATGAGCTTAGGTACTCATTATAGCTTTGTCTCTGGCATGACAACGCATCTGCGATGTCTCTTGATATTGCTGACGTCCAGGCGGCTGTGTTCACATAAAGGATATTCGGAAATAATCGGTGTTGATGGCAAACCTTCATTTTGAGAGGATCCAGAAGGAGTTTGCAGAAGAAAAATGCAAAAATACGATCAAAATAATGTTTTGCCAACAATAAGAAAACAACCTATTCACACTAATAAGACCTATTTTTTTAGATCCCAGTAAGTATGGCACTCCTTTTTTAACCTAAAAGAAAAAAAACTAGTAACAAAAATTATAATTTTATATTTGTCCGCGACGGGGTCAACACCCTTGTGCTGCGCGCTCACACTCAATCACGACACTGCGCTGATCGCACTGACATTAGTTGATACGATCGTGTGCATCCGTATTTGCCGACACGAGTCATATAATATCATTAGTAACTAGAATAGTATATAGTAAGAAGCTTCTGTCCAATGTCTTGCAGGATTCCGTGCCAAAATGGTAAAAAGGAACCCTTAGGTATGGTGCGACTCAGTCTGTCCGTCTGTCAAAGCTGGATATCTAAAGAATTACTAATGCGATCAACTTGAAATTTGGAACAGTTTTAGATGACGGATGTTTGCCCAATTATTTTACAAATAAGAAAGATTTTTTTTTTGCAGTAGGGACTGAAAGGGGGTCATAAAAATTCGAAGTAGAGCTACTAGGGCAGGGGTATTATATGAAAGAGCGCTATTTGCAAATTCTTAAACATTGTTTTCTTTTATTTTAGGCCGCATAGTTTTCGACTTTAGATGAAAAATGTAAAAAAAATACCGTTCCTCCTTGTTCCCCCTTATCTCCGAAGTTTGCATAGAGAGAAATCTGCGTGCGCATGTGCGGCGGGCGTTATTGCATGTTATAACACTTTTTGGCCGGAATCGGTTCTGAACAAAGTTAGCTTATATTATTTTGTGTCTACTGCTATTGTGGAATTTTTTTTTTTTTTTTCTCTCTTTATTTATTATTAGGGACTTTTATACAGTTGTACATGCCAGTCCCATCGGAGCTTATAATGTAAAACGTAACAACACAAACTTCATTAAACTATAAGCAGCTCCGGAGTTAGGTGACGACAAAATATGATGGAACATGCAAACATCGTACATATTTAAATTTAAAACATACAACGTACATAACGTACATATGTAAATTTTCTCTACATGCACACTGTACAGTCAACAGCACGTCTAGATAGCAACAATTTGAGATCGACAGCAGCACATTAGCAGCAGCTGTTCCGTATTCGTATAACATCTATTGACGTGCGGCTGACTGTATCTAATAAGTTCCATAATATGCGTAATATACTAATAATGTACAAATTTTTTTTTAGCCTGACGAAGTAAGTTATTTTTTTTGCTTTTTTTTTCACAAATGACGTCTCATTGCCAGCTGGGCACAGACATATAGTCCCTATTATTGGGTTTCTAAAACGAATATTATGTTTTTTTTTACACTGCTCATTCAGTCTACAGTGTAACTCTTAATGAAGTTTGCAAGCATATTCATCCTATAATGTTCTCACTGCTGGTATCTGCGACACAGGCCTCCTCTCTGTGAGAGGGAGTGGGCCGTAATCCACCACGCAGGCCCAGTACGGGTTGGTGGATGTCACATGTCTTCGAATTTTCGGTTTTAGGACATGCCGGTATCCTCACGATGTTTTCCTTCACTGTTTTGAGAGCAGTGGTGATGAAATAATTTACAAAAAGTAAAGCACCTGTCAGGGTTTGAACCTACGACCTACAACTCATAACCTATCATCTGTGGCGCGTATATTGCGCGAAACGCTGCATCTGTGTCGGGACTTCTGGGTGGTCTCGCGCGATTACCGCGCGTCTGATTAAAATGTCGATAACTCTAAAGTTGCGATAGGTAGCTACCTACAAGATACGTCGTTGGAATCGTTATTAAATTAGCTAACAGATTATGTATAGATTAGTGTAGTTTTGACTTGTAATGTATTAGTAATTTTAATGTATGTTCAGACAGTGACAATCGAGCCGCTCCGGCTTTTACACAGATTAAGAGCGCTATCACAATTTCTCTTGTATTTGAGCGTTTGACTCGAGTTTTGATATGTGATTGTGGTTTTGTTAGAGCCACAAAATTAAAAAAAACATATGCCCAAGAAAGCTTGATTATTTCTCTTGGGAGTGGTTCAATTTGTTTACAAAAATTAGTAAAAACCTTGTCTCTGCAAAGGATGTTTCATAAAATTTTACTTTTGGACATGTTTTGATGCTTTGTTACATCGAAGATATAATAATTTAATCATTTAAAAAAATGTCCTTGGAACAACTGTATCTTCAGCTTTGGAGTGCTCAATTCAGTTTTTTATGTTTCATACAGTAATACACCAAAAATGATTCCGTAAACCAGAGAGTTACTGACCATTTTTCGTCCGAAATTATATTTTTCATATACGAATGTATAATCCAAATTCATACAAAATGTATTTAATAAATAAGGTTACTATGTTACCTTGCTTGATAAAAGAAAATTAGTCTATTTAAAAGTAAAATAATATGTTTAATTAATTATTGTATGCAGTGCTAAAAATCAATGTAAATCTCGGGACACGCGGTCTTTAGCTTTAGACGCCGGCCGACGCATCGCATTATGTAGCAATTTAGCAGTTGTGATTACGTTTATTTTGAGTCATATAATAATTATTTTTTTGTTTATAGTGTGCAATTTCAATTTATGAAAAAATCACGGTCAAAATGTAATGGCGCCCTTAATTAAGGTATATTTCACGCGCGCCGCTCGGGTTAGCGCCACAGACGAAGGGTTAAGTCGCGGCCGTTACCACTGGGCCGCCACTGCTCTTTAGTATGTACATAGTTTAAATAAATATGACAGTGTAACAAAGATTTTCTTATTTTCAGGTTCCTGTGAGTACCTAATTAATACATTTTCTTTTGAAAAATATGTGAAATAATAATCATTTTTATAAAACGTGCAACAGAGAGGACGCGTATAAGCCACATTCACAGTGTCTGGGGTCTACTACCTAAGCAAATCCGTAGTTTCGGCCGAAGTTGCGGGAAATTCCTACCCATATCACTTATGGACTAAAATATGATGAGAATGAATGACAACACGATTTGACAGTTGTCCCCATCCCGATATGTATTACCCGTCCAAAAAATTGCATTCTAGCTTTGCTTTCACGGATCAACTACTTTCGGACGGACCCGTATCTTCGTTGACGGACTTAGAGAGTAGACCCCTGGTCCGTTAAAGTGTGACATGATGTGTGGACTGTAACTTACAGCGTGGATAGTACCGTGACACTGTCACGAAGTCAATGTCACACGGGGGATAATGTCATAAATGGACGCTGGTTAACGTATGTAAGTGGCCCTTCCGAGCACAGGCACACTAACACAGCCACAGAATAGTAATAGTACAGGAGGTCAGTTCCAAACGCACGCACACGTAGACATGCTTCACGTAGAGCGAGTACAATTCTATATGGGATGGGTAAAAAATCGTGGATCAAACGAAACAAGGCGATAGTTGGGGTTATTTGCAGTTAAAAATATTTCTGTGGTAGAGCCTTAACTTGATCTCCTTAAAAGTTATGACTATGTTTTTTTTTTTTAAAGAAAATACCAAAATTTGTAATAAATAAATGGCAATGATAGTAAAATAGGTATTTTAGAACAATAAATTAATGGTGTTTAGTTGCTTCTAGGAAATGTATCATCACTACAAAAGTGCTTTTATGATTGTGGGTACCATGATTTAGGAGTAGGTATACATTCTCAAACGCACATTTATACAAAACATACTCTAGTTTTCACATACTGCCATAATCACGATTTTCATTTTTCATTTTTCTTTTTAATAACTTTATAAAAATGTGTAATTTATACCTCACTAGCACAACAAATCAATTGTTAATCAATCAAGGAAGAGCGAGGTTTATCCCATCACAAGTATCTTCGGATTACTTTCTGGGAAACCCCGGCAACTAATTGTATAGATTTAAGATAATAAACACATATTTTTTTTAGTTTTTTTTTTTTTTAGGTATTGGCACTTTTTTCATTTTTACTTATCTTTATTTTTTTTACTTATTTTTTCTTTCACCTTTTTATTTATTTTTTCTTTTACTTTCGTTCAATTTTTTTTTCTATTTTACTGCAAATTACTCCAACTATCACCCTGTTTCGTTTGCTTCACGATTTTTCCCATCCTGTATAAACTAACCCAACGAGATGAGATAACTTATTAAATAATGTTAATGAACACCATCTTCAATGGTGCCCTAAGCAATAATATCTTTTTACAAGCATGGAAAGAGGCCACCGTTAACCGGCGGTAACTAGTGGGCTCGCTCTTGGGCTTGCCGGGCTTAAGGATACGTTATCGGTATCCCTAAGCCCGGGAAGCCCAAGAGCGAGCCCACTAGTTACCGCCCCAATGAGCCTGCTAAGGTGAATAGAACGGTTGTGAATAGCTGTGCTGAATCAAGCCGGTTGCAAACCAAGAGCTAAGCTAAGTTAGTTTAACTTAGCCCGTATAGCTGGGCTAATTTTTCATAATTTGTTCACAGTTTGCGGTCTGCACACATATATATGAAAAACTACGCCAGCTATGTGAGCTAAGCTAAACTAACTTAGCTTAGCTTTTGGTCTGCAACCGGCTTCAGGGTCGAATTGAATAATTAATTATTATAGAATAAATACTATATTGGATCGTTTATTTATATAATTTCTGTAATTTTTAGCCATTGGTAATATTTTACAATTACTAACGTTTTTTTACAGTTGTTGTGTTGTTTATTTAAATAAAATATTCATAAATGAAGCTTAATTTGAGTTTTACTAACATAATATAATTCACTTTTATTAGCATGCGGTAAGATATTGTTTTTTCTTGTTTAATGTAAAGAGTCTGGATTTGTGCCCGGTTAATGGCAATAGGCTCGCCCCCGCATTAGATGGGACTGAAACATAAGAAGCGAGATGTTGTTTGATTAGAGGTACACCTCTTCTTAACTCTTCGTGGGTACGGGGGTGGGTGTTATGTTTATGTCAAAAACATAACACCCACTCCTGAGTTTTGAGTTAACTAAAAAAAAAGCTAATGATTTTTGTGTTTTAATATTATAATAACTGTTAATAAAATACCTTTGTTTGCAGGTCACAGTAAGTTTTTGTAAAACCGTATATTTTTGTACGAAGCATTTTTTATTTGATTACTCGTACATCTAAGTTTGTTTATTAAATTCTTTACTTTCTGGTTTTTAGAATTTATATGTAAGAAAAATAAATATCATAAATTATTTTTTATGAAATATATTTTTAATTAACTATTTTATATTCTATTAATATATTTTATTTTTATTTTTTACATGACGGAAAACCTTTTCACTGAACTGGTGAGATTTTATAATTATATTATTTAATAGCTGACCAGACAGACTTTGTCCTTTCTTAACTATGAATATTGAATTCAAATAATACAAAGTTAATATTGTCGTTAAATTTTCTTAAATTTTCTAATGTTCCGCAAAACTTGCTTCTTCTTCCTTCCTTTCTTTCTTAAAAACATTCTACTACTGACAATAATAGACACAACAAAAAAATAATTAGCGAAATTGTTCCATCCGTGCGCGTGATGCGTGACCAAGGGAATTAGAGATTCATTTTTATTTATTACCACTGCTTGCTTTATTACCATACAAATTCTATAGGTTCTTTGAAATTCACCCAAAGCGCAAAAGAATATATCGACGTGATCAGCAATGGGGTTGAGAGTTATTATCATCATCTGCCTTCCTTTTCCCAACTGTGTTGGGTTCGGCTTTATACACGGCTTATAAACAAAAAATGTCTATGAACTGATAATGAACTTAAGACTGTTTCCTCATGCGGACAAACCAGGGTTCATTACACAACTAATTTTGTAACTTTAAATGAGTTTGTTTTTTTTTTTAACCGACTTCAAAAAGGAGGAGGTTCTCAATTCGTCGGAACCTTTTTTTTTTATTATTTAATTTTTTTTTTTATGTATGTTCCCCGATTACTCGAAGATGGCTGGACCGATTTGGATTTTTTTTTTGTTTTATTCGAGAGGGTATGAAAATGAAAATGAAAAATGAAAAATGAAAATCATTTATTTGCATAAATAAGGTACAGAAGGTTGGTAATATTTATAAAAATGTCCTCTTATCCTGCCTTTGATTTCGGCGTGCAAATATAAAATCATATTAATATTTTATTTAAATTAATTATGGATCATAAACATGCAGTCATTAAACAGATAATCCCATTAAAATTATATTATTGAATTAAATAAATATTAATAAAATAGTGTAAAATTAATCAAATTAATAGTCATAAATGTCAATAATAATCATGTCAATAATGGAAGAGATTTGCCACACAATAAAAAAAATAACAATAATAATATAGAATGACCATGCAATTTACAAAACTTATAATTTATAATCTAAAAACTCATGTACACTATAAAAACATTTTTCAATTAAAAACCTCGTCAAATTATTTTTAAATCTAGCAAATGGTAGAGTTTTTATGGAATTTGGTATTTTGTTATACAATTTTATGCACATAATATAGCTGTTATTACCCGTACATGTGAGATTCGTCCTCGGTTGAAATAACTTATTAGTATACATAGATCGTGGGGCATAATAGCTTGTCGCTTGCAGGAAAAGTCTCTTATGTTTAAAAACAAATATACAGGATTCTAATATATAAATACATGGTAGAGTTAGTATTTTATATTTTCTAAAGAATGGACGACATGACTCTATTTGCTTCAATCCAAATATAGCTCTTAGACACTTTTTTTGCATAACGAATACTTGCTCAATGTCCACACAACGACCCCACAGGATAACACCATACCTTAGAGTGGAGGTTACATAGCCATGGAAAGCCATTATTGCGGCATGTCTGGATACCTCGCAGCTAATACGCCTCAAAGGGTATATGAAATTATTTATTTTAATACAAATGTCATTTATATGATTTTTCCATGAGCAAAATTTATCTAAATTTATTCCAAGAAACTTAACAGAGTCAGCTTCTGCCAGGGCGACCCCTTTATAAGATATATTTAGGGCCTGTGGTTTTGATCGATAGGTATGAAATTGCATAAATTTTGTTTTATTAATATTAACTTTTAAATTATTAGCCTCTAGCCACTCGATAGTTCTTTGAAGAGCAATGTTTATTTCTTGTTCGTACGAACTTTTATCTTGCCCTTTGATTATAATTGTAGTATCGTCGGCAAACAGTACACATTTGTGATTTATAACTTCTGGGAAATCATTTATGTATAGCAAAAACATTGGCGGCCCTAAAATACTGCCCTGTGGCACGCCATATCTATTATACATAAACGAAGATTGGAATGATTCTAACGTTTTATTTTGGTCATTATAATTCGTTACTTCCACTGTTTGCATTCTGCCGGACAAATAAGATTTCAGCCAGTTATATGCCGTTCCTCTGATTCCATATCTGGAAACCTTTTCTAATAATCGGTCATGAGAGACGTGATCAAATGCTTTACTCATATCCATGAATAAAACTGTAACAGGTATTTTCTTGTCAATACAGTCTGTTATTTCTTTTATTAGTTGAAAGGCTGCCAAAGATGTACTTCTATTTTTACGAAACCCATGTTGTTCGTCCTTAATAATCTTGTGCTTTTCAATGAAGTTTGCTAATCTGTTATGAAATGCCTTTTCAAAAATTTTAGAAAATATAGGTATCAAAGTCACGGGTCTGTAATTGTCCATTTGAGTGCTATCCCCTTTTTTATATATTGGTTTCACTACTGATGTCTTTAATAAATCGGGAAATATTCCTTGTTCTAGAGAGAGGTTAACAACATGTAGAAGTGGCTCTAGAATTATATTGACTGACAGTTTTATGATGTCAGTGCGAATATTATCATAACCACTCGCTTTGGAATCATTTAGAGACATCACAATTTTTTTAAGGTCACTACCATCTAGTGGGTACAAAAATATTGAATTACTGATTGATTCAATATGATCCATTTGCTTAAATCTTGAATCTTCTTTATTATCAAGGCTATTATTGGCAACCGTGTCAATGAAAAAATTATTGAAATGATTTGCAATAGAATCAGGACTTATACAGTCACTGTTGTCCATAGTAATTTTTGAAATACTTGCTTTTTTATTACGTTCCACGCTGCCTTACATTTATTTTGAGCATTATTTATGTATTTGGTATTATTATTTTTCCGAGACGTTAAAATGCATTTTTTCAATAAATTACAATAGTTTTTGTACTTGTTTTTATGAGATTCATTATTTTTATATTTTACTTTGTAGTGTAATTTGCTTTTATTCTTACAGCTTATTTTTATACCTTTAGAAAGCCAGTTTAATTTATTTAATGCTTTATTTGTAACTTTTACGCGAATGGTAGGAAAACATAAGTTATAAAATAGCAGAAATGTATCGATAAATTTGTGATATGCTTCGTTTGTTGAGTTTTCTTCAAATACGTCACTAAAAGACAGACATGAGATTGATTTTAAAAATGTTTCTTTATTGTCATTATTATAATCTCGTTTATACTGATACCACCATTTTAAAACTGGTTGATGTTTTTTTGTAACAGCCCACGAATATGATTGGGCTGAGTGATCCGATAAACCTAAATTATGTATTTTTGCACATCCTTTTTCTATGCTGGTTATGATGTGATCAATACACGTTTGTGTCTTTTCTGTTACTCTAGTAGGTGTCAAGATAGTATGTTTTATGTTATACCTATTTAACAAGTAAATTCCCTACTTTCCTTTGACTGTTTTAAAATATCGATATTTGTATCCCCACATAAAATAATATTCTTTCTTGTGTTACGACACAACGTCATCAATAGAGTCTCAAGTTTATTAAGAAAGATCGCTACATTTGACGAAGGGGTTCTATATACACATATTAGTAATATACCGTATTTAGTTAGTTCTAAACCACAACATTCAAAAACACATGTTTCGCTTATTTTTTGTATTTCCTGTATTATTTTAAATTCAATTTCGTTTTTTATAACAATAATAACGCCCCCTCTTTTCGAAGTTTTCCTTGAATAGTAAGCTGCAGTCGTAAAGCCTTTTAGGTGAAAGTTTTTTTCAGTACCTTCAAGCAAGAATGTTTCAGTAAGACACAGTACATCTACGCTGATCTCGTTATTTAGTAAATCTAATATGGCAAATGAAATTTCGTCTCGTTTATTTAAGGCTCCGGCTATATTTTGATGTAGAATTGTTAAGCATGGCTCATTTTTTGTCACGAAAAAAGTTATCTAAATTAATATTATCCGTTTGCACCCCAACATCGCTTAAACTACTCCTACAAACCTGTACAGCAAAATCCTTGGTGCATTTTTGTCTATTCTTATTAATTATGTTTTCGGTATATTTTTGAAAATTACACTTATAATTTACATGCAAAATTTGTCTGTGAATTAACCTACAAGCATTCAACTTTGTGCTATATTTCGTTGACATATTAAAATCATTATGTAAATGTATAAAAGATGAATTCTTACAATTGTAGCACACAAACCTTAGTAAATTATTAACATTTTCTTCATTTAGCGTCTTATTTTTGTGATTTTGCCCGACTATCACATTGGTGAATTTTAGTTGACATAACGTATGGTGTAAGTACGTTTGAATGTCCATAGGGTTTGTGTCATTTGAACCTGTTAATATAATTACAAAATCAGATTTGTTAAAGTCCTTGCACGTATTTGCGCAGGTTTTCAGTACTTCTTCAGTGTTTGCATTCGGTTTTACGAACGATGTCACAGCAAACTTCTCCCCAAGATAGAACTGCAGAATGTTTCGGACACCATGTCCAGATTGGTCGGCAAAGATCATAACTCTCTGGGTTTCACTTGACTGAGTTTGGTGTTTTAGCATTTTTTGCCCTTCCTTAGATGTCTGTATATTACTTATTTCCAACTTCTTATCAGAGGTCAAAGATATTCTTTCGATGTCGTCGGCGCCGTGGTCAATTTGATTCATGCATGTACTGGAATTTTGAACGTCATTAATCGATAGCGGTTTTGTATGGAGTATTCCATCCGTACCGCAGATCGATCCGACTGTGTTAAACGAGCTGTCTCCCACGTCTATCGCGGTCGCAACACTGTCAGGTTGAGGAGCCGTAGCACAGTGGATCGTCCCCATACAAGAGGTCGGACATAGAATTAAAAATTGAAAAAGTATTTAATTGAAAAAAATGAAATATGCAGTTGCATTACTCTATTAAGGAACTACAAAAAATGTTACTACAATTTTTTTATTTGACCAGTACTTTATGAGCAATTCGATGAAAAGTGTTATTTTTCTATGGAAATGGTCACAAAAATGTCTGTATCTCATGATTCCCTCCTTGTTTCGATTTCCGGTTTTCACTACTGTTATCTACCCATTTTATGCCACATTTTCTTCAAGGACACATGGTGCCCCCAGCGACCCCCTTCCGAGATATTTTGCTTTTAGTAACTTTACTTTTTATTGTATAACTGATGATATGGAGGTACATTAAGTATATTCATTACTGAGAATAAGTCATCCCTAAGTAGTTCCTTAAATAACAGGTGCATTTACGATTACTTTAATGACTTATGAACGCTTCTGTTGCCATTCAACAAACACGTTAATGAGTCCTTAAGTGAAGATTCCCAGTACTTGCTTAATCTAATTAGTTATTGTAATTACTATGTTAACAGCCCTTAATCTCTGCATTGTTATTGTCTAATGTCATCATTAGCTTATCAAATTCATTGCTAGTTGCCTACTTGCTGCCCTATATATTTGAGTGTGTTTAGCAAATGTAATTCAGTTGTAATTATAACTTCTACCAAGTGTTGTCATTATGGCTTTCCGTGGGTTTTCTACTTACCTAGATCTTTACGTTGCTCTTCGTAATCATAAAGATCTTCGTGACTATGACCATTTATTTAACACATTGAAGTCGAATACTAACGTCCAGTTAAGTGAAAGTGATGTGACGGATCTCAAGAACTGGTGTCGACGATTTTGCTATAGGGTTTACACCAAATGGGTGCAATCAAGAAGGACAGTTGACAGGTTCATTAACAAGAACGAAGAGTGGTTAAATTCCGATATCGTTTGGCCAGATTGCTTTAAAGAAAATGTTGTTGACAGATGCATCTACTTCAACATATACATCTCCTCGCAAACGCTTTGAAGATTTATCAACTAGACACAAAAGAAGACGTGTTAATGAAAATGTTACTAGTTGCAGTCGTCCGGATGAGCTTTTGCATACTGTTGAAAGTATACTTAAGTCTGCCGGAAAAAATGATATAGCCAGAATAATGAAAAATTTGCTGGAAAATCCTGAACACGTCTCAACAGTTATAAATGTCCTGGAAACTTAGCAGAATCCTCCGCTTCGTGAAGTTCCTACTCACAAAGCACTTGCTCTTTACGTTTACTTGCAGTTATCCAAGTGGCGTTACATCACACTTCGGGACTTTAGTTTAAAAGAAGGTCATGCGAAATACCCAAGCTACTACTTGTTAGTTAAAGAAAAGCTTAAATGCTACCCGGCAAAAGAAGACATAACTGTGACTGAAACTTCCGCAAAGATACGTATCCAAGCCCTCCTTGATCTCACCGTTAGGAGGCTGATCGATTCACTTGAATCAAATTTTGATGCTGGTGAACAACTTGTGCTTCACAGTAAATGGGGTTTTGATGGAGCTTCAAGTCAAAGCATTTACCATCAAACGACAACAACAAGTGAACAAGACTTATCCAGTGTATTTATGGCAAGTCTTGTACCACTTAAGTTAGTGACTTCTAGTGGAAGTATAGTGTGGCAGAATGATCGGCCATCGTCAACCACATATTGTCGCCCGATTTCATTTACATTTATGAAAGAAACGGAAGCGAATGTTAAGGCTGAAATGGAAATATTTGAGACCGAGATTCGTGAACGGAACCCGACTGATTGCGGCAATGCTACTGTTACTCACAATCTATGGCTAACCATGATTGATGGTAAGGTACATTCAATCATATCTGGTACATCGGCAGCAGTGTGTGATTTGTGCAAAGCTCGCCCAAGCGAAATGAATAACTTGGAAGAAGTGAGAGCTAAACCCGTGAATACAGATTTATACAAGCATGGATTTAGTTCATTGCATGCTTGGATTCGGTCCATGGAATGTTTATTACACATTTCTTACAGAATGGACATAAAATCATGGCAAGCAAAAGGTGACGAAAATAAAAAAAAAGTTAAAGATAAGAAAGAAGCCATTCAAGAAGCTTTCCGAAGAAGAACAGGCTTACTTCTAGACGTTGTTAAGCAGGGTAGTGGCAACACAAACACTGGAAATGCTGCAAGAAGATTTTTTGCAAACCCTGAAACGACTGCCGACATTACTAAATTAGATGTTAATTTAATTAGAAGACTCGCCGTTATTTTGCAATGCATTTCCTCAGGCGAAAAAATTCAAGTCCAAAAATTCAAATCATATTGTGATGAAACAGCAAATTTATTCGTGGAATTATATCCATGGTATAACATGCCAGCAAGTTTACACAAATTGCTGATTCATGGATCACAGATAGTGGACCACTTATCAGTAGTGCCTATAGGTTTTTTGTCTGAAGAAGCATCTGAAGCAAGAAACAAGGACTTTCGCAAATTTAGAGAATGTCATACACGAAAGCATAGTAGCATCGCCACTAATGAAGACATTCTTCATAATCTGCTATTATCTTCCGATCCTCTTCTCGCCAGCTTACGACCGAAGATGACAAATAAAGCCAAAAAGTCTTCATTTAGAGAACTAGACGATTTACTCATACGTGATCAGAGTGAATTGGAGTTCATTGACGTTTCAACTGATACACTTGCTGCATGTAGTGACGTTGAAGAAGATGATGACGATGATAATGATCATGATGTCGTTATTGATGAAGATGAAGAAAATATAGTTTAAGTCTTATAGTACCTAATATTATTATTTTACAAGCAGTTTCTTTGTGAATTTCTAGTTTTTGTGTATTTTTTTTATTCTATTCTTTTTTTCTATTCTAGTTTTTGTGATTTTTTTTTAATTTTATTCTTTTTTTGTTTTGTGTTATGCCACCCATCAGCCAATAAAAGGTTTTTTTCTTTCTTTTCTATTGTTGTTAGTAACTACATGGTCGTGTTAATTAATTAATTTCCTATTATAATTTAGTTTTTAGTAGTTGTTTATTTTTTTAGTTTGTTTTAGGGTACATAGTTATTTTATTTTTAAATTATTTTTACAGTGTTATATTATATAAATAAAAAATATATTTATACCTACATATTTTCTTATTGATCATAAAACTCTATTTCTTTTCGATGTGTTATTGTAAATGCGACTCAGTCATTACTAAGCTAATGATGACATTAGACAATCACAATGCAGAGATTAAGGGCTGTTAACATAGTAATTACAATAACTAATTAGATTAAGCAAGTACTGGGAATCTTCACTTAAGGACTCATTAACGCGTTTGTTGTATGGCAACAGAAGCGTTCATAAGTCATTAAAGTAATCGTAAATGCACCTGTTATTTAAGGAACTACTTAGGGATGACTTATTCTCAGTAATGAATATACTTAATGTACCTCCATATCATCAGTTATACAATAAAAAGTAAAGTTACTAAAAGCAAAATATCTCGGAAGGGGGTCGCTGGGGGCACCATGTGTCCTTGAAGAAAATGTGGCATAAAATGGGTAGATAACAGTAGTGAAAACCGCAAATCGAAACAAGGAGGGAATCATGAGATACAGACATTTTTGTGACCATTTCCATAGAAAAATAACACTTTTCATCGAATTGCTCATAAAGTACTGGTCAAATAAAAAAATTGTAGTAACATTTTTTGTAGTTCCTTAATAGAGTAATGCAACTGCATATTTCATTTTTTTTCAATTAAATACTTTTTCAATTTTTAATTCTATGTCCGACCTCTTGTATGGGGACGATCCACTGTGCGTAGGTGAGAAACTCTTAGTCGGGGTAGAAAAACCGCTCGTTTTTAGAATTTTTTTTTTCCGTGCAGAATTCGGCGAGAACTTTTTTGTTTCAAGTAAATTCACCTTTTTATAGGTGTCGACAATTTTCTGATATTGTCCTAAATCCATTTTTAATCGAAAATTTTCGCTATTTAAGTTGTCGATCTCCAGATGAGCACTTTCCAATTCCATTGTTAGCCTTTTTATTTCATCTTTAAGGCTTGAATAGTCGCTGTCATTTAGTGAAGCATTTGGTAAGCTCACACTTGTGGCGTCTAGTAGCGTAGAGCTAGTGCTTAAATTATTATTTAAAATACTGTCCACGGACTTTGCTCTTGATTTTTTGCGGACAGTAATATTTTCATTTTCAAAATTGTCCATAGTGACAATAAAGATTTAAAAAAGCAACACCAAATAATATTTGACGCTTTCTTTGTTGAAATGGAAGTACCAACTGTATACGCCGCTTCTTTAAAAATGAAAACGTAAAAGTTCATAAAATGCAAAACATGCCTCCTGTGGGTTTCGAACGCGCTGCTTCTTCGTTATCAATAAAGCTTTGCGCGTTGCTTAACCACTGCGCCACGGCGCTATGCTATTGTTTGTTGAAATAGTGCAGTACTTTACTTTACCCAAGTGATTAGTAATCGACTTGCGCTCACTCAATGACCATTTAAGGTAGTCGCAAAAACTGCTTGTCACGATGAATCACTCTGAGACACACTGAGTTCACTAGTATAATAGAACAATTTTTTGTTGTAGTGATTTTTATTTTGTTATATATTTACACACCGATTGTTTTACTTGAATTTTGTTTTCGAAAACGTTACACTCACACGTTTAGCTATCGATTAGTTTAAGTTGCAATGTAATACACTCATATTTGTAATTTATAAATATTTTTTTAAACGGATCTATCACTGTTTGTGTGCGGTCAGCGAGACGTCGCGGACGGATACATAAAATGTTGGTCCCATATAAAATTTATTAACTTTGCTTCTGTAGTTTTTGAGTTAGCTTCAATAATACGTATTTTTTCCACACTTTAATATGGATGATGTTCTAGTTTGTTTTGCAGGTAGTGGTATTAGAATTTGTGTTTGGGGTAGGTTCACAACTAAAAAGTGAAAAATAAAAACTTTTTTACAAAAAAATACAACCGACTTCCAAAAACAACACTACGAAGTGAAAAATAACTTTAATTTCGGAAGTCGGTAGCAAAAAACGAAAATACATTTAACTAGACACCGACTTCCGAAATTAAAGTTATTTTTCACTTTGTAGTGTTGTTTTTGGAAGTCGGTTGTATTTTGTTAGATTCCAAGTAGGTCAGATTCCATGTACGTCATTTTCCAGTTAGAACATTTTCAAACTAGGTCAGATTTTGAGTTAGTAATGCTTTCGGGTACACTTACTCACATTATATTCATTTCACCATGTCTGCGAGACTTCTTTGGTGGCACAGACTCTATAGTCTAGAAATGATGACACTAAATGTATGTAAACTCCTTGATTGTGTTATTAGTCATCGCTATGTAAATATGTACCTGGCTGCTTAATTTATTTGTTGAGCTAATAATTATTTATTTATTATAATAAACTGAGTAAAACATAATTAAAACCAGTTGAATGGCGCAATTATAGACATAATATTTACTTACCTAATAAGGAAGGTAAACAAGACGGGTTTTACGCAAATGCACACAACACGGACTAGAAAAAAAAGAAGGCGCCACGCGGATCGAAAGTGAAGCACCGTATCGATCTATGTGTGCATGATTTGGAAAAGACGCCGTCGTGTCACGTAACGGCGGCCAGTCGGCCATATTATGATGTAAATGTGTGCGTGAGACGTGTTTGTACATACAGTCCCGGCATATTTACTTTCGATATGAATGGCGCGGAATCCTTCTTTTTTTCTCGTCCGTGGCACACAAATAGGGTATTACGAGAGAAAATAATACAAGGGAACAAAAAACTGTACTAGTAGATATTATCTATACAATGTGGTTGATACGACAATATCATTCTGCCTAATAGCCGTTTCCCAACTATGTTAGGGTCGGCTTCCAGTCTAACCGGATGCAGCTGAATACCAGTATTTTACATGGAGCGACTGCCTATCTGACCTCCACAACCCTGGGTAAGTAATACGATACCCCTTGGTAAGACTGATTGTCAGACTTTCGGGCTTCTGACGACCCGTAACGACTGTCAAAGATCCACGAATGACAGCCGGGACCAACGGCTTAACGTGCTTTCCGAGGCACGGAGGAGTTTCGGTATGTAAAGATGGTCACCCATCCACGGACCAACCCCGACAAGCGTAGCTTAACCTGATGGATCGACCCGTGCAGCTGATATTACTTAGTTAAGAGCTCCTCGTGATACGACAATACTTAAATGAAAAAAAATATTTTGGAGTGATTTATCCAAACAAACTACCGACTAGAAATATCGACTAATTGGATACAAGCTGACCCCGCCAGACGTCCTGTCAAACGCCCCAGACATACGGTCCTGTCAAAATTTCAATTTCTTTGTTCCTTTTTTTTTTGTCTTATAAACTACCCCAGTAATAAGTACGGAGAATAATACAGGGTTATTTATATAAGTACACAGGGTTATTGGTAAAACACCAACTACCTCTTAGGCCTCTGCCTCGAATTTTGTGGGCAGCGCGGCAGCAGCGGCGGCGGCGTGGGAGCGGCAGGATTTTATGCCTAATAACAAATGGACCGAACCTCGAAAATAGTGGCGCGGTAGCGGGGCGGCACAATGCGAGACGCGCCGCCGCCGCCGCCGCCGCCCCGCTGCCCGCGGGGAACAACTTTTACTATGGGACCAAACCTAAAATCGCGAAACAAAAATCAGCTGTTCTGTACATTTTATCTACATCAAACTCGTCAAAATGAGCTGCTGATTTTTTTTGTCACCTCCAAACTCTATGAAATCATGAGCAGCGGTTTTAAATTACCGTACAACAGTCTCGGTCATGTCTGAGAACCTCATCGACCTTTAGCCTAGAACCGACACTGAGTTCTCTGTTGAATGTAGCCGACAATGCCGAAACCGAGACCGAGATCAAGATTTCGGTGAGGTCTTACTAGCATGTTACAATAAAAGTGTTAAACGTTAGTTTAAATGTGGATGGAATCAGTATTTTCTTTGGAGGCCAATGAAAAGACTGATGGATAATGTGAAGATGATAATGGCTAAGAAGAAAGTGAATTCTGAGAAAACGAATAGATAAGTAGACTAACGGTACGGTTACACCAAAACCGATTTTGTCGGCCGACACTGTTATGCCGATATTAGTCGTTATCGGTCTTCTGTAGTTGACTGTGCGGCTTAACAGAGTGCAGACGCGTTTTTAAAATGGAGGAATTCGAAGAAATTTATCTTTTAGAAGATTCGTACCGGAATTTAAAAGCGTCCGTTTCGTACCGGAATTTTTCAATATCCATAGTCGTTTAGGTAGATGACAACACTGGCAGAAACACAACATAATAAAGACAGAATGATTAGATTAAACTATAAATACACTCAATATGCGCTTTAGATACCGGCAGACCGGCAGACTGGCGAGAAATCCCAACAAGTTCGGATTGATCGGCCGTTTTCGGGCGTCATCGGACGATGGCGGTTGTAGTACTGTAGGCGCTCCCTTTCATTTACGTATGTTTGATTTGATCGGACGAGTTTGGTCGAAGACGTTAGAGTAAAGATCGGCCGATAACGGTTTAGGTGTACGCGTACCGTAATGTAGATACAAGTAGACATGGAAGACAAAAGACATACTGCGAGACCACAAATCATTGGGATAAGATCAGAAGGAAGAAGATGATGATGACAGAGTAAGGAGTAGAAACTTGCTCCAATAGCCATCATCATTCTCCTGCCCTTATCCCAATTTATTTGGGGTCGGCGCAGCATGTCTTTTCTTCAATACTTCTCTATTAGTCGTCATCTCGGTAGTCACCCCTTTCTAGCCATGTCATGTTTCACACAGTCCATCCATTGTTTCTTTGGTCTACATATACATTTTCCTCTCTCCTCCGCATCACATGCCCATTCCATAACAACCGATTTCCGCACAATTTTTCAGTCACCGGTGCCACTTTCAGACTTCGTGATAGGTACTCATTTCTTATTATATTCATTCGTGTAACACCACACATCCATCTTAGCATTCTCATCTCTGCTGCTCCCTTTTATTTTTTTTTAATTTATTTTAGTACATTGTTTTTACAAAATAAAACAACCGACTTCCGAAAAAACACTACAAAGAGAAAAATAACTTTAATTTCGGAAGTCGGTGTCTTTGGATCTGTATTATAGCTTTTGCCACCGACTTCCGAAATTAAAGTTATTTTTCTCTTTGTAGTATTTTTTTGGAAGTCGGTTGTTTTTTTTTTTTTTGTAAAAAGTTTTTTTATTTTTCACGTTTTAGTGGAAATTACAGACTGACTGTAATTTACCTAAGTTACAATAGCCTAATGTCAACTGCTCATCACCTTTTAGCGCTCCTGCACACGATGCCGCCACCGCGCCGTCGCCGCGCCGACGCCGCACAACTACACTGTACATACGAGTCGCGCGAAGACCGCCACCGCGCCGCCGCCGCGCCGCCACCGCGCCGCCACCGCGCGCGGTCCAAAACAAAACTTTCCATGATAATTTCTTAAAAAGTTATCACGTGCATGTTCATACGCGGCCGGCAATGGAATGAATCAGGATAATGAAATAACTGGGACCGCGCGCGGTGGCGGCGCGGCGGCGGCGCGGTGGCGGTCTTCGCGCGACTCGTATGTACAGTGTAGTTGTGCGGCGTCGGCGCGGCGACGGCGCGGTGGCGGCATCGTGTGCAGGAGCGCTTACAAAATATTGCTTTTCCCGACACAAAGACGTTAATTGTTGAGGAGTTCTCCCAGTAAGGAACCAGGAGAACTGGAACTGATGGTGAAGTCACCATCAGCACCACTTCAATATATGTATTGTGACGAGCATAAATTGCTCAGCAATAATCGAATCGCAACCCGTGAAATACGTATTATTGAGTAGTTCCGATGGCCATCTATGGTCTTCCTCATCTCCATTTCACCAAATGGTGTTTTCCGGGAGCAAATGCACAAGTTACTATAAAAAATACCCAAATCGCTATAGGTGTGCCTATAAAATTTTAAGATTCCCTCGATTTCTCTGGGATGCCATCATCAAATCCTGGTTTCCTTATCATGGTACCACCCTTGGGATATCAACAAAAAAGAATCATCAAAATCGGTTCATAAACAACGAAGTTATCCGCGAACACACATTAAAAAAAAATGTATATACGGTCGAATTGAGAAACCTCCTTTTATTGAAGTCGATAAAAAATATCAAAGAGCGCGCTGTCCACAAAAATATTTCAGCCCCACTGTAGTGGCATTGGACAGTTCCTTTCAGCTCAGTTGGATTTTCGCTACGATGCGCCATTAGAATGGCTTGGTTTTACATGGAATGCCAGTAACTGGGTTATGGAAATCAGATAGGCAGTACCCATAACCCAGTTACTGGGTAATACGATACCCCTTGGTAAGACTGGTTGCTAGACTTTCGGGGATGTGTCTACCCACAACGACTGTCAAATATCTACAAATGACAGCCGAGAGTAACGGCTTAATGTGTTTTCCAAGGTACGGAGAGATCTTGGTATAAGGATGGTCATCTATCCACGGATCGACGTCGCGGAGTGTTGCTTAACCTTGAAGATCGATCCGTGCGACTTTTACTATTTAGCCACGAGCTCCACTTATAAATATAGCTACATTTGTATCGGTTGATGTGGTTTTTAAATTAACTAAGTTCGAATAATACAAAAAAAATATTTTTCCAGACATAGGGCGTAAGTTTTTTTCTTAATTATCACGTACTTATGTACAAAATATTTTTAAAGCCATCAGCATACAAAAAGAAAAAATGTATACAAAAATTTATCAGGAAAAATACACATCAAAGGCAGGAAAAGGCATTTGATCTACGAGTATATGAAACATTACTTTTATTACGATATGATATTATGATCTACTATTTTAGGAATTATGATTTTAATAATAAAATCGTAAAAATTTCAGGAAGCTGTAAGTACCTGAATGTATTGATTTAGATGTATATTAATTACTTTATTAAAAAGTAATCTTTTAACACTGACGTTTGCTCATTACAGATTAAAGTAAGTATAGCGCTACAAGGTTATTTTTACGCGGGGTCAAAATCGCATATAACGCCGCCATATTGTAATTTCAAGTGACATTTCCAAGCGCCCCTCTGCCAACGTCACTGGAGCGCTAAAAGATCTCTGTACACGCGGCTACATATCAAGCTATACATTTCCAGATAAGTGATTTCCGTACAATGAGAGTTCGGCATAAACTGGAAATGTATAATTATATTTAAATATATAAAATTCACTTACTGACTGATATATCAACGCACAGTCCAACCCGCTAGACCTAGAGACAAGAAATTTTGCACACAGATACCTTTTACAGTGTAGGCATCTACTAAGGAAGGAATTTTGGAAATTCCAACCCTGAGGGGGTAAAATAGGGGATGAAAGTTTGTATGAAAAATCTTACTCCTTATGCTAATAGACTTGAAACTTTCACGAATACTTATCTAAGTAAATTATAAAGTTTGTCATTTTTAGTTTTTCCTAAAGTACCCCCTAAGGGGTGAGTGGGGGGGTATCAAAGTTTTTATGGGGGAACTTTAACGCGCGGTCCGTTGATTAACTCGAAATATTTATGTATCAGAGTTTTTCGAAAATAATAAACAGGTAGTAAATTTTACAAGGGAGGATTTTATTGTGGGGCTTGATTAACTCGAAAATTGGTGTAAATAATCTTTCAGTCAAGTTATGGAAACATTCCAAACGATTTTTTAAAATTATTTTTTCCATTTGATAGGCCAGTTGTTAAGGAAGGCTATAGGCATATATAATATCACGCTAAGACCCTTAGGTGCCGAGCAAAAAGAAAAAATCAGAAAGAACGCTAAGCAAAAATTAAGTATAAATGTGTAACTAAACACACTATGCCGAAGTTACACGACCGAAGTTCGGCATAATTATACCTGCAATGCTATTTGAATTACTGACGACACACAATGCCGAAATTACGTTGCGTTCTAGCGTACAGGCGAACTTCGGTCGGGCGTAAGTTCAGCGGCAATTCGGCGGCAACGTATTCTGTAGAGCACACATTACACGCGACCGAAGTTCAGTTCGATTGCCGGAGAAGATCTGCAGATATTTTCCGGCAATCGAACTGAACTTAGCGGAAGGCAGGCATGCCCACGCCCCCGCCCCGCGGCCCGCGTGTCTAGCAAAGTTGCGCAACTGAATTTCTGTCGCGTAAGTTCGATACTTATGGTGTGTCTTAGCAGCCGAATACGTCGGCACGTAAAATCAGACGCGGAACTTCGGTCGCGTACCTTCGGCATAGTGTGTTTAGACACTTAGAGCGGGCAGGCAATGTGATGCGACGGGGTGGGTCGGAAGATTATCACGCGGACGAAGTCGCGGGCAGATGCTATATACATGCGTTTTACATACAAATAAATGAAATTGAGGTAACTGTTTGTTTTGAGTTAAGAGCAGTGCTGGCCCAGTGGTAACGGCCCCGACTTACGAGCTGTAGGTCGTAAGTTCGAACCCAGACAAGCGCTTTACTTTGTGTAAACTATTTCATCACCACTGCTCTCAAAACGATGAAGGAAAACATCGTGAACAAACCGGAATGTCCTAGAATTAAAAATTCGAAGACATGTGACATCCACCAACCTGCACCGCCGGCCCGCGTGGTGGAGTCCAGCCCACTCCCTATCACCGAAAGGAGGTCTGTGTCCCAGCAGTGGGAACATTAAAGGCTGATTACATATCTGTTTGTAATATCATAATAACAGTTTTTTACCAAATGCGTAATTATGAAAGTACTTATTACAGTTCAAAAAAACAATTTTCAAATTTTTTGTCTGCTGTTTGTTTGTTTGATCCGGCTAATCTCCGAAATGGCGGGACTGATTTCGACGGCATATTCACTGACAGATAGCTGATGTTATAAAGAGTAACAGCTACTTTTATTTTAGAAAAATAGTTAGGGTTCTGCGTAAGAAAATTAAAACCCATGAAATCCGATATCAACGCGGGCGAAGCCGCGGCCAGAAGCTAGTAGCTTAATATGTAGCCATGTGTACAGTCCGGCAAAAAAGTCTAGAAACGGAACTAATTTTAAATCATTGTCAAAGTTGTCCCAGTCCGTGTTTTACCAGGCAACAAATGTGCATGACAACGATTAGCTTTATTTAAAATGAATATGACTATCTAAAGTTCTCTCAGAAAAATGGTTTTCAAAATTTAAATTAAATAATGTATGGCTAGTGGCGCCCCCATTTTTTTCACTCTTTTGTGTCGAGCTATACAGTATTTTTATATCACCAAGCGACACGCGCTTTACTCGTGGTAATCAAGTTACAAACGCGCTGTGAATTATTTTTATTTGCAATTTGAAAGACGGAAAGCACTACATTTATTTTAGTTCCTTGATTTTTACATAATAAAAAAATCCTTTTTTTTTTGTTTTAGGATAACGTAAGTTTAATAGTTTACTAAAAAAAATAGAAAATTATAATCACAGTTTGAAACTGTGTGTTAAGGCGCTAGGTAACGCCCATTGTGATTTTTACAAGCTTTTATTTAACTTGACTTGTAAGTTAGTATGTATGGGTCAAATCTTGCAAGCTGATTTAAAACCACTTCCTCTTATCCTAAGGAAGTAAAATTTTACCTGTTGATTCTGTTTCAAAGACAATGCATTTTTATGATAAGCTTGATCTGATTCTACACCCAGCATTGACTCCAGATGACGGAACTTCTCAACGGTCAACAGTACAGACACGAAATATTACATAAGCTGTAATTATGATAGTCCGTTCTAAAGTCTATCATGACCTGGCTGCTGCACCCAGGGTTAGCTTCAGACGAGGGAACTTTTAAACAACAGTACAGACAAGGAGCTTTATTCATTTCGTTTTTCTCTTAGTTGTTGCAGTTGAGATGATGAAAGATTTATTTTTGCTAGAATTTTCTTTCGATCATGACTTCGATAAATATTATTATTATAATTGCAAATACAGCGTGTATCAGAAATATGTGATCTAAATTATGGGTGTGGTATAGATGATCAAACTGAACAAATTCCTATAATTTTATTTTATTTTATTTAAAGGAACAACTAACAGCTACAATATATAACATATAAAAAGAAATGCACAAAACATATAGACAATATTGCAGCCCACAACGCTGTTCACAGATTAACTACAGGATACAAACAATGAGAATAATCGCTAGGGTTACAAATAAGTTTTTTTTTTTTTTTTGCGTATTGTGTTTAAAATAATAATAATAAAGTGTACATGTGTAGTGTGTGTGGGGGTGTGTTTATGTGTGTGTAATGGGTGTGTAACAATAATGTAATGACACTCAAAAAAAAAAAAAAAAAAAAAAAAAAAAAAAAAAAAAAAAAAAAAAATCGTAATAGCGAAAAAATGACGAACATTTGGGTCGAGTAGGTACTGTGAAGACGCGAAGCTCACAGGTGGATAGCTACGCTATAAATTAAACAGGTAGAGAGGTAAACCAGGGATATTATTAAATAACAGAACTTTTTCAACCGTCACTTCGGCCGATTGCCGCCTAACATTCAACTCAGCCAATCACAGTCCACTTCTGGACATAGGCCTCTCCAAGGTTGCGCTACAACACCCTGTCCTCCGCCTTCCGCATCCAGTCTGCCCCAGCCACTTTCTTCAGGTCATCGGTCCATCTAGCTAGGGGGCGTCCCACACTACGCTTACCGATACGCGGTCTCCACTCTAGGACTCGTCTGCTCCACCGGCCATCGGTCCTTCGACAAACATGGCCAGCCCACTGCCACTTCAGTTTGCTTACTTTGAAAGCTATGTCAGTTACTCCAGTTCTTTTCCGGATAACTTCATTCCTGATTTTATCCTTCAAAGAAACTCCGAGCACAGCCCGCTCCATAGCGCGCTGAGCGACCTTGAATTTGTGGACCAGCCCGACCGTCAGTGTCCACGTTTCAGCACCGTATGTCATAACGGGCAGGACGCACTGGTTGAAAACCTTAGTCTTCAAACATTGCGGGATAGGTGACGAAAAGACTTGACGAAGTTTTCCAAACGCTGCCCAACCCAACCGGATCCTTCTGTCGGCTTCTTTCTCAAAGTTGTGTCCTTTATTACTTTAGATAGTGTATTATCTATGGTTGTGTCTACCGAGCTGGATGACTTGCCCTAGGTAGACAACCTAACATTATGTCACTTTTAAAATTCTATGTTTGTCTCATATTATTTAAACATTCACGGAGGTTGCATGCTAAAACGCATAAGATACAAAGCCTCTACAGTACCTACTGAAGTTTTAAGTTTTAACCCGTCCGAAAACTTACAATCGGGAGTAGGGTTCACTCCGAAATTTCGAATTACTTTCAGACTGACCCGTATCTACGTTGACGGACTTAGAGAGTAGCCATCTGAAGTAACATGAATTTTATTAGTACTGGCGCTCAAGTCGCTACCGTCGTCACGAAGATTCCGTGCTCTGTATTGAGCTGATCGGAAAAATGTTTTTCTATTCTCTTTTTCTTTTTACTGAGGCTAGCCGAACTAAATTATTTTTAATGTTTTAGGAACTGGTGTGTATGGATTTGTATTTACAGTTTGTTGAGATATTATAGAATAAAAACTTTAGGCACCTGTGGGTGGCACACCAGGAAGCGACTAGCTGACTGTCTCGCTCAAGAAACGTACAAAAGTTGTAGATTTCTTGTAAGAAAAAAAGAGATACATACATATTGCTCGCTGTCTGTTCACATCTCCGGCGAGCACTCGTAGGTTACAGTGACATGAGCTAACAAAAGAGAATTTATTAACAATTTATTACAAAATCGCTCAGAGACGCATGCTTGGCGGGCAGAACACTCGCTGGGAGACTCACACTTGATACATACGAATGCCAGCGAATAAGCCGACGTTCGCACGGAAGTAAAAATTTCGCGGCGGGATTTTATCGCGCACTGAATTTACAACTCTCATTATTGAGCCGAGCATTGAGAATCCAACTTAACAACAACAGAGTGCATTCTAGCTCGTCGAAAAAACACTATTGGATTTTCAACTCTCGGCGCTAAGCAGAGCGTTGAAATCCAGTGCGCGAAACAAAATCGCCGCGATTTTGTACGTCCGTGCGAACGTCGAGTAATCGCTCGTCGCCGTTGCTCGCCAACCCGTTTTTAGTTGCTAGCTTTACTCGCTTCTCGGTAATCGCCGTCATCGGCGGTAGGACAGGTGCCTTAAGCTTGATTACATACACATAATTAAAAGAAATGTAAGTATAGTTGTAGCGTTTTAGCGTAGCAATAGCGGTCATTGCCCTGTCCCTAATATCTCTCCGCAGGAACCCAAACAATATTTTTTCTATTTCAACACTCCCATGATGTCTAAGCGATATAATCCACCTTTGCGAGTGCCGTTTGCTTCAACTATTTATAAGCAGAATTCGTGCGTTGTGCGTGCAAGCAAAAATTTTAATAAGCTTTGTAAATAGTATGATATAGATCCGTTCCTGACTTGCGTGTCGTCAGCCAGGAAGTGCTTAAGCCGTAACTTTTTTAACTAAAAAATGTTATGATGGTTGTTATGCAGTGCGAGCAGCATAGCAATTATGCTGTTTACTTAGTAACTGGGTGTGAATGTCCTTAGAATTTAGGTTCTTTTTTTTCTGTTTTTTAAAAGTGGAGACCTGTAATTGGCTTTCTGATTAATGTACTGCCCTTGATCTGTTTGTGTTAGCTGTAAGTCTCCCATATTATTTAAATAAATAAATAAATATACTTTGTATGGTTTTCTGTTATTCGAACGTAACACATATATTGAAGATAACGACTGATATTGATTCACTACGTTAACGGACTATATTTCAGTTTTTTAAATAAAAAAACGCTAGATAATGTATAGGTGGGCCAATGACCGCTATTGCCATATTGAAACGCGACAACTATAGTATAGTACCTATAACGGACTTGTGTCCGCAACTTCACGTCGAAGCGCGTTTTTGGGTACGTTTGATAATTTTAATTTAAAAAAAAAAGTGTGTAAACTTATCCTATTAACAAAAAAACTTTAATTTTTAACAGAAAGAAGTAAGTAATTTTAAATAATTCTTTTAATTCTTTTATTACTTGTATTATATTTAATTATTTGTAGAAATTACCACATCATACACTATAATGACTTTAATCAATTATTAATTATTTTTAGTACTTGGTAAGTTTTTTTAAAACTTATTCTTCGTATGATCAATTTGAATATAAAAACTAGTAAATAAAGTAATAAACTAGTAAATGAAATTTTCGCGATTTTTTGGAACGTAATTTTCTTGGGGTAGTTGACTGGTAGAAATTTTAACACGCATTCATAGATTTTAGTTTTTTTTTTTAAATCTGTTATTACGCCTTCAAATAATGCAAGTAATTTATGCAAAAAATGTAGATATGTTAAACTGGAACGCGTACACATCAATCCTAGATGATAGTATATAAGTATTGTTTGTAGTAAAACACTATATGAACAAAGTTCAGGAAATAAAAACAGAATAAAAACATTCTAACTTTCGATATTTCCATTTTTTTTTTGTATGAAAAGATATTATCTATAATTTCGTTGGCGATTTTTTTTTTAATGGTACCGTTGTTGGAGAATTGACCGTGACGTATGTCGATGTATGGAAGAACAAGTTTTTCAACAACAATATTAAGTTTTGAGATAAATTCATTCCAACTACGGAACCCTTCGTTGTACGTGATCCGACACGCCTTGGCTGCATTTTTTTTTAAATATTTTCTTAAAATTTTACCTTTGCAGTTGGTAAGTTTTATAATTTTTAATAATTGTTGTTGCTTTCTAAGCAAACGTTTAAATTAAATATCAAAAAGTATAGATGTGTGTGTTCAACTGATCAACTATACAGGGTTAGTTTTCAATGACCAGCCAAATTTTCACAGGGCGTTCTACCCGTGAATCTGAACAACTTTTACTATGGGACCAACATTAATATCACGAAAAAAAAAACAGCTGTTTCATACAAAAGTTCAATACCTACTCGACCAAAATGTATGAAACAGCTGATTTTTTTTTTCGTGATTTCAAAGTTGGTCCCATAGTAAAAGTTGTTCATAATCATGGGTAGAACACCCTGTGAAAATTTGGCTGGTCATTGAAAACTAACCCTGTATTACCTTTGTATGATCTGATAGTCGTGTCTAGGTTATTAATAGGATAAATAATATAGGAATAGAAATTAAATTAATTATTATTATTTCTTTCCTAACAGCCTAGAGTAAGTGGTGTTCATAATTTAAGATATTGTGTAAAATAGAGGGAGTGTGCATTGTGATCACACGATAAAAGTGTAAACTTACGACTGGAGCCGAGTAAATGCGATACAGATTCGCCAACCGGCTGGAGTCGTCGGTCGGCGACGCTGTGTCGCGTTTACGAGTTCAGCCGAGTATATCCGATTCAGCGTCCCTGACCCGAGCGTGGGTTTAATTTCATTTAGTAGACGTTCGCACGGACGTAAAAATATCGCGGCGATTTTTTTCGCGCACTGGATTTTCAACGCTCTGCTTAGCACTGAGAGTGCAAAATCCAACAGTGTTTTTTTCGACGCGCTAGAATGTACTCTGTTATTGTTAAGTTGGATTCTCAACGCTCGGCTCAACACCGTGAGTTGAAAATCCAGTGCGCGATAAAATCCCGCCGCGATTTTATTATACCCTTGGGAACGGGGGCTTACTGTTTAGAGAAAAAAAAGAGCATGCTTTTGCTTAAGGCTCCCGCAGACATGAGCGACGCAACTCTGGTGGAACAATTTCTGTGAAAACTTCATGGAAATTGGTCTACCAGAATCGAGTCGCGTCGTCGCGTCACTCCTACGCCTGTCTGCTGTAGAGCCTTTCGATGGTTTGGTCATGTTGAAAGGGTGAATGAAAAGAATGTACGAGCGACAAAATAATAGGTCACATTTGACGTCCATATCGTTTCATATGCCAAAGAGAGACAATCATAGCGGGACAAAGGGGGACACCCTCATGTCAAATCGGACTTCTTAGATTGTCGCACATATAAGGTTCCTTTATAATAGATGGACAAATTTTAACACAGCTTTCAATACGTCTAAGGGCTGATTGTTCAATAGTCAGATAAATTTTATTTGAGGAATAAATATAGCGGTTTGACAGCTTTTGTATTGAAAATATGTCAAACTGTCACATTTATTCTTCAGGTAAAAGTTATCTGCCTATTGAACAATCAGCCCTAAATAGACAAAAAAAACACTGATTAAAGTGATTTTATTTTGACTTAAAATAATAAAAAAAAAAACGCGGCGGGCGCGGGCGGTGACTTGGTCACTTGCGCCTGCACATTTGTAGTATCAGAATTATGAGATAACAAAGACATGGATGTGTTTATGCATTGGGTAACCAATATTATTAGTGTACTCTTGCTAGCTGATTTTTTTCTTGTAAGTATCTAATGCGTTTTTCTTAATATTTTTTTACCCTTGTCCTTATTTTGGTGGTCTGAATGATTTCCAAAAGTTTGTCCGTCTATTTTAATGGGATTCAGGGTGTTAGGTTAAACTAGGGACATACTTTAACGAAGTGAAAACTCAGCAAAAAAAAAAGGAAAAAAAAATCTGCTGTCACGTACATTTTGATCGCGTACGTTTTGATCGCGTACGTTTTGATCGCGTACGTTTTGATTGCGTACGTTTTGCAGTTTGAAGAGAACAGCCGATTTTCTTTTTCATATTTCAGGGGTAGTTCCATGGCAAAAGTTGTTCATTTTCATGAGTACTACACTTCATAATATTATGTCCCTTATTTAACCTAACACCCTGTATAACAAAAGGTACAAGGCAGATGTAAGTGGAAAGGCCGGGAGGGGACGCCCTAAGAGGACATTGCTGACCTATTGGTGATGTTCTTCAGAGAAAGGTCCGGTGCGTAGTTCTCGCAACAGGTGTGCGTGTATGGCCAGATGTATGAACGTAAATGAGGCAAAAAGAGTATGTAAGGATAGTAGCAGGTGGCGTTCTGTAGTTTCTGCCTATCCCCATGGGAAGAAGGCGTGAATTTATGTTCAAGTTTTTTTTTTAATCTTTATTAAATATTTATGATTTGCAGAAGACAGTTGTAAGTAGATTTTGTGGGATATTTTTTAACCTAATAATAACTTGGTAGTAGCTCCTGCAGCAGATGTATTTTGGTTGAAATTATGAAGATTTAAGAAGATTTTTCTCAAGAATAATGGGAAAAAAGATGGTGCTCCGTAATGAAAAATAATCATAAGTACCTAGTTATACACACTGTAAACTTGTGCCAGATTCCCTATTGGTTCCAAAAAAATAATCCCAAAACATAAAAATATTGTGTATAATTAATTATAATAATATTATCTTTATTAATTTCCAGCAAGTTTATGTAAGTATTTTTTTAAATATCTAAGGCACTTTTAAAAAATTTAAATGATAATTCAGAAGGTATTCAAGTGCATTTTTTTTTTGTTTTTATTAACATTATTTTTAATTTTCAGTCTGAGGTATGATATTAGTATAATCATAATATTTAAAACTTTAATGATTTTTTATAGGTACCAAGAAATAAAATACATGGGTACAAAATGTCGACTTCATAATAACTAGCGACAAAGGTGCACGCACTTAAAGACGCGTGCGCACGTACGGCGATCTCAAACTCGCATAGAAGCCAGCCGCGAATGCGCTTGCACTCACTATACGTAAAGCATGTGCGTGTGCGTGCGTTTTCACTTGTTTATTTTCGACCAAAAACAACAACAACACACCCGTGTGCGTGTATGTGTGTGTGTGTTGTTACATTGTTGTAACAATCTATTTCGTGCCCAAGTATCCCTACACCCCGCACACCAATAGGGATGATGCCTGGGTTAAAAAAAAAATCTATTTAGTCCGCCAGTCAGATAATAAAAAAATATTAAACACGTATTTTTTTACTTTATCAGCTATCACATTAAAAAAATTACTCAGATAACACGCATTAAAGTTGGGGAGTGGGGGCTCGCTACGTCACTTCTACGTATAAAATCTAGCTAGAAAAGTGACGTCACGCCATATTTTAACTCAATGTATCGGCGTACTCTTATGATTACGTAAAAAAATAAAAAAATACGTGTCCAATATTTTCGAATAATCTACATGAGGAACAAAAGAAAAAATTTTTAGTCATCATCCATATTGCATAACACAGTATGTTTCACAATCCGAATGATTTCGAAGGAAATTCCTAATCCATTTATTTATTTATTCTTCAACAAATTTACATTTGTGTCGAACAGTTTTAACATACCTACACGAATTACACGAAGTGATATTAACAATAAATGTAACACTAAAATTAAACAATTATCACAAAGCCAGGAAAAAGCAAAACATACAAACACTACATTCCACATTGGTCACAACATTATTATTCTTAATATATTATTAATTATAATAATTCAACATATCAATTCAAAATCAATTCAATAAAAATAAAAAAAATAAAAAAGATATAAGTATGTCAATAAAATTAATTAAGATGTAAGTCACGTTTATCTTTGAGAAACTCTTCAATGCTGTAATAACATTTCGTCAACAACAATGACTTTAATTTTCTCTTGAATTCATTTAAATTCATACAGTTTTTCAATTGTACAGGCAATTTATTGTACATATTTACTGATTGCACTCTTGAGGCATGTTTAACGACATTAAGCTTAGGCTGTATGAAATTAGGTAGATCCATTCTTCGCGTTTTTATTCTAATCTGTCTCTGTTCTTCTGTCTCAAACTTATGGATATTTTTAATAAAGTTACTGAGCAGGACCAGAATATAGAGGCATGGTACTGTAAGAATGTGCAGTTTCTTAAAATGATCTCTACAAGACTCCGTTTGTTTAATGCGAAGCATAGTTCTCAAGGCTCTTTTCTGCATAACGAAAGCAGCATTAATATTGTATTGGTAGCTGTTGCCCCAGAACTTTATGCTATATCTAAGTCTAGACTCATATGCTTTTTGCTTCATATGTTTGAAAAACTCATCTGCCCGACAACGTAAATAACGCAAAGTATATTGTTGAATTGTCTCAATGAAATGCTGTATTACAGTTGTTAGTGTGATATGAAATAATTTGAGTAAATAATGATGGCCACTGACATCGGTGAAGGAAAACATCGTGAGGAAACTGGAAATCGCCAACCCGTCTTGAGCAAGCGTGGTGATCAATGCTCGTGCCTTCTGTGTATGAGAAGGGGCCTTTGCCCAGCAGTGGGACAGTAATATACTGGTATTATTATTAAATATCTACACAGGGTGTAAGGGGCAGTCCTCCGCATACTAACAGAGTGCATTCAGCTCCTTATTTGAATCATATTCCACCGGATTTCTCAAGAAAATTTGCATTTTTTTTCTGTCGTTTTTTCAGTTGAATATTCCTTTTCCTATTCCTTTTCGATTGTATCACTGGTTTGTATGAATATGACATACTCACGCGATCAATCAAGTAGCATATCATTCATCATTCTCCTTCCCTTTTCCCAATTAATTTGAGGTCGGCGCAACATCTTCCATACTTCTTTATTAGTCGTCATCTCGGTAGTCACTCCTTTTCTAGCCATATGGTGATAAAGATAAACTATGCCAATGGATGGACTTTGTGAAAGATGATATATCTTTCATCATCATCCATCGTATATCCATCCCACTCGTATAGCTATCCACATTCATACTCAAAACTTTCCTCACGACATTTTCCTCATTCCTCCGCATCACATGCCCATACCATGACAACAACTCAAACTCAAACTCAAAGCATTTATTTCAATTAAACCAATTACAGGCACTTTTGAATTGTCAAGGGGTCGGTCAGTCAGAAAGATGAAGCTAGGCGCCCATTCCAAAGCATAGTAGGTACCTATGGAGCCTTAAGAGTGTCCATGGAGTTTCTTGCCCGTCCTTACGGGCAAGAAACTCCATGGACACTCTTTTAAATCAAGATATGGTTACAAAATAATGGTTACATCATTCATGTTGAAATTTTACATGTGAGAACGATGCAGAACGTTAAAAGCGTCCTTAAAAAAAAAAAACAATTCAAATATTTTCGCACAACTTTTCAGTGAAATGAAATGACATTGTTTATTCTGTAAACAGGTTATTGGAATCACTTTTACACACCAGTGTCATTGGCAGACTTCCTCTTATATACTTATTTCTTATTCTATCCATTCGTGTAACACCACAAACCACCACCTCTAAGCATTCTCATTAAGTCGCCTAAACATGTATGTCATTATTCAGGTAACGATCGTGTAATCGCGTACTTGCGCGACTGCCACTTTCGGTTAGGACGCTGGATTAACTCGCAAGGTTAAAAAGTTTTGCTTTTATACTTATTCTGTTTCACTTTTTTTTTCTTATTATTACAGACAAGAGTAAGTTATTGCACTTATTAATTTTTTTTTTTGTATTTTTATTCGTGAAAAGGTTGATAAAAGACTTTTGTGTCATAATTTTGTGTTGCGATTATTTTGTGTAATTCTTTGATTATTCATTACTTAAATAATTGTTTTTATTTTATTCTACAGCCTCCGACTGTAAGATTTCCTTTTCATTTGCTTACCTATTTACTAAAATTATAAGTGTGTTTATGTAATAATAAATTCCAATGATTCCTTTTTTTTTATTTGTATTTCTAGAAAGTAAGTACAAGGTTTTATTACTGAAATTCCAAAATCAAATACGTTCGCGCGAATACACGATCGTCGCGTTCGCAATACGTCACTTTGTTCGGAGAACGAAAGCTCCCTGAGTTAGCGCGAGCACGCGTTCTGGCTAGCCGAACAAAAAGTGATAAACGAACGCGACAATCGACTACCCGCGCGACGATATTTGATTAGGACGCGGCCTGAGGCCGTAGCACGAAGGTGTTATTGTACTCAAAAGTTCTCTACAAATCTTAAATTATCTAAAATTCTTAAATTCACTGACAGACAACGCACAGACTAAAACGCTGGGTGCAAGCATGAAATATTGCTCAGAAGTTCTTTATTTAGCGAAAGTGAGCACTAAGGAAAGATTTTTTGATAATCACCCTATATTGGGGTAGAATAGGGGGAAATAAGGAAAGGTTGCATGGAAGCTCGTAAATTTTTGTGGGAATCCCAGTGGGCACACGTTTTGTCCCATATAATTTTGGTATTTTTTTAAGCACTTTTTTTAGTATCACATGTAGATATGAATAAAGTCTTAAAACTCATTACTTGTATATTAAGGTCCCATTATAATAGATGGACAAATTTTAACACAGCGTTCAGTTCGTCTAACCAAAGATATCCAAGCAAAAAAAAACAACACTGATTAAAGTGATTTTATTTTGACCTAAAATAATAAAAAAACGTGGTGGGCGTGGGCGGTCTCGTGGTCAACTGGTCACGTACGCCTGCACATTTGTAGTATCAGAATTATGAGGTAACAAAGACATAGATGTTTTTATGCATTGGGTAACCAACATTTTTAGTGTACTTTCGTTAGCTGATTTTTCTTTTAAGTATCTAATGCGTTTCTCTTATTATTTTTGTTACCATTGTCCTTTTGGTTGTCTGAATTATTTCTAAAAGTTTGTCTATCAATTTTAATGGGACCTTATTATAATAGTGCGAAACAACTACTTACACACATCAACACGGTCTAGGGATATTTTTAAAAAAGCGAATTACTATCAATGTGTTAATTATTTATATGACATGTATATATTTAAGAGATACGTTATTTAATATTCTACCATTTTTTAATAATGGTTAAGGTACTTAGATTAAAATTTAAGGATTTTATGGAAAAAAAATGAAGCATAGACAGAAACCGTATATGAATTAACTTTTAATTTGTGATTAAAAACTGAAAAAAATAGAAAAATCATTTAATTTGTGTTTATAAACTTGAAGTTAGTAGTCTGAGAAAGCGCCCATGATGTTCATAACACATCGGCAACGATTCGGCATGCTCAGAACAAGGTTGTCAATGTCTTGCTGTGGAATATTGTCCCATGTCCTTCTGAGGTGCGCAAAATTTGATCTTCTGTAGCCAGATTTCCAGGAACTTCCTTCAGAGCTCTTCTTTGCAGCATATCCCACGCATGCTCAATGGGATTTAGATCTGGCGATTGAGCAGGCCAGTCTAAGGCCCTAACATTGTGTGTATGTAACCAAGCTGCTACCGTTCTCGCCGTGTGTGAGCCGGGCATTGTCGTGCATGAGCAGGAAATCTTGCCCCATTTGTGTTCTGTGGGGCAAGATTACGGGCCCCAGCACCTGTTGGACGTATCGTTCTGCCGTCATATTGGCCCGCACCCAAACGAAATCCGTCCGTCCTCCAAGACGAATTCCTGCCCAAACCATAATTGTTCCTCCTTGGTATGGGTGAACTTCCTGAGGGTTCTGGAGACGGCTCCATCGTCCAGGAACTCGACAAACACGCGTCCTTCGTGAATCTGGATGGAAGCCGAACCTGGATTCATCCGTGAACAGCACATTGGACCATTGCTCACGGCCCCAGTCCACGTGGTTCCGAACCCATTCTAATCGTCGTCCACGATTGCCTCTCCGTAAAGGTGGGACCCGGAGTGGTGTACGAGAGCGTAGATTGCTTTCATGCAGTCGCCTTCTTACAGTTTGGTCACTCACAAGCACTTGGTGTTCCACTCGCAGCCTTTGGACCAATTGAGTCGCCATTGCATTTGGTTGAGCTCGCGCAGTAATTTACAAAAATCGGTCTTGTCTGGGGTAGTGATGCGACTTGGCCCCCGGTGCCTCTCCGCTACTTCACCTGTGGCACGATAGCGTGTCCACAATCTTGAAATTACATTTTGGTGGGTCCCTATGGCCTCAGCAACATTACGCTGAACAGACCCAGCTTCCAGCATTCCCACAGCTCGTAACATCTCCGCCCTCGTCAAATGTCGGCGTTGCATGGCTACAATACCTCAATTTTAACTTTATCTTTCGTTTAAAAATGAAAAAAAAAAAACTGTAACTAAACGTAATTCGTATTGTTTTCTAAATTTCGCACAAATGAAAATTCCCTCTCCTACACATCAAGACATTTTTATACCACCAAAACAAAAGAATTTTCAAAAATTTGAAGTCTGAGATAAATTACAAACAAATCGGTTTTCAAATTCAAATTCAAATTCTTTATTGCGGTGTATTAAAGATTCCAATGCGGCCAGTACTTTTCGAGTTATTTAATTGAGTATGAAATATCCCTAGACCGTGTTGATGTGTGTATTTTCAGTATTAGATCGTTACATTTTACGTTGCGTTTACTTCACGCGTCATGCTGGGCCAGTGCTGATGTATTCTGTAATAATCTCACCATGAAACCTTAGGTGAAGTGGTCTTGCTGTGAGCTGTCAATAGTGTCAATCTTAGCAGCAGGTGGCATGACAGCTCACTTCACCTAGCATCAGGTGGCATGACAGCTCACTTCATCTAGCATCAGGTGGCATGACAGTTCACTTCACATAGCACCAGGTGGCATGACAGCTCACTTCACCTAGCATCAGGTGGCATGACAGCTCACTTCATCTAGCATCAGGTGGCATGACAGTTCACATAGCATCAGGTGGCATGACAGCTCACTTCACCTAGTATCAGGTGGCATGACAGCTCACTTCATCTAGCATCAGGTGGCATGACAGTTCACTTCACATAGCACCAGGTGGCATGACAGCTCACTTCACCTAGCATCAGGTGGCATGACAGCTCACTTCATCTAGCATCAGGTGGCATGACAGTTCACATAGCATCAGGTGGCATGACAGCTCACTTCACCTAGTATCAGGTGGCATGACAGCTCACTTCACATAGCACCAGGTGGCATGACAGCTCACTTCACCTAGCATCAGGTGGCATGACAGCTCACTTCATCTAGCATCAGGTGGCATGACAGTTCACATAGCATCAGGTGGCATGACAGCTCACTTCACCTAGTATCAGGTGGCATGACAGCTCACTTCATCTAGCATCAGGTGGCATGACAGTTCACTTCACATAGCATCAGGTGGCATGACAGCTCACTTCACCTAGTATCAGGTGGCATGACAGCTCACTTCACCTAGCATCAGGTGGCATGACAGCTCACTTCACCTAGCATCAGGTGGCATGACAGCTCACTTCACCTAGCATCAGGTGGCATGACAGCTCACTTCATCTAGCATCAGGTGGCATGACAGTTCACATAGCATCAGGTGGCATGACAGCTCACTTCACCTAGTATCAGGTGGCATGACAGTTCACTTCACCTAGTATCAGGTGGCATGACAGCTCACTTCACCTAGCATCAGGTGGCATGACAGCTCACTTCATCTAGCATCAGGTGGCATGACAGTTCACATAGCATCAGGTGGCATGACAGCTCACTTCACCTAGTATCAGGTGGCATGACAGCTCACTTCATCTAGCATCAGGTGGCATGACAGTTCACTTCACATAGCATCAGGTGGCATGACAGCTCACTTCACCTAGTATCAGGTGGCATGACAGCTCACTTCACCTAGCATCAGGTGGCATGACAGCTCACTTCATCTAGCATCAGGTGGCATGACAGTTCACTTCACATAGCACCAGGTGGCATGACAGCTCACTTCACCTAGCATCAGGTGGCATGACAGCTCACTTCATCTAGCATCAGGTGGCATGACAGTTCACATAGCATCAGGTGGCATGACAGCTCACTTCACCTAGTATCAGGTGGCATGACAGCTCACTTCATCTAGCATCAGGTGGCATGACAGTTCACTTCACATAGCATCAGGTGGCATGACAGCTCACTTCACCTAGTATCAGGTGGCATGACAGCTCACTTCACCTAGCATCAGGTGGCATGACAGCTCACTTCATCTAGCATCAGGTGGCATGACAGTTCACTTCACATAGCACCAGGTGGCATGACAGCTCACTTCACCTAGCATCAGGTGGCATGACAGTTCACTTCACATAGCATCAGGTGGCATGACAGCTCACTTCACCTAGTATCAGGTGGCATGACAGCTCACTTCACCTAGCATCAGGTGGCATGACAGCTCACTTCATCTAGCATCAGGTGGCATGACAGTTCACTTCACATAGCATCAGGTGGCATGACAGCTCACTTCACCTAGTATCAGGTGGCATGACAGCTCACTTCGCTATGTTTTCGGTGAGATTTTTATAGAACAGACTTGCTGATGTTATAAAAACTCATCTATTTTTTATTGTAGCCTAACGTAAGTATTCTTTTCTTAGAATTAAATAAATTTACGTAATTGGGGGGAATTGTCTCAAGCACGTTATTATTATTTGTGATGTATTTATTGTACGTATCGGTTTTATGGCAATAATCTACATGGGACCATGGTACTTAAACATAACTGAGCAAATGTGGGTGTACTGTCTATAAATTGCTCGTGATTTCACGATGCAAGTTTCTTGCCTTTGGCATGCCATAAAATGGAAGCAATAAATAACTTGCACAGTCTAAACACTCTTTAGACTGTGGAACTTTTATAGTTACTTCAACTTGTGGTATACCCTTAGATATAACATTATTTCTATGAATGTGTGTATCGCATCGTGTAACATGTATCGCATCGTGTAACGTGTATCACATCGTGTAACGTGTATCGCATCGTGTAACAGGCTGTAATATTTAGCGTGTTCTTGTCATTTCAGTGTCTTTGCGTAACTCGGGGCCCACTGTCACGCTTCAAGCTAATAGGAAATCTTCATTTCAAGCATATAAAGGTAATTTACAAACTAATCCTTTCATTGTATAAAACAGTGTCCCCCCACCGCGTCTGTCTGTCTGAAGTGTCTGAACGCAAAAACTCAAAAACTACCGAACGGATTGTCATACGGTTTTGCAACAATGGTCGGAGTGATTCATGAGGAAGGTGTAATAATAAGGGTGTATAATTAATTAAGGTTTTGTGTAAATTTACTGACTGAGCTAAGACGATTATTGTTGAAGATGTCGGAAAAAATCAGGCTCCACTGTACTTTAGCACCCGTGCGTCCGAAACTTCACAATTTTATAACGTGTTCGATGACTTCGAGTAAAATACTTTCGCAAAATATTACACTCGCAAACAACCAGTTTTTGAGAAAAAAAAATCTAAAATTTCAGAAAATCAAACTTAGTTACACAATAAAATTGAACACACGCGCGTCCGAAACTTCACAATTTTATAGCGTGTTGATGTCTTCAAGCAAAACACTCGCAAAACATTACACTGCGCAAACTACCAGTTTTTGAGAAAAAAAATTCTAAAGTTTATGTCAACCTATTAGACAGTACACTATACACTAAATACTTAAGATGCAAGAGCGAACGAAGCGAGCTCGGGACTTGGGGCACCCCGACTCGGACAGGTTAGGTTCGAACCCCGCCATCCCCTCCCCCCCCCCCCCCCTCCTCTCCCTTCGAGGTTATTTTTTTTAAACCACCCAGAAATAGGAGCCCCACTAAGCGGGGCTCCGTCGACCACGCCTTACTACAAAAATTTTATATTTATTTGACCTTGACATTCGAGACGTTTGACAATGACCTTAAAAAAAAATTTTCTCGGCAATTTTTTTTATTTTTTGCGCACTTTGGGGTTTTCAAAAATACATTAAAAAGAAAAACCTTTCTACCCAAAAAAAAATAGCTACTACACAAAAGCGACGGGTGCTAAAGTACAGCGGTTCCGGATTAACACATAGCGTACTTTTATTATTTAATCTTTTCCGACATCCACGCAAAGCCGCAGGCAAAAGCTAGTTATAATATATTTCAAGATATTTTTTATCTGATTATAAAACTGAGATTCCCAATCATTCGTATGGTTAATGCCACTGAAAATGGAATAATAGAGTATAATAATGATTAATGGGCAATGGTGCATGACTTATGAGTTGTAGGAGCTCATCTGACATCTAGCAACCCGCACTGGGCTCGCGTGCTGGATTACGGCCCCCTCCCACTCACTGAGAGGAAGCCTGTATCCCAGCAGTGGGAATATATGGTATGTAAGATGTTATGATTGTAAGAAATAATAATTAATTATATCTCGTTTTTCAGATTCCTGTAAGTATCTAAAGTACCCAACTTTGAAAAACGTGTTACATACAATTAGCATTTTTAATCGTGCAGTGCGTCGCAAATCAAATATCAAACAAATAACTTTACATAAGATTTGAATCATTACGAATTCATGATGTTTTCCTTCAATGTTTTGAGAGGACTGGTGATGACATATAATGTACTCAAAGTGCATGACTGAGTTTCAAACCGCGACTTGGGGGTCTAACTCATCACACCGCTGATAGCAGTATTATTTTAATTTTACTTCATCTCTGCAGATTCATGTTTCAGGGGAAAGAGATGAAGCTTCACGGGACGTATACCGCCATGTCTTCCCCATATTAAAATAATACTGCTATAAGGCACCTGCCTCACTGCCTGCGATTAAAGAGAAGCGAGTTGACCTAGCAACTAAAAACCGGTTAAGAGCGAGTAAGACTCGCGCACCGAGGGCTCCGTATCATCATTTATATGTAATTTTTGTTGATGATTTCTGAAAAACTGTGCTATTTAGAGACATCGTTTTATTTTTCCTGTAATCTATACATAAACTTCTATCACATAGAATAATTTCAGATTTTTCTTTATGCAAACTTCGGAGATAAAGGGGGGAATGTTATTTTTTTTTTAACATTTTTCATCAAAAGTCGAAAACTATGCGGTCTAAAAAAAATTAAAAAAATGTTTGAGAATGCGCAAACAGTGTTCTTTCATATGATATCCCGCATACCCTAGTAGCCCCATTTCGAATTTTTAAGACCCCCTTTCAGTCCCTGTTGCAAAATAAACATATATATTTATATTTTTTTCTTATTTGCAAAATAGTTGGGCAAACGTTATCTAAAGCTGTTCCAAATTTCAAGTTGGTAGCATTAGTAGTTCTTGAGATATCCAGCTATGACAGACGGACAGACAGACAGACTGAGTCACACCATAATGGTTCCTTTTTACCAATTTGGTACGGAACCCTAAAATTGAGTAGGCGAGCCACTAGCAGCGATGCGCGACGACAACGTCCGATTACTCGATGGATGCGTATGTAGAGAGCAGTGGCGGCCCAGAGAAGTAACGGCCGCGATTTACGATAAACGTAGATTCGAACCCTGACAGGCGGTTGGGGCTGCTTTTCCTTTTACTTCAAAAAGGGACAGCTTTGTTACAGACATGACATATTTTCCCCTGGCTCCCAAACCAGGTTTATACCTGTGACTAGGGAGGCAGTGATCCTCCATGAAAAAGTCATTATGTATGACGTTGGTTGGTTGACCAGAGATGTGCTATGCTACATTGCTATGGGTGCGTTTGATATCCACCAATCATATTCATTGGTCCACAATCTACATAGCATACCACTGGTGGAAACGGGTTCAACGAAGCTATGTTTCTTATATGGAAGGATGGGCGCAATAGATGGAAGCTATAAATGCGCGAGTGGTGTAGCTGCCGCTCCCCACGCCTCCTACTGTCGATGCATCGCATAGCTCGAGCCGCTCATCTTCATAGCACATCTTACACACTCCGCTACACAGCTTAGCATCAGTGAAAACGGTCACATAGTTTCGTAGCTAAGCTTTCACATCCTCGCAGCAATAGCTGCATAGCACATCTCTGGTGGAAAATCAGCCATATTCTCAAAACGGTGAAGGAAAGCATCGTGAGGAAACCGGGATGTCCTAGAACCAAAAATTCAAAGACATTTGATATCTACCAACCCGCACTGTGACCGCGTGGTGGATTACAGCCCACTCCCCCTCACAGAGAGGAGGCCTGTGTCCCAGCAGTGGAAACGTTATAGGCTGATTATGCTTATGCGTGTTGGGTTGGTCCGTGGATGGGTGACCATCTTTACATACCGAGACTCTCTGTGCCTCGGAAAGCTCGTTAAGCCGTTGGTCCCGGCTGTCATTCGTGGATCTTTGACAGTCGTTACGGATCGTCAGAAGCCCGAAAGTCTGACAACCAGTCTTACCAAGGGGTACCGTATTACCCAGTAATTGGGTTGTGGAGGTCAGATAGGCTCCACGTGAAATAATGGTATTCAGCTGCATCCGGTTAGACTGGAAGCTGATCCCAACGTAGTTGAGAAAAGGCTAGGCAGATTGATTATGCTTATGCGTGTGTACTAAGCTTGATCTGAGTCGAACGAGCGTCACTCATGAGACTCACTTTGATAGCTCATGTCGCTGCATCAAACGAGTACTCCCTACATCCTGCAACTAATAAGTTGGCGCCAGAACCACTGCCTTACTTTTTAATTCAGTCGGTCAACCATCAACATCATCATGCAGCACACCCACTGCTGGAAGGCCTATATACAGGGTGTCCCGTAAATAATGGATAACCTCTTAAGGGGTCATTGTACTCATCATTATGAACAACTTTTACTCACGAAATCACGAAAAAAAAATCAGTTGTTCCCTACATTTATGTTCGCGTAACTCGTCTAAATGTAGGGAACAGCAGATTTTTTTCGCGATTTCAGGTTTGTCCTAAAGTAAAAGTTGTTTATAATGATGAGTACAACAACCCCTTAAAAGGTTATCCTTTATTTACGGGACACTCTGTATAGGCACCATTAGGCCTGTCTTTTCATGTGCCAATCCCCACACTCCTGTGTCAGCCTCAACCAGCTTCTACCATGGCGCCAGTGGGTCAGTATCAATCAATCTGCCTAGCCTTTTCCTATGTTGGGGTCGGCTTCCAGTCTAACCAGATGCATACATAGAACGACTGCCTATCTGACCTCCACAACCAAGTAATTGGGTAACACGATACCCCTTGGTAAGACTGGTTGTCAGACTTTCGGGCTTCTGACGACCCGTAACGACTGTCAAAGATCCACGAATGACAGCCGGGACCAACGGCTTAACGTGCTTTCCGAGGCACTTAGGGGACTCGATATATGTAACGGATGGTCATCCATCCACGAATCGACCGTGCGGCTGTTATTATTTCAGCCACTAGCCTCAGTGGGTCAATAATACGCTAATATTATAAGTTATTGTTTCACAGAAATACAGACGTGGCTTCACGTCGACAATCTCCTCCGACACCGAATGTCCTCCGTGCAACTGTGAGGATTGCTACACAACTAAAGCATTCAAGTAGTTTGATGGTGCTCCGCGAGTCCTTTTTACCCGACTGCGGCAAAGCCAAAAAGGAGCGTTATTAATAAAAACACTTTATTTCTGCTACACTGAATTTATTTAAAGTTGCTCACCGAAATTACAATAAGTCGGAAAAAATTATAATCGGATAGAATTTTGTGGCTGCGCGCAGCTTACATAACGAGCAGTTTTATACAGGGTGTAAGTGTATACAGTGGCAACCTTTTAAGGGGTCATTGTACTCATCATTATGAAAAACGTTTAATGTGAGACTAAGTCTGAAATCGTGAAAAAAAAAACTTTGCTGTTCCCTACATTTTGACGAATTATGCGAACATACTGAACAGCTGATTTTTTTTCTTGATTTCAGGTTTGGTCCCATAGTAAAAGTTGTTCATAATTATGAGTACAATGACCCCTTAAAAGTTGTTCATAATTATGAGTACAATGACCCCTTAAAAGTTGTTCATAATTATGAGTACAATGACCCCTTAAAAGTTGTTCATAAGTATGAGTACAATGACCCCTTAAAAGTTGTTCATAATGATGAGTACAATGACCCCTTAAAAGTAGTTCATAATTATGAGTACAATGACCCCTTAAAAGTTGTTCATAATTATGAGTACAACGACCCCTTAAAAGTTGTTCATAATTATGAGTACAATGACCCCTTAAAAGTTGTTCATAATTATGAGTACAATGACCCTTTAAAAGATTGCCACTGTATACACTTACTCCCTGTATAGTAGGTACATGAATTCGTGAATTATTATGAAATCAGCCATTTTAAAGACTTAGTGATTTGGAAAATTATTTATAACATCTCCCGCCCCGGAACTTTATAATTTATAAGCGAAGGATAAAATGCAAGAATTAAATTGCTCCTAATTGCTAATTGGAAAGAGAAATGAAAAGTCAACCATAGGTCTACCCAGAAGCGTCCATAGCTGAAAGCTAAGTCACGCCTCCCTATGTACTTTACTCAATCTGCCTAGCCTTTTCCCAACTATGTTGGGGTCGGCTTCCAGTCTAACCAGATGTAGCTGAATACCAGTATTTTACATGGAGCGACTGCCTATTTGACCTCCACAACCCAGTAACTAGGTAATACGATATCCCTTGGTAAGACTGGTTGTCAGACTTTCGGGCTTCTGACGACCCGTAACGACTGTCAAAGATCCACGAATGACAACCGGAACCAACGGCTTAACGTGCTTTCCGAGGCATGGAGGAGTCTCGGTATGTAAAGACGGTCACCCAGCCACGGACCGACCCCGGCAAGCGTAGCTTAACCTGATGGATTGACCCGTGTGGCTGTTATTACTTAGCCACGAGCTCCTGAGCTCCCTATGTACTTTACTATAACATGCTTATTCCAACCTACAATCTGTTTTCCCCTTTTAGCCGACGTTCGCACAGACGTAAAAATATCGCGGCATTTTTTTTTCGCGCACTGGATTTTCAACGCCTTGCTTAGCGCCGAGAGTTGAAAATTCAACAGTGTGTTATTTCGACGCGCTAGAATGCACTCTGTTGTTGTTAAGTTGGATTCTCAACGCTCGGCTCAACACCGAGAGTTGAAAATCCAGTGCGCGATAAAGTCCCGCCGCGATATTTTTACGTCCGTGCGCACCTCGGCTTACACTCTTGTGGGCGAGAACTACTTTCCGCAGCTTCCCTCAGTACACATACAATTTTAGAATTTTGTACTTTACATGCGGAAAATGATCTGACCAGAACACGTCGGAACGAACACCTTCATATCCGCGATCATTGAGTAGCTGCCTCTGTTGTTAAATAATGATCCAACCATCTCTTACAGCTGTCATGACTATCACTTAAAAATGTAATAATGTGTATGATCGCACCTAGATATATCACATCAGAGCCAAGCTTCTCTCAAAAATTATTTAGCTCCGTGAAAAACAATAATTGCTTTTCACCTAATTTTATTGTCGATTAAACAATAATATTTTAATTAACGCCATCTACCGTGATCACGTGGAACTAAAACAACAAGACCAATCTGTTTGTTTTCGTCACTCAGACTAGAGGTCGTTAGGAGATTGTGAGTAGAAAAGTCGAAGACTACAATAATGTGTGAAAAGAGATAACTAAAAAAAGAATTGTGTGAATATTATAGGGTCAAGTTCAATTAGCTAGCGAAACTCCTCAGACTTGATGGGTCGATATTTAAACACTATAAAATATAAGGTTAATACACAGCACTGTTAAAGACTTTTTGAATAAAAGCACAAGCCGATTTGGTGTCCACTAAGATACTGGTTCTTCGTGTTATTTCCTGTGGCTTTGTCTTTAATAATAATTTCAATAATAATTAAGTAATTAAAATCACTGTAATTCTAATAATTGTAATTTAAATGATTGTAATTTAATTTAATTATAATTTATTTGGTTTTTTTTTTTTTTAAAAATCGACCGATGTCAGTTTGACATGTCAAAGAAAATTTATTTATTTAATTTAAATACACTTCTGGACACATCTTTTGGCCCACCTTGTATTTTCAGTTTCGTTTGGTCCTAGCTAAAATTTTATATTAGGTCGAGCAAAAAGTTTTTATGCAGTTTTGAACCTGGCACATTCACAATTTCATTCAATAGTCTTTTTTTGAATTTCGAACACAGAATTTAAAGAAACAAAAGACAATTTGGAGCCTGTTTTTTGATATCAAACAATCGAATACTAAGAAAACTTGGTTTTATTGGTTTACTTGGATTTAATTCTTGAAAAATTGATTGATATCTTTGGTTTTGCAACAAACATTACTTATTCTTAACATTAAGGTGAGGTTCTATCAATAATTTATGGATACTTCACCTGAAGTCGCCGCCCAAGCTGTGGCTCTTATTCAGGCCGGACACAGCCAAAGAAACGTGAGTGCTCAACTTAATTTAAGTCGATCTGCGGTCCGAAATGTTTATCGGAGGTACCTAGAGACTGGCGGCTTTGTTCGTCGCCAAGGAAGGCCACGATCTCGGATCACAACTGAAAGGCAGGATCGATTCATCGTGACGACCAGCTTGAGAAATCGTCACCTTACCTCCATTGAGATACAAAACCAACTTCGCGACTTCCACGGAGTATCTGTGAGCGATCGAACTGTTCGGAGAAGGTTAAAAGAACGCGATATGGTACCACACAAGCCAGCTAATGGCCCCAAACTAACGCGAGCCCACCGAACAGCGCGCCTTCATTTCGCACGCAGTCATTTAAATTGGACACAGCAAGATTGGAGCCGTGTACTCTTTTCTGATGAGTCTAAAATTGTGTTACATGGCAATGATGGAAGGAAGAAGGTCTACCGACGTAAGGGAGAGCGTTTCGCACAATGCTGCTTTGAAGAGAGGGTTGCTTATGGCGGTGGCTCATGGACTGTCTGGGGCGGTATATCCGCGAGCGGCAAAACTCAACTTGAGGTTGTTACAGGACCACGGCTGCCAACATTAAATGCTGAAAGGTACATTCGTGAGTGCTTAGAACCTCACGTGATACCATACGCGGACTATGTGGGCCCAAATTTCCTTTTTATGCATGATAATGCAAGAGCCCATGCGGCCGGCATCGTCAGGGAATATCTTCGGGATGTGAACATCACAGTTATGGACTGGCCAGCCAGAAGCCCAGACATGAACCCCATTGAGCACATGTGGGACGAGCTAAAAAGACGTGTTAGGGCTCGTCAGCCAGTTGCCCAGACGATGCAGGAGTTGAAAACTGCCATAGAAGAGGAATGGGAGATGATCCCTCAAAATTTCATAGAGCGGTTGATAAACTCTATGCCTAATCGTATGAGAGCTGTGGTAGATGCCCATGGAGGCAACACGCGTTATTAAATTAAACCTTTATTTGATAAAACATGTTTTTTATTCAAAAATCAATTGCCTTTAACAAGGCGCATATCCGACTTGTTAGGCGTAGCTCCATGTCGTATGGTATTCTGAATTCAAATTTAAAACAATACGATCGAAAAAGATGGTAAAATGTATCAGGTTTAAAACTGCATCAACAGTTTTTGTTCAATCTAGCAATCATATTTCGGTAGGGGCCATCGAAACCTAAACTCTAAGGTGGGCCAATAGATGTGTCCAGAAGTGTATTATTTACTTAACTGCTTTACGCTTTACGTTATCAAATTAGAACCGTTCCGTAAAATAATCCATGCACCTACACTTCAAAAGTCTTTCCGATTGATTTTGAGACAATCAAGACCATTTTCAAGTCCAACCTTTCGGTGCTTGAAAGCATTGCAGTTATACCTACACACATCAAAAGTGTCTAGGGATCAAGCATTTTTATGCGGATTTCTTGAGATTGAGATGTGGCTTTGTAATAAATTTATGATTTTATAAATTTAATGGATCCTTTTTGGTGCATTTCATAATTTGAATCAGGAACTGTGAATCAAATTCGAGTAAAAGATGAAAATCAGCTGTCAATATTTTCCCTATAAAAACATACAACGCATTGAAGACATTATTAGTGCTACTGTTTCCCTACTACTGATTAAAACCAACGTTATTATGGAGCGGCGACGTCATTTAAGCAGGGAAGAAATGCTCAGAGCCGTGGGAATGATAGAAGCTGGTTCCCGGCAACGTACTGTGGCTTTAGCTCTGAATACAAGTCAGAGTGTTATCAGTCGACTTTGGACACGTTACCGAAGCACTGGTACCGTGGCTGAGCGCCATGGAGGACGGTATCGCTGCACCACACGGAGACAAGACCGATACATTCAAATCTTAACTCGAAGAGCTCCAACTATAACCGCCATGATGTTAGCCGTGAGGCTTCATCACTCTTCAGGGAACTTAATTAGCGACCAAACAGTCAGAAACCGCTTGCATGAAGTGAACCTTCATTCCCGAAGACCGCTACGGGTACCACCTATAGCAATGCACAATCGTAGGATTCGATATCAATGGGCTCTTGAACACAGAAATTGGGCAGAAGAACAATGGCGTTTCGTGTGCTTTTCTGATGAGTCTCGTTTTGGTATGAGACCGGATACAAGACGTATACGACACTGGAGAACCCCTGGACGCCAACAGCGATTAAAATCCTGCCAGGAAGTCCATCCTTATAGTGGTGGAACCATCATGGTATGGGCGGGTATTTGGATCGGCGGAAGAACTGAGTTGATTTGGATCAGAGGCAACCTCAACGCTCAAATTTATGCTGAGACGATTGTATCAGACGTCATCGTTCCTCTACAAGTGCAAATCGGTCCCTTATTTCAGTTAATGCATGATAATGCACGACCGCACACCGCAAGAGTTGTAAGACAGACTCTCGCCGCAGCTAACATCAATGTCCTGCCCTGGCCTGCTCAGTCGCCAGACTTGAACCCGATTGAGCATGCATGGGATATGCTACAGAGAAGAGCTCTGCCGAATATGGAGGGTATCCAGTCGCAAGAAGACCTTTTTTTGTTGTTGCAACGAACATGGGCGGCCATTCCACAGCGTGATTTGGATGAACTCATTTTGAGTATGCCAAACCGATGTTCTTGTGTTGTTAGTGTTCGCGGTAGAAACACGGATTATTAATTGTTTAAGTTACCCAATAAAATTTTAAAGAAAACTGTTATTTCAGTCTTTTTTTCGAACTTTAATGTTAGTGGTTCAAATGTCAAAAATCCCTTTATTAGGAAAATGGCAAATTTCTTTATTAATGCAAAGGTGACTTGGTTTATCGTTACTGTGACAAACGAAAACACTTTATTTGATGAATCCTTAAAGAAAATTTTAATTAATATCAATCAGGAGAAAAGTTATTGCAAAAATATATGTTGATCCCTAGACACTTTTGATGTGTGTATATACATAGGCATAGAACTTACTAATTCCATAGCTTTTATTCTATTATTAAACGAAATTTTACAAAATCATACAAAATTTACTGCAAAAAGTGTTCCTGTCAAGGAGGCCTGTTAACGACGTACCGGGACGCGACGCGAGGCTCCCTGGCAACGGTCATCAAGGCGCAAAGGCTGCGCCCAGCACGCGCGGCGCCGCGGCGCCCCAGGCCCGCGCGTCTGCGCCGCAGCCGTCAAGCTGTGTCATCAAGTGACACGTCAGTCAGAAAATTGTTATTTGTATATAAGAGTTATAGTGACTAGTTTTTTGAAGTGTTTTTTTTTATCAGTGTAAATATTTTTCTTTTAGGTAAGTGTATTGTTTTTACTTATGCTAAATGCCGCATGTAGCGACGCTGGAGTTAGTGCCAGTCAACCTGCCACATCGCTCAATGCCCAGGTGAGATGTCCCCATTGCTCCCAGGCACGTTTCTTTAAAGGCGAACGGCGGCTACGGATACACTATGGTAAGGTTCACAAACCTCATAGTGTACCTTTGTGCCCCCCAGTCACAATTTCAATTCCTTCAGACCAAACTCTTTGGAAAACCCTTTCAAATTTAAAAAATTCTACCCCTGTTTTAAAGAGAGTTCCCCGGGGCGCGAGGCGGTCTGTTGCTCTAACTTTGACGCGATGTCTCCGCCTTGCAACCCAGGAGAATTCTTATAGCGCCTGGGAGCAACTACTCACCTTCCCTTATAGGATTCTACATGTCCAAAAAAATTTGGCAATTAAAAAAACTTTAACAAACCAAATTAAAGACTATTGTAACAATTATTCGACTCTTATTTTAGACCCAAAATTACCTGATTTCAATAACGTTTCACGAAGAGGCATAGGTTCACATGTGGAATCGAAATTAAGTGAAGGTGACATCAGGGGAGCTGCCAGGCTACTATTCAGTAGCGATGTGGTGGCGCCCTACTCTCCAGAAACTCTTTCAGCCCTGGAGAGTAAACATCCAGCGCCTGTGGATGGTCTCACCTTCCCCGACCCCCCCCTCCCTTCCGATCCGGATTCAACTTGTTTAAATGTTACTGCCCCCCAGCTGATTGCAGCCGTGAGCTCTTTCCGGAGTGGTTCCGCTGGCGGCCTCGACGGCCTGACTCCTCAACATTTAAAAGATTTATTGAGTTCAGGCGCCGGGGAAGCCGGTGAGTCGCTTTTGAAGGAGCTTGCGGCTCTAATTAACTTGATGCTCAACGGCGGTGTGAATGATGCCGTCGTCGATGTCTTGTACGGGGCCAACTTATGTGCCCTGCGCAAGAGAGACGGCGGCATTCGTCCTATCGCCGTCGGGTGCACCTACAGGCGTACGGCAGCCAAAATATGCTGTAAATTGTACAGCGAAATTTTAACCAACAAGTTCCAGCCCCTACAGCTTGGCTTTGGATCCAAAGGGGGCTGCGAGGCTGCTGTACATGCCCTTTCCAGTTTTTTAAATGACAGTAAAGGTGAGGTCATTCTCAAGGTTGACGTTAAGAATGCCTTCAACTCCGTTAACAGGGACACTTTGTTGGCTGAAGTAAAAAAGGAGTTACCAGACATTTATGGTTTCATGTGGCAGTGCTACAGGCACCCATCTAAATTATTATATAAAGACAATGTTTTGGAATCTGCAGTCGGATGCCAACAAGGTGATCCTCTCGGGCCAGTCATTTTCAGTTTAGCTATCCATCCCATAATACAACAACTAAATTCAAAATTTAATGTGTGGTATTTAGATGATGGAACACTAGGAGGTGACGTAGACACCGTTCTTCAAGATCTTCAATTCCTAAAGCAGCAGTTCCAATCAATCGGCCTTGAACTCAACAACTCCAAATGCGAAATTTTTCTTTGTGACAATACCGACAGACAATCGACTATACAGAAATTCAACTTAATAGCCCCCGATATCAAAGTTTTGGAAAAAAGTTCACTGCACCTCCTAGGTTCCCCAATTTTAGAAGACAGTTTTTCACCATTCATTGACGATAAAATTAAACATTTTAACGATATTTCGGATAGACTTTCTAAAATTAATTTACATTCGGCTTTCACCCTTATCAGATATTGCTGTTTCGGTCCAAATTTTATGTATTTTCTCCGGTCTTCCTCTTTATGGAAGCATCCACAACTTTTAGACAAAATCGATCATATTATTCGAAATACCCTATCATCAATTTTAAATGTGGCATTGGACGACCGCGCGTGGCTGCAAGCCACACTACCCATTCGTTTTGGTGGGCTCGGCGTCCGCAAAATTTCTAGTATAAGCCTACCGGCGTTCCTGTCCTCGGTCCACAGCACCGAAAAGTTAACCACAAGAATATTAGCCCTTTCTCAGGTTAACTCTGAAGTACCGTGTTTAACCGATGCGGTGAACGCCTGGAAAATGGCTTGCCCGGGTACGGTTCAGCCCGAGAACCCATCTTCCCAGAGACAGTGGGATGAGCCGCTCTGCAGGTTGGTACGAAATAAACTTATTAATACGTCCACCAATACTGCTGAGCGTGCCCGCCTGCTGGCTGTGGGTGAATGGGAATCGGGCCTCTGGCTTCAGGCGCTACCGTCACCCAACACAGGCACTATGTTGGGCGACACCATATTCCGGCTCGCTACATGTTTGCGTCTAGGTGCTCCTTGCGGGGCTCCACATCGCTGTCAATGCGGTGAAGGAGTCGACTGCCTCGGACACCATGGCCTATCCTGCAGCAAAAGTGCTGGTCGGATGGCACGGCACGCCAGCATTAACGACATCATCCGTCGGGCTCTTGTCACCGCCGGGGTGCCAGCTATTTTAGAACCCAATGGCTTGGCGCACGACGATGGGAAGAGACCAGACGGAATGACCATAATGCCTTGGAAGTTGGGTAGGCCTTTGGTGTGGGACGCAACCTGTGTCGACACCCTCGCGCCATCCCATCTTCCTAGTACGGCGGGCTGTGCCGGGGCAGCTGCTGCAGGAGCAGAACACCTCAAACGGCGCAAATATAACAACCTTTTTGGGAACTATATGTTTGAGCCGTTTGGGGTTGAAACACTAGGGCCTTGGGGTCCGAGTGCTCATCGAGTTTTTCGGGACATCGCCAAGCGGTTGGTCGACTCTACACGGGACCAGAGGGCTGGCCTATTTTTAGCCCAAAGAATTAGCATTGCCATCCAACGTGGCAATGCTGCCAGCCTTTTGGGCACTTTTCCCATTGACAGCGATGTGGACGAATTTTTTGATGCCCTATGAGCTCTTCCCCTTTTTATTTTTTATTATATACTTGTACATAATATATATATTTTAGTGTTAGCTTGTACATTGTACTTAAGATAATTAAGTAACTTGTAATAAAAATAAAAAATGATTGTAATAATTGTAATTCAAATTTTCTTATAAATTGTAATAATTCAAATAGTTCTAATAATTGTAATTTTATTCAAATAATTGTTGTAAATTAACTAAATTTTGCATGCCCGTAATGAGGGTGAAATATGTCCTGTGCTTTAACTCTTAATTTAACATCTTGTGTACCCACCATATTTCAGGCAAATAAATGATTTATGATTATATACCATCTGGTGAAATATCGTGAAATATCGTTGACGCAACACCTTTTTTTTTTGTTCATCGCGTGTCTATTGTTCTGACCCAGCTGTTAAGTAGCTTCATGGGAAAAAAAACTCGTGTTTCTCGTTTGTTTCAATTTCATCTCTGCTCTACAGGTTGCTCCAAGATGCTATTTTAGAAAATTGTAAATAAATCAATAAATAATAACGTTTAATGAAATAAAAATATCTTTATAAAACGATAAGGCGGAACCGTATACGCGTGTCGAATTAATGTCGCAATTGTAGCTGCACATTCTATGTAGTACGCACGGCTACAGATCAAGCTATATATTTCCAGTATAAGCTGATCTCGCATTGTATAAGATTTCATCATAATGAAAGGTCAGTGTAAACTGGAAATGTATAGTTTGATGTGTAATCGTGTCTACTAAGCAGTTAATACGCAGAACTGCTTCGCTGGTCCAGTGGTTGCATGCGCTACTACTGAGCCTGAAGTCCTGAATTCGATTCTAGGGTCGGGCAAAGTGTTACTGGGATTATCCATCTGGAATTTCTCAGTAGCCGGCCGGAGTCTAGAATGTGCCCGGTTGATGGCAATAGGCTCACCCCCTATTACATTGGGCTTAAACATAACTGGCGAAATTTGGGTGTAGGTACTATAGGTAGGTACATCTCTACCTATCCTTTCCGGGGAATACAGCGTGAAGCTATGATGTACTACTAGCAAGTAGGCAGAGGTGACTACTCCTTACAGCAAACTTAAAACCTTAGCATAATCAGCCTGTATAGTTCCCACTGCTGGGACAATGACCTCTCTGTGAGAGTTACAAGTTTGTTAGGGAGAGAGGGGTACAGTGGATCACTTTTTTTTGTAAGCGGTTCAAATGAGTAAATATACAATAAATTAAAAAAAAAAATCCGGCTTTATTTGATAGAACGGGATGTTGGCTACCGAAATCTATTTCAACTTTAGCAATAACATCAACAGTTTTCTGGCAGTAAACGTTTTTTTAAAACTTGGGAAATGATCCACTGTACCCCACATCTGGGTTACACTGGATCTTCATGTGGGGTACTGTGGGTCGTAGTGGGGTATAGTGAATCAACACATGGAATTACCATGCTTTTTTTAATGGGTTACAGTAAACTGTTTCAATATAAATATGAAATGAAAGATTAATTTGTTTAATCAATACTTTTAATCAAAATTATCTTATTCTTAATCACAATCATTCTCAAAACTTAAAAAAAAACCTTCTCATATCTTTGCAAAGTTGTGTACGGAATATTTTTTAGTGCAGCACTTTTCCTAATTTTATTTCTTTCCAAAATGAGATCGATCGCATCCTTCATCTGTTCCCGACTCACGAGACCAATATTAGTTTTTCTTGTGCGGTTCCGGCTCATGTTGTTAGTCTGAAACAATTACTTACCAAATTAAGTTAGGTATGTAATAGCAGTATGGGGCACAGTGGGCCGCAGTTCACTGTACCCCAGAGTGAAACAGTCCACTGTTCCCCATCACGCCATATTTGAAAATGAATCACATTTTTACGATTAACTTAACCTAAACGACTAGCGCACTGCTTTATTTTGAGAGCTTAATAAATCATTATTTAGGAAATGTAATCATATTAACACAATATCAAATAGTTTTTAGTGTAGAACATTCAATTAATACCGCTAAAAAAATAGATTTAGTACTTACTGGCGGCGAAATGCCGGCTAAACGTGTTTCCACAGCGAGAGCGTCTAGGGCACTGGCGGTCGGGAGGGGAACTATCAGAAGGTCCGTTTCATCGGTTTGCGGTATGTGTGTAACAAATAGACAAGGAGTTATATAAGTTGATTCACTGTGCCCCACGATCCACTGTACCCCCCTCTCCCTATCAGTTCTTCTTTAGAAACTATCACCGTCTAATAAATACCACGAAGTAACCTCAAGCAGTATTTCCTTTCCTGTGGACTCCGGTCACCAGTCCAAGATCGCGAGTAACCCACATATCTCTGGCTTAAGATTGCTAAATGCTCATTCAATGGTTTTCTAACAAAAATGGGTGCATTAACGTAAACATCATTTTTATTTATAAACTATTATCTTCCAGAGATTCGAACGGAGACAGACAATTGCTGACGTAGCAGAAAACACCGCTTATTGACTGTTCCAACTTGCCGTACTGGTGCACGCTCCAAATCACCTATTCCTCGGATATTAGCCGCTGTTAACGAAACACAGATCTTGATGTGTTTGTGACTGAATGGAAGATGATTCTGTCAGAATGTTTGGATTTTTGTGAGAAGAATAAATAAATTAGAAAATAAATAATAATAATCAGACTGTTAAATAAATTATATATCATGTTTAAATAGTGTAATTGGTTTCTGCCGTTCTATTTAAAATAAATAAATAAATAAATCAAACTATGCAAATAATGTTCCCAACAATTACAACAAAAGTGAACCGTTTAAAAATTATATAGGTATATAGTTAATTTATTTCTGAAAGTTTTGGTTTGTCGTGGTAAAAAACGCATGTTTGACATCGTACCGTCTCGACCAATGAGAGGCGAGCGCGCCAAAAAACGCAGTAATTAACCATTCAAAAATCAAGATGGAGGATGGGTGACGGTATCTCGGTGTTTACAGGCGAGTTTTTCGGACATGCAAAAAAATTTTTGAGTACAGTAGGTATTGTCAGCATTCTTGATCATGCTTAGAACCCTACTAAGTCTTACTATTATCATCTGCAAGGCAGGTCAAGTTAACAGTTGCATCGCACATGTTACAACATCGCTTTAAATTTCACTAGCTGTCTATTCATTAGAGTGTTTGTTTAGTGTTTGGGATCTGTGATGATGAACGTGGAGTGTAGTAAAGTGTAGTTAAAACCACAAAAACAATATAGTTTAGTTCAATCCTGTTATTTGATTGCTGCATATCGTCCAATCGAATACTCCGAATTAAACTTAGCTATTCTAATGTCAAAATGTTAAAGTGAACAGTCTGTTAGGATTTTGACTCGTATTTTCAGCGGTGTTTCGCCCTCTCATCAAAATATATCATAAACACAATTAAATAGATTGATTTAAAAAAAAATGTCAATCCTATATATCAAAAATTGGATCAGGATTGATGATTAATTTCGGGTGTATTTAGAGCAAGATTAAATCTAGCAAATCTAATTTGGACTAACGAAATTTCTCAAAATCTGAGATTTTTAGTTCACCACAGAGCGCAGCGCTCCGTCACCGGGCCAGATGTTGAACTATTCAGCTCACAACAGCGCCAGCGGCAGCACTTCGTCACCAGGCAAGATATTGTGTTATTAAATAGACCACAGCGCCGCCGGCGGCAACGCTCCATCACCAGCCTAGATGTTGTGCTATTTAGTTCACTACAGTGCTGGCGGCAGCGCTCCGTCACCAGACCAAATGTGCTATTTAGTTCACCACAACGCCTGCGGCAGCGCTCCGTCACCGGGCCAATATGTTGTGCTATTTAGTTCACCACTGCGCCGGTGGCAGCGCTCCGTCACCGGGCCAGATGATGTGCTATTTAGTTCGCCACAGCGCCGGTGGCAGCGCTCCTCCGTCACCGGGCCAGATGTTGTGCTATTTAGTTCACCACCGCGCCGGTGGCAGCGCTCCGTCACCGGGCCAGATGATGTGCTATTTAGTTCGCCACAGCGCCGGTGGCAGCGCTCCTCCGTCACCGGGCCAGATGTTGTGCTATTTAGTTCACCACTGCGCCGATGGCAGCGCTCCGTCACCGGGCCAGATGATGTGCTATTTAGTTCGCCACAGCGCTGGTGGCAGCGCTCCTCCTTCACCGGGCCAGATGATGTGCTATTTAGTTAACCACAGCGCCGGCGGAAGCGCTCCATCACCAGGCCAGATGTTGTGCTATTAGTTCACCACAGCGCCGGTGGCAGCGCTCCTCCGTCACCGGGCCAGATGATGTGTTATTTAGTTAACCAGAGCGCCGGCGGCAGCGCAGCGCTCCGTCACCAGGCCAGATGTTTTGCTATTTCGGGTTTAAGCCTCTACTGTCCATTTAGCCCGCGAGTAACAGCGTCGCTACTAATTATTATGTACAGTGCCCCCTGCCGTCAGTTTTTGTGACTACAATTTGTGAGACGATTTGATGTTGCTACTAAACGATTTTGACAGTTGAAGGATGTTGCAATAAGACATATTGTGAAACACGGTGAGGAACTTGCTTTTTAACATAATCATATCAATCTGCTTAGCCTTTTCCCAACTATGTTGGGGTCAGCTTCCAGTCTAACCGGATGTAACTGAATAATAGTATTTTTCATGGAGCAACTGCCTATCTGACCTCCACAACCCAATTACTGGGTAATACGATACCCCTTGGCAGTGATGTACAAGATACCATCAATAAAGTATCTGGAATACAAAATGCAAATGTCAGATACCAGAGGGCCAATTCTCGTCGTGAAAAACGTGTCGCAATGTCAGCCAGCGACAATCAAATGTCAAAAATGTAGGCAAACTCTATACAATTTTGACAGATTGAGACTGAGATGAGATTGCGAACGTTGTTATAAAAATACGGGAATTGCCCCTCAGATGCAAATAACTTTATGGAATGATATCCGAAATGCTAGATATAAAATACCTACGTATCTTTTGAATACTTTTTATAGTTAAATATAGATTTATTATTGTTTTATTATTTTAATGTGGTAATATTGATATTGGGTATTTATTTTAGTTTTTAATTAATCACAATACAAGAGGAGCTCGTGGCTAAGTAATAACAGCCGCACGGGTCGATCCATCAGGTTAAGCTACGCTTGCCGGGGTTGTCCGTGGATGGGTGACCATCTTTACATACCGAGACTCCTCTGTGCCTCGGAAAGCACGTTAAGCCGTTAGTCCCGGCTGTCATTCGTGGATGTTTGAAAGTCGTTACGGGTCGTCAGAAGCCCGAAAGTCTGACAATCATTCCTACCAAGGGGTATCGTATTTTCCAGTTAATGGGTTGTGGAGGTCAGATAGACAGTCGCTCCATGTAAAATAATGGTATTCAGCTGCATCCGGTTAGACTGGAAGCCGACCCCAACATAGTTGGGAAAAGGCTAGGCAGATTGATTGAATTAATCACAATACAACACACACACGTATGCATGTCACATCATTTAATTTTAATTAATTCTCTTAAATCTATTCTCTCCTTGTGTTAATTATTCAGATTATTCTAACCTTAGATTCTAGCGTATGGCACTCGTGGGTTGCAGCTGAAAATCAGCGTCAGGTGGTACACCTTGTGTTGTCATCTGACAATATGCTGAGCTGAGGCCCTTTTGGCATTACAATCTTTGTTTTATGTTTTTATAATTTTCAGGTGAATTTTTTTTTTTTTTTGCTGTAATGCCATTTAAACGCATTTTTCTTTCTTTCTTTCTTAGACTTCTGACTACCCGTAACGACTGTTGAAGATCTACAAATGACAGCCGGGACCAACGGCTATCTTACCGTAGCTGTGAGCCTATGGGGTTCAGTTGACATTCGAGCACACATTAATATGAACTCATGGGGTTCATAAGAGTATTAAAATGTGTTTGACGGCTAAACGTGCTTTTTGAGTCTTGCCACGGAAACGTCGTGATTATGTTAAAATCTGTTCACTATTTTCTTAAAACGTTGCAGGAAAACATGGTAAAGAAACGGTCATATCTTAGAATCAAAAACTTAAAATTTAAAATAAAAATAAAGCAGTAAAACACAAAACCCACTCTCACATTGCCACATACACACACGCACTCCCACACCCACAAACATGCACATGCACACACACACTCACCCACCCACTCACACACAGACACACACACACACACACACACACACACACACACACACACACACACACACACACACACTATTTTTAGTTCGCAGATTGTAAACTTTTGGTTATAAACTTAATTAGTAGATAAATTATTATAAGTTATGATTGTAACACTAGCTCGACATATTTATCTGGAAGGAACTGATTCCCAACATACAGCTCACGCTAGTTTGGGAAACAGGGCTTGCACATGAAATGTAAATACTTGTTGTTGCAATAAAGATTTTGTATTTGTAAAATTCGAAGACATGTGACATCCACCAACACGCAGTGCGCCTCCGTGGTAGATTACAGGTACGGCCTACTCCCTGTTACTGAGAGGAAGCCTGTGCCCCAGCAGTGGGAATATTAAGTATAGACTGATAATGATTCTACATAATAATGTCCTCATGACCGAATTTCTGTGCCTGGCTAACTAAACAGAGCTTGTGAAGCAGCTCGTCCGGGGCAGTGCTACCACCACACATCTCTGCCGCCAGCAACGTTGCTGTGTACCTGGTGTGAAGGTTATGTGTGTCGGTGTAGTTACACGCACGTGACACACTACAGCTGTGTGTCTGGGATGATAACGCGTCTGCGATGTTGATGGTGTTGTTGATGTCCACAGGTGACGGTGACGTCACGTGAGCCGTCAGCTTGTATGCCATCATCCTTATGACTCATGTGCTTCATAGCACTCATACCCTTTAAGGAGGATGCGCTGTGGTAGCCCGCGAAATTCAAATTTTCTTGCGTTTTATGCAATTTGCAGGTCACGAAATGTAACTTATAGAGATGTATTGATGATTTTCATGGTTAAAATTATATAAATGATGGGTTGGAAATGAAAGAAAATATTTAACATGACGGCAGATTTAATTTACGAAAGCGGAACAGTGTTACATCGACGCGAGGTTACAATCAAGGGAACTACAAGTTCATTTGACATATGTGTTTTTGACAGCTGACACATAGTACAGAGACAACGTTTAGTTTACAATTCTCAACAATAAATACATATGTTTTATTGCCGCGTATCATATTTTGATCAGGATACAACCTGACACGGACCTGCGAATTGCAAAAAACCCAAAAAAAATAGAATTTCGCGGGCTCCCACAGCGCTTAAGGCGCTTAAGGTGACGATAACCAACTTTTAATGATTTAAACTGTTAATGATTTGGAAAAAATGTTCATTCATTCTCTTAATAACTTCTTCTTCTTCTTCACTTCTCTCTTGACAGAGCGGTCGTGGTCACGATGAAATGTGTCCAATCGCAAGTGTAGTCATTGCCCACCTCATGATTTCTCTTCATCTGGTTCTGTTAGATGACAGTCTGGCGCATTCATTGACAGGGCCTCCAACCGCGGATAGTACTTGATCGGTCCACCTCATCGGTGACCTCCCGCGTGTCCTATTACCTTGCACTCTGCCCTGCACCACTAGACGCTCTATGGAGTCATTGTTCCGCCTGGAGACATGCATGATTTATTTTAAGACCATAGATTTTCTTGTAGGTTTTCTTGTAATCTATAGATATAGAACTATTTTCTGTATTTTTTTTTTTTTTAATTTTAGGCTCAGTAGTTTCGGAGATAAGGGGGAGGAATGATAAATTTTCTTCTACTTTCTTAAATAACTTTAATAAAATATATTTTAAAATTATAAAAAAAAATCTGTTTGAGAGCCTCACAGTAAGCCCTTTCATTTGATATGTCACACGGTACGGTTTGCAAAACCGTTATTTTTATTTTTATCATTTGCCCCCCAAATTCCCGTATATTCAAAATTGATTTATTTACGATACACGTCCGTATTTGGGTCGCAGACATTCATATTCATATGTGTACCAAATTTAAACCTAATTGGTCGATTAGATTCGGAGCAAATTGGCTGTGACAGACGTACAGACAGAAACACGAGTGATCCTATAAGGGTTCCGTTTTTCCTTTTGAAGTACGGAGCCCTAAAAAGGTCCATTGATTGAAAATTTACGTGGCTATGCCAAACAAGCGTATCCGGGTCACAAAGTAGTGTCATAAATCTAAGTATTAGTCACCAACACTCACCATTAATGACTGTTTAGTAACGAAAGCGATAATATTGGAAGCTATCAAATGTTCATGTGAGATCCGCGTTCGCCTAGACATCTATATTCCATAGGTAAACAAAAATAACCATAGACTTACAAAAGTATTACAGTGGGCATAGTGAAAACAGTAAAAAGTTGGAATGGTTGGTGGTGGTTGGTTGGTTGGTGGTTGGTATGGTTGGTGGTGGTTGGTTGGTATGATTGTTGGTATGTATATGGTACACCACGGACTATCTGCAGAATTATCTCTCCTTGTCCCCATACTCCATCCAAAGGTTGTCTGTAAAAGATAGCTTTTAGCGATAAGACCGCCCATTGTGTCACCCTATGTAAAATTTCAACATTCATACCTGTATTTTATGGTGTGCATAATAAAGAGTATTCTATTCTATTCTATGGACCAGGGAAAGAATTCAAAATGTAATCAAATTGATAGACGACTATCAAAAATTTCGGGAAGGCGACCAACAAATAGACAATACGATCACGCAAATAAATAAAAGATAGTATACCTTGTCGATAAGTGCGATGTATGCACGGCTACAGATCAAGCTATACAATTCCAGTATAAGCTGATTTCGCATTGTATAGGATTTCCTTACAATGAGAGGTCAGTGTAAACTGGAAATGTATAGCTTGATGTGTAGTCGTGTGTACAATTTGACGGTTTGACATAGATACATTATAAACTATCGAAAATTAATATGTCCTAATGTTGCATACATTGGAACGTATTAATTTTAGATATTTGGTATGCTAAGTAATAACAGCCGCACGGGTCGATCCATCAGGTTAAGCTACGCTTGCCGGGGTTGGTCCGTGGATGGGTGACCATCTTTACTTACCGAGACTCCTCCGTGCCTCGGAAAGTACGTTAAGCCGTTAGTCCCGGCTGTCATTCGTGGATCTTTGACAGTCGTTACGGGTCGTCAGAAGCCCGAAAGTCTAACAACCAGTCTTACCAAAGGGTATCGTATTACCCAGTTACTGGGTTAAGGAGGTCAGATAGGCAGTCGCTCCATATAAAACTGGTATTCAGCTGCATCCGGTTAGACTGGAAGCCGAACCCATCATAGTTGGGAAAAGGCTAGGCAGATTGATTGGTATGATTGATTGGTGTGGTATAGTCACAATTTATCGACAGTTTACAAGAAATTGGGATAAGGGCAGGCGAATAATGATGGTATTGTTTGGTTAAACTGTTATATAGAAAATAAAGACTGAATAACAGCTCAATTAAATTAACATTATACAAAAAAAAAAATATTGAAGTATAAATTAAAAATAAGATTTAAAATAATTACACTCGAGGAAAATTTAATTCTAACTGTAATGTAGACCTGCCTGATCGAGGTTTATGAAAACATTAGATTTAACAACGGCTTATTCCCAGGGGCTCCTAATCTATTGTTCTCCAAACAATTTATCACCATACATTGATTCCCTAGAGCTCCATAATTTTATTAGCTAAATAATAAAATACTAAAATTGTTCCCAGCGGCTCCAAACCAAATTGCGTAAGGTCAGCAAAACACAAATTGCTAACATTAATGTTATAATTTCGTGGTAAATAATTTCAGTACATAGGCAGTTGCAAATCAATCATATACTAAGTATGTACTTATACATGTAAAATTTAAAAAATAGTCTCACATGGCACTTTCTGTCTTCATCACAAATTGACTCTATGGCAATGGCGCAAGGTCGACTATCCTATTTTGCTATTGTAGATGGACAGCGCGGTAGGGACGGGAGGTTCGACATTGTCGCATTACTCCGGCAATTTGTTTGTTAAATCATAAATTAATTTTGTTGTAAATATTTTTTATTGTGCAATTTGTACTTTAAAATTTTTGGAGCTCGTGGGAAAGATTTTATTTATTTTTTAATATAAGTATTGCTTTTTGGAGCGCCTAGGAATAAGCCTTGTCAACAGTCAAAAAAGAATTTCAAAAGCTTAGCTTTCATATAGCATAGCAACTACTATAGTCCATTCCTACGTACAAAGAAAAGAATGCCCTACCACAGGAAATGGCAATTTTTTGCCACCTCCATCTTTTGTCAAATGCTGTCCCTTTTCATTGAATTACTATTAAATGGTTTACCTGTGAAGTAGAAATGTGCCAGGAGATGAATAGTATTGATTGATTCTCTCTGCTGATGACAATAAAGGAAACGGTGTGAAGAATGCCGCCATTTCTGTTGTTATTCCTTATGTTGCTCGTATAAGTAGCATCCGGGAATCTGTATTTGTGCCCCGTTGATGGCAATAGGCTCGCCCCCTATTACATGGGACTTAAATAAAACGTATCGTTTTGCATCCTCGTCAAAAAGGGTGTGGTATAGACCATCAAACCGAACAACTTTTTCCATGGCACCAACATCGTAATCGCGAAAAAATAATCAGCCGTCCCATAAATTTGCGTCGAGTAGGTATTGAAGTTTTCTATGGGACATTTGAATTTTTTTTTTTGCCATTACGATATTGGTCCCATGGAAAAAGTTGTCCGGTTTGATGTTCTGTATCACACCCTGAAGTTTGACGAGGATGCAAACTGACATGTTGTATAACTGTGCGAAAGTGTACTATAGGTACAGCTCTGCCTAGCCCTCAGCTGCTCCTAACATTAATTAATTTATGTTCGCATAACTCGACAAAATATATGGCTGATTCTGTTTTGCGATTTCCCCGTTGTAATAGTTGTCCGTATTTTGAGATCCTTTTCAGGTTTCGAGTTAAGAGAAATTTTGCTGATTTTGCTGATTTACGTGAATTTACAGACGTGATTTTAGATATAAAATACTGTATAAGTTTTAATACACAACATGAAATATCATTTCAATTATAATGATCTAATGAATGAGCAACATTTTTATTTTTATTATTTAATTTTGATTAGTCGACCTAAAACCAGTAACTGTTTTGTGAATGTTTGCTGTAAGAGGTTTAGAACTCAGTCCAAATAAAAAACCAAGACATAGCGCTGCGAACAATCAGTGAAACATGCGCAAAACTACACCTCGCTCTATGCATACACACTCACACGCTCACATTTACACCCAACTACAACTAAACTACACCTCACTAAGTGCACACATGTTTACGAAACCGGCCTCACGTCTTGTTATGCGCTATGTCTTGGTTTTAATTTGGTCTGAGGTTCAGAATGTCACATTTTTATGAATCGTTTTGACGTCTAAAGGGTATGAAAAAATTAAAATGTGTAAGTCGTCTATTCAATGTATTATACGTATTACTTTTTACCACTTTTATATAAAATTTTTGAGTAAAAACTAAAAACATATTTAACTTAGTCAAATTTTAGAGAAAATGGACAAATAGCTTTTGATTTCGGATACTTGCGCACCTCTCGTTCATAAAATTAAAACAACAGAAATAAACCTCCGTTCAAAATCAATCCATTTCCTGACAAAAAAAGCAAAAAAAAAAATTGGCAATAAAAATCTTTTAAAACAACCTAAATCTCGCATCAGAATACTCGACGCAAAATAAATAAGTACCTAGCTCATTCATTAGATCATAACTGAAATGATCTTTCATGTTGTGCATTAAAACGTATAGAAATACAGTATTTTATCTGTAAAATCACGTAAATTAATGAAATCGGCAATATTTCGTATAAGGCGGCCTCTTAAGCATTTCAATAACACATTGTAGAAGAAAAGAATAGAATAGAATACTCTTTAATAGGCACACCAATGAAAGATTCTGAAATTAAATTTTTCACAAAAATCAATCTGCCTAGCCTTTTCCCAACTATGTTGGGGTCGGTATCCAATCTCACCGGATGCAGCTGAATACCAGTATTTGACATGAAGCGACTGCATAATCTAACTTCCAGAACCCATTTATACACGGATAGCACGATATCCTTTAGAAGACTGGTTGTCAGACTTTTAGGCTTCTGACGACCCGTAACGACTGTCAAAGATCTACGAATGACAGCCGGGACCAACGGCTTAAATTCACGCGAACAAAGTCACAGACCAAACACATGTCTTCACAAACCTAGTGATTCAATTATAATAATATTGAATGTTATCAGGAGGGACACACAAAATAGACATGTTCACTTTTATTTTGTTTTCCAACATGGCGGCTCATTTAGTGAGTATTGTTGAGTCGGCCATGTTTTTTTAGGTGTTTACTAGCGGGTAACATGGACTTTTTAGTACAACATGCAAAGAAGGTTTTTTTATTGGATTGTATGTTTAATAATAATCTTAAGCCTAAGTGTCCTTTTGTTTTGTATTTATTTGTATAGTTAGTTAGTTAGTCATTTACGTTAAAAAATATTTCTACTGTTTGATAAGTTTGTTGAATAAATAAATCTTAAACAATAAAAACTCATTAAATTTATTTTTAAAAGCAATTCCAAATGTACGAAACAATCCATCCATATATGTTTTAACAAATTTGTTTTTAATTAACGAAAATACTTTTACTTATAGCTATGTATAATTAGTTAGTAGGTACGGTCAGCAATAGAAGTCAGTTAACACTGCTACTTTTTGACATCATCTAATCTAAATGAACACAAAATTATATGATAACCTGCTTATATATAACCTGATATTTCATTTATTAGATAAAAGTTAATTTTCTTTCAAACTCAAATTCAAAGCATTTATTTCAAATAAACCAATTACAGGCACTTTTGAATTGTCAATGGGTCGGTCAGTCAGAAAGATGAAGCTAGTTGCCCATTCCAAAGCGTAGTAGATCCCTATGGAGATGAATGGGCAAGAAACTCCACGGACACTCTTTTAAATCATAATATTTTTACAAAATATTGGTTACATCGTTCATGTTGAAAATATACATGTGAGAACAATGTAGAAAGACGTGCACGTTAAAAAGCATCCGTAATAAAAAGATAAAAATTACAACAACTAAATTAAATATTAAAATTAAAAATAAGCCATGGCAGCTAAGAGACGACAAGTCCCAACTGACGGCGCCCGTTCACGAACATGAAGCATGGATCAGCACCAATTAGCTCAACCATTTTGAACGGAACTTAATGATCCAACACACACGCCACCACCAGCGAGACATTTGAGTGAGCATGACATACTCACAACCGCCAGGGCACACTCAAGTCAGTGAAAGACGTACCCAGTAAAAGGTAGCTCAATAGTAGCTACATAGTGCTCACACATGTGCTATGCAATTATATAATACTAAGAGATTGAATTTAAACAATGCAAAGAAAGTTTTCTCTCATCTTCAGCAGCTCCAACAATATTTCCGAATGCTAATCAATTAATTAATGAAAATCTTTAAAATTTACATCTGTTCCGATTTTAATGAAGTATTTTTCTCATTAATTAAGATTTAGAAAACTCAACTGTTAATCGACTTTTGTTGCTGACTGTACAGTCACTTGCACTTCCGTGGAAACAATTATTATTTAAGTTTGACAAAACCTTTATTTACTCATAGGGTCAGTAAAAGTACTTTCCGTTGTTTAAGAGTTATACTGTGACCTGCGGTTGACCGTACAAAACGTCAACGTCAGCGCGCGAGCTCCGAGGCATCGGGGGGCTGAGGAAGCGCACATACCATCCTCATAGTACCAAGAGTTTGTAGGCAATATAACGAATTTGCTAAAACTACTATATATAAAAAATGTTTAATAATAGGTCTTTACCTATGAAATTGCCGTTTTGTATGAAAAAATTTAAACGAATTTTTTTCATGCATTTTTAATTTGTATTAATCGAAGTAATCACCCATGCAATCAATGCATCTTTGCCAACGCAGTGGCAGTTTATTGATGCCCTTCTTAAAGAAATCAGCTGGACGGGAGGCAACAAATTCTTCAAAGGCATTTTGTACTGCCTCTCGGGTATTGAATTTTTTTCCCGCCAAGAAGTTATCCAAATTCTGGAAAAAGTAGTAGTCTGTAGGCGCAAGGTCTGGTGAGTAGGACGGATGACGGAGAGCTTCCAACCCCACCCCAGTTCTTGCAACTTGGAGACCGTCTGCTGTACAGTATGAGGTCGCGCGTTGTCGTGCAGGAGCAGCGGAGACGAGCGATTGACCAATGCTGGTTGGAGATGTGCCAGCTTCTCCATCATTGTGTTCAGTTCTTCACAGTACACATCTGAAGTAATGCTCACCCCGTTTGGTAAGAAGCTGTGATGAATCACACCGGCGCTAGACCACCAAACAGTGACCATCACTTTTCTAGGGGTAAGTTTTCGTTTAGGGCATTGTTTAGGTGCTGAACCAGGATCCAACCAACTTGCTGAGTACTTGTGGTTATCAAACAGAATCCATTTTTCATCGCAGGTAACAATGCGGTTCAAAATTCCTTCATTTGTGTGTCTGTTGAGCAGTGCAAGGCACGTCTCGACGCGTACTTCGCGCTGGCGATCATTGAGTTCGTGGGGTACCCATTTGTCAAGCTTTTTTACCTTGCCAATTTGACGCAAATGGACCAATATTGTTTTGACGCTAACGTCGAAAGCTGCTGCTAATTCAGCCGTAGATTGTGTATTATCAGCTTCCACAATCGCCTTTAATTCGTCATTGTCGACCAAAGTCTTCGGACGACCGCGAGGTTCATTTTTCAGGTCGAAATTTCCAGAACGGAAGCGAGCAAACCAATAACAAGTGGTGCGTTGGTTTGTAGTGTTAGCTCCGTAAACGTCGTTGATGTTGCGTGCCGCTTGTGCCGCGTTGCTGCCACGACGGTACTCATATTCCATAATTACTCGAATTTTTAACGTATCCATGATGACGAAAAAGATTGAAATGCGATGAAAATGTAACACTAATCAATAAACAAATGACTACTTTTGGAAAAAAAAAATCCATGTTTTTAAAATAAAATTAATTTGAAATTAGAATTCTTAGCCAAACAAAAATTATTTTGATTTGAAATGGCCAGTACTGCAGAACGGCAATTTCATAGGTAAAGACCATAGATATAATTTAGGTGTCTCTAAATGTTATATTTTAATTTCTTATGTCTATTGTCCTTTAAAATCCTCCTTGTCCTTTAAAGTCCTTTGTGCAATAAATAAATAAATAAAAACTTTTAAAATGTATTAATTTTTCTCCAAATTTTACTTATTATTAATATTTTAACTTTGCTAGCTAAGTTGTTAACATTATTGTGGATTCTGTGGTCTTCTATAAGTGAAGCAGTAAGTACACCAACTTAATACCTGATGTTCCCTTTATTTATGTGTCATGTATTGTGTACATCTTTTGTTGATTATCATAAATAAATAAATAAATAGAATTATTTCATAAGTAATTAACTGCGCGGTGCATAACATAATATCGACTATAGCACAACTCTAGCTCATTACGTCAATATTCCTTAAGATTCCTCGGAGCTCGCGCGCGGACTGTAGGTATATTTATGTTCACACAACTCGACTACATCTAGCCCGGCTAAAACAGCTGTTATTATTTTCGCGTGTTCAGAGTTGGTCCCGTAGAAAAAGTTGTTCATAATGATGAGTTCAATGACCCCTTGGGAGGTTTTCAGTTAATAATAATTTCTTAAAAATAGGTCATATTAAACGATATGTCACTATATTTAAGCGATATCCGAACTTTGTTATAAAGAATTCTATAAGAAAACCAAACTTCACATTGCAATAGGGATGTTGCCTGGGTAAAAAAAAAAGAAATTCTATTTAGTCCGTCAGTCAGATAATAAAAAAATATTAGACACGTATTTTTTGCTTTATCATATTAATAGAAAATAACTTAGATAACACGCATTAAAGTTGGGGAGTGGGGGCTCGCTACGTCACTTCTACGTATAAAATCTAGCAAGGCGTGACATCATGTGTCCAGCCGTACAATTCATATCATTTTACGTAAAATAAGCAGTTATGTACCGCGTGCGCAATTTACTTCAGTTCGCGATCGGTCTTCGCCGCGTACTCACTATAATAATATCAAGCATTTAGATATACAAAAATCATTATATCATAAGTGATCACTGTATCAATTAGCTAATAATAATCTATCTGTTAACGCCATTACTTTCTTTAGTTTTATATTTCATGCCTAATTACTGGCAACTCTAATTAATTAGTATCTGTGTAACATAAAGTTCCTTCCGCTTTCCTTCTCCCTTCCACAACCCTTATAATGCCTAAGTGAGAGCGAGAAGGAAGATCCGCAATGGCGCGCATACGCTGCCGCCAAGAAGATCCGCCAGTTCTCAACCAACATCGACGCCTGTGGGTAAAATTAATCCCAAGTCGAAAAAAGGACTCATATTTTCACCGCGAAGAACGAAGATTGCTATTGAACAGTGCAAGTGCGTGTATGTGTGTTGTGGAAAGTGCAGATTCTCGTCCGTACGTGATATCCTGGACGCGCCAGCCACGTGGCTAAGGAAACCCTTCCCGTCGTGTCGCCATAGCTCACCAGGCAGGTACCATCATCATTTTCCCACACCACCAAAACACCTACTTGTGTCACCGAACCGCCCCTCATACAGTCCACTAAGAAAATTTCGATTTTCACCCCAAGGCTTTAGGCCGCCGCAACACTATCATTAAACCTATCATTATAAACTATATCACTTCTTATCATTTATAGTTGTCCCGTACATCACGCCACATTTTAACTCAATGTATCACCGCAATCTTTTGATTGCGTAAAAAAAGAAAAAATACGTGTCCAATATTTTTTACTAAACTACGTGACGGACAAAAGAAAAAAAATTGTCATCATCCCTATTATTTTATATTAAGCGGCTGGTCAATAGAAAGAAAGAAAATACGTTTATTTGCGGTAAACATGACGCAAAGGACAACAAAATAAAATAAACAATGTAAAAAGCAAGTTTTGGGGAAAATATAATACAGACGGAGCCATAAATTAAACGGATTCCACTGTATTTCAATGACACCTCGTAATATATTAATGGGATCAATATGATACGCGGCTCTAACAAATATGTATTTACATAATTTTAACCACAAAAATCATCAATACATCTTCCTAAGTTAGATTTCCTGCGGATTGGTCTGATTTCGGAAATTAGACGAATACGCAGGAAATCTAACTTAGAGTGAATTCGACCAAACATTTATACCAAGCATAAGTCTTATTCTTCGATTAAATTTTGAATTTTTGACAGTTTCTCCAAACAAAAACTGTCAGTCGTCAATTTTATTCCACGAATAAAAGATATCCGACTTTGGTCAAATTAGCCCTTAGGGTGAATTCGACCAAACTTTTATACCCAGTATAAGTCTAAATCTTCGAATAAATTTTGAATTTTTGACAGTTTCTCCATACATAAACTGTCAGTCGTCAATTTTATTCCACGGATAAAAGATATTCGACTTTGGTCAAATTAGCCCTTAGAAACTAACTGACTAAACTTGACAAGTATGGCATAAGAGGAAACGTCCTTAATCTTGTAAAATCATATCTAAGCGAACGTGAACAATACACGGAAATATCTAGGATATGTATAAAAAACAAACGCGAAAAGAAATACTTTTCTGAATACAGAGAAGTCAAACACGGCGTACCTCAGGGTGGAGTGCTAAGTTCTCTTTTATTCCTGCTCTATATAAACGACTTACCGCGGCACATTAAAGACCCAATGATTTTGTTTGCTGATGACAGCACCGCATTAATCAGCTGTTCTGATGCAAATAAATATGAACAGGACATAAATAGTACACTCAGGGACATTGTGAATTGGCTTGACGACAATAAATTAGTAATTAATTTAGGGAAGACTAACATAATACATTTTTATCAGCGGACATCAATACCAAATTTTAATATTGAATTGAATAAAACTAAAATAGACCAAGTACAAAAAGCAAAATTTTTAGGCATAGTTATTGACAGTAAAATGACGTGGAAACCTCAAGTGGAAGAGGTATGTAAAAAATTGAGCATATCTTCTTATGTCCTATTCAATTTGGCTAAGAAAGTTAACATCAGCACAACTTTGATTGCATACCATGGTCTCGTAGCTTCCATTCTGAGATACGGTATAATTTTCTGGGGAAATTCTTGCCTGCGGGAACAAGTATTCAAAGCACAAAAACGTTGTTTAAGGTCTATGTTAAATATGAAAACGACTGATAGTTGTGTCCCAGTGTTTAAGTCCTTGAAGCTGTTAACATTTCCAGCAATGTATATTTTAGAAATTGCATTATTTGTTAAACGTAACATGCATCTTTTTACTACAGTATCAAAAAGTAGTAAAAGACCAATCAGAAGCCAGTACAAAAATCTTTTACGAGTTGAGAGTTGCAATACGGCTTTACATAAAAAAAATATTATTAGTATGGGACCTACAATATATAATAAAATACCTGACATAATAAAAGATGACACAATACGCAATTTTAAAATTAAGTTGACAGCATTATTGATTGAAAAATGTTACTACTCGATTAACGATTACCTAAATGACAATGACTTAAATAAATTCTAAAGTAAATTTCTAATTTAAGATAATTGTAATACTTATATGCAATTTAATGACATACCAACTTATTTGTTTTATTTTATTTAATTAATTGTTTGCTTTAATGGTACCTGATTTGACATGTAATTCGTAATTTTGTATTTTTTATTTTGACACTATTCTTTTTTAAATTATCAACGAATTTAATGTTTTAATTTTAATTAATTAATGTTTGCATGCCTAATTTAAGGTAGGTTGTACAGGGATCACAATTGTTTTTTTAATACCTTATGTCATGTACCTACAATCTATGCAAATAAATAAACTTTACTTTACTTTACTTTACTTTAAAAAGAAAGATGTATTGATGATTTTTGTGGTTAAAATTATGTAAATACATATTTGTTATAGCCGCGTATCATATTTTTATCAACATACAACCTGACACTGACCTGCAAATTGCAAAAAACTTAAGAAAATATGAATTTCGCGGGCTACTACTGCGCAATCACCTTAAAAATCTTCAAACCAATTCACAATAAATTATTCCTCTCTTGTCCACATTGCTCTCCTACACTGCCCCGCGTATATTTATCCAGTCGCTACTCGCTACGATATCCAGACTGGGACAGGCGACAGACTGCTGCCGCGTCGCATTAGATGGCTTCATACACCTTGTAGGAGGCTCTAAGTAACATAATCATCACATCTATATTCTCCGCAGGTAGGCAGAAAAGTATAATTCATTTAAATTTATTTAGGTATATCGGACAACAATAAAGTCCATTTTTAACCGACGAAACAAAAAGGAGGAGGATCTCAATTCGACACATATTTTATTTTATAATTTTTTTTTATTTATGACCACGCATAACTTTTTACAGAATCGTCAGATTTGAAAAAAAAATGTTTCATTCGAGAGGGTCCTCAAAGTTGGTCTCTTAATAAATTGATCAACTTTGCTTTGGTAGTTTTTGAGTTAGCTTCAATAAGACGTATTTTTTCCCCACTTGTATATGGATGATGTTCTAGTTTCTTTTGCAGGTAGTGGTATTAGAATTTGTGTGGGGTAGGTACCACAACTAAAAAGTGAAAAGCAAAAACTTTTTACAAAAAAATACAACCAACTTCCAAAAACAACACTACAAAGTGAAAAATAACTTTAATTTCGGAAGTCGGTGGCAAAAAACGAAAATACATTTAACCAGACACCGACTTCCGAAATTAAAATTATTTTTCACTTTGTAGTGTTGTTTTTGGAAGTCGGTTGTATTTTTTTTGTAAACAGTTTTTTGTTAGTAAAACATCTTCTAGATTTTAGTTGTACACAAATAAGGAGAAGAACATTAGGTGGCAGAATGTGCAGAGAACGATAAAACAGGGAATAAGCTAAAAATTCAAATTCAAATTCAAATTCTTTATTGCATTCATGTGTACATTCAGTTGTTACATATATGTAAGTAAGTTCCAACATGAAACCCGGTTAGGGCACGGCAACATAATAGATTTTAACAAAACAAGCATCCAGTCAGTAGGTATACTGGATTGCGAGTTTGTTAAGCAAATATAATATAAGTAAAACCACACCACCCTAAAAATAAACACCCTTCACCCTTCTAAATTACTGTATCGGGACAACCTTCTGGAATCTGCTGTTGGCTGTCAACAAGGTGACCCCCTCGGGCCAGTGATTTTTAGTTTAGTTATTCACCCAATTATTCGACAGCTAAATTCCAAATTTAACGTTTGGTATCTTGATGACGGAACCTTGGGAGGCGATGTAGAAACTGTTTTAAATGACCTTCAATTCTTAAAAAATGAACTTTATTCCATTGGCCTTGATCTCAACCTTTCGAAATGTGAACTGTTCTTAGCGGACGGTACCGACAGACATCTAACACTTCCCAAATTTAACGCAATAGCCCCGGAAATCAAAATTATTGAAAAAAACTCTCTTCGTCTCCTTGGGTCTCCTATCTATGAAAATTCTTTTCCTGTTTTTATTGAAGAAAAAATTCAAAATTTCAATGACGTTTCGGATAGATTGTTCCAAATTAACATGCACTCGGCCATAACATTAATCCGTTACTGCTGTTTCGGCCCTAAATTAACATATTTCCTTCGTGCTTCCCATTTATGGAAGCACACTCACCTTTTAGATAAAATTGACAAAATTATCCGACAAACTTTAACTTCGATCTTAAATGTGGCCATGGACGACCGCGCTTGGGCACAAGCTACTCTCCCCATTCGTATGGGAGGCCTCGGCGTCCGCAAAATTTCTAGTATTAGTTTACCGGCATTCATATCTTCGGTCCACGGCACAGATAAATTAATCAGGAAAATCTTAGCCTCCACACTGGTTAATTTTGATGTGCCTTGTTTCACCGAGGCTATAGATGCCTGGAGACTCGCTTGCCCGAATTCAGACCCACCCGACAATCCATTTTCCCAGAGACGGTGGGATGAGCCGCTCTGCAGAGTAGTACAGAACAATTTACTTGACACATCTGCTACTACTGCGGAGCGTGCGCGTCTGCTGGCTGTGGGTAAGTGGGAGTCGGGTCTGTGGCTTCATGCACTACCGTCGTCGAACATAGGCACTTTGTTCGACGACACTACTTTCCGCCTCGCTGCTTCCCTGCGACTAGGAGCTCCTTCTTGTTCTCCTCATCGCTGTCACTGTGGCGAAGTTGTCAACAGCCTCGGACACCACGGCCTGTCTTGCAGCCGAAGTGCGGGTCGCTTAGCACGGCACGCGAACATCAATGACATCATCCGACGAGCCCTTGTCACCGTCGGCGTTCCAGCTGTATTAGAACCCAATGGCTTGGCACGCGACGATGGCAAGAGACCGGACGGCATGTCTTTATTTCCATGGAAGTTGGGAAGGCCTTTAGTGTGGGACGCAACGTGTGTCGATACTCTTGCGCCATCCCATCTTCCTGGCTCTGCGTGCTGTGCTGGCACTGCTGCTGCCGCTGCGGAAAACCTCAAGCGGTGGAAGTATAATAACCTTATCGGTAATTATATTTTTGAGCCGTTTGGGGTTGAAACCCTTGGGCCGTGGGGTCCGAGTGCACATAGTTTGTTCAACGAAATCTCCAAGCGGCTGGTTGACACTTGCCGTGATCCAAGGGCTGGCTTTTACCTTGGCCAGCGGCTTAGCATTGCCATACAACGTGGCAATGCCGCCAGTCTCTTGGGTACTTTACCAGTCGACAGCGATGCGGAGGAATTTTTCGACGCCATATTTTAGTTTTTTAATAGTTTTAGTTATGTTACCTTTTAGTAAAATAATGTTTTTAGATATTATTTAATGTTTTTAAAAATAAATAATAATAATATAAGTAATATAATTAGTAAGGTTATTAAAATATTTTATTTACGTGTATTAATTATTATATTTTATTAATTTGTATCAGTTATTAAAATTAAATAAATAATATCGTTAATTTGTATGAATATTTATTAATTTATATTCTCTATTAAATTTATAGTTTATTAATTTGTATGAATTACTATATTTTATTTATTTATATTCTCTTTCTCTATTTTTTTTTTTTTTTTTTGTAATTATCTATCTATCATTTTCACTATTTTATTCTAAGTATTCTGCGACCGAGTAAAAGCATTTTTGTGTTAGATATTCTTTTAATTTTCTGTTAAATGTATTGAATTTGGGTTCTTCTTTAATTTGTTCCGGTAATTTGTTGAAAATTTTTACTGCCATGTAGTATGGGCTATGGTAAAGCATTTTAATCCGAGATTGTGGAAGATATAATCTATTTTTATGGCGTGTGTTTACGTTATGCAAGTGTTTAGTTTTGGGGAAAATGTTGCTATTTTTAAATACAAATATGCAAAGGTCCTGTATGTATATAGAAGGTAAAGTTAGGAGTTTTAATTTAACAAAATATGGCCTACAGCTTTCAGTATTGTCAATGTGGGCCAGTATTCTAACACATTTTTTTTTGGATTATAAATACTTCGCTTGCGTTTACGCTGTTACCCCATAACATCACCCCATATCTTAGCCACGAGTTTGCGTAAGCGTAGTATGCCGATAGTGCCGTTTCTGTATTTGTGCTATGTTTAAGTTGAAACAAGGCGTACGTAAATTTAGATAATTTAGATTTAACTGTTTCTATGTGTTTTTTCCAATTGAGATGTGTGTCTATGTTTATACCGAGTAGGTTAAATGTAGTTACTAATTCTATAGGGGTGTCATTAAAAATTACATTATCGCTTAAGGGGGGGGCTACCGGACCATTCTCCCCACATAGTGCCTCAGAATCACAGCATGGAAGCCGTCAGTTCGGTTCTGAGCAAACATCTCCGATGCGCTACAGAAACGGAGCAGTTTCAACAGCGTCCTAAAAACATTGTTATATTGGATACATAAGACATCTAGCGATCTTTTGGTGTACTCGTAGCTGACCCATAGACCCCCCGTGTACAAATAATAATAATGGCGTATATCAATCTGCCTAGCCTTTTCCCAACTATGTTGGGCTTGGCGTCTAGTCTAACCGGATGCAGCTGAATACTAGTATTTAACATGGAGCGACTGCCTATCTGTTCTCCATAACTCATTAACTGGATAATACGATACCCCTTGGAAAGTCTGACAGACTTTCGGGCTTCTGACGACCCGTAACGACTGTCAAAGATCCACGAATGACAGCCGGGACCAACGGCTTAACGTGCTTTCCGAGGCACGCCTCCGTGCCTCGGAAAGCACGTTAAGCCGTCCGAGACTCCTCAGTCTCGGTATGTAAAGATGGACACCCATCCACGGACCGACCCCGGCAAGCATAACTTAACCTGATGGATCGACCCGTGCAGCTGTTATTACTAAGCCACGAGCTCCACTCCACAATAATGGCGTATAATGTTATGTTTTTTTTTTTTTATTAAAAAATATTTGGTAGGTTTTGAACCCGAAACCTGTTGCTCAAATAGCATGTTCTTCAACCGATAAGCGACAGACCCTATTATAAACAGAAATGATAGGTACTTACAGAAATTGAAAAAAAAAAACGTTTAAATGACAAAAATTGATCCCAAGAAAACACAATTAGCCGGTGAGAAATGAAAAGATCTGTGTAATTTTCCAAACTGGCCGTCAAAAAACGATGCTTTGCGATGACGACAAACATTTTTTTATAACTACAACTCAAAACCTACCTTAAATCATTGTTATCAAAGTACATTTTCAATTGCAATCACAGACTACATGCGAAAATATTTCGCTGTACATGCACAATTTAAATTGAACTCTATTTTTATTCGAAAGGGTCGATTTTCAATTGATAATGTTTGGTATGGACAAAATATTTGGGCCAGAAGGCCAATTAAAAAAATCCTGTGACTAAAAAGCCTGGATTCAGTTGAAACTACAATGTTTGCTCCAGGGTTTGTCTGTTGACGTTAAAAATTAAATACTCTCGGTAACAATTTGACTTTGAGAGCGCCTTAATTATGTAGCAATTCGTACAAAGAAAATAAGAAAGAAATATAAATAAAATACGTTTATTTTCGGCAAATATGACGCAAGAAAGAACACAAAACTTATAAAGAACAAGTTGGAGGAAAATATGCGTCACATCCACGCGAAACGGACAATGCTCAGCATAATGTTGCGACTCGCTTAGCATAATGCTGCGGGACAGAGCCAGCATTGGTTTCCAGCGACAGCCAGCTTTGACGTTTTGACGACAACCGGCGCAGCATCTACATATAATAATATGGTGACTGGTAATTAGTGACCGATACTTAAACACACATCACAACAACACAACATCTAGTTTTAAGGACATATTTATAATTATCTATCTGTTCGACACAATTATGTGGTTATGAATAAAGATACTACTACTACTACACATAATTGTATATCATTGTTGTGATAACAAACAACTTTTACTGTGGGACCGAATCTAAAATTGCTAAAAAAAAATCTGCAGTTCCCTACATGTGTATTCGCATAACTCGTCTAAATGTAGGGAAAAGCTTTTTTTTTTTTTGGCGATTTCAGGTTTGGTCCCATAGTAAAAGTTGTTTGTTATCATGAGTATGTACAATCACGTGTTTATACAGGGTTATTGGTAAAACACCAACAACCTCTTAAGGGGTCATTGTACTCATCTTTATGAACAACTATTACTGATGCTCCCTAAATTTTGACGAGTTTGATGTAGATACCTAGATAAATGTACTGTACTGCAGATTTTTTTTCGCGATTTCAGGCTTGGTCTCAGAGTAAAAGTTGTTCATTATGATGAGTACATTGACCCCTAAAGAGGTTGTTGGTGTTTATAAAAATTAATTGCCGAATTTATATGAGCATGAATCATTCATCATATGCAGCCACAATAAAATACTATTAATATAAAAAAAAACATACCAGTTACTGAGAACCAGACTTGACACAAATATACAGACTTGGTCTATTCACGGGGTGCCTGCCGTTTTGCCAAAAAGATTTTGACAAAATTTCATTACCCAAACAAATTTTAGCAACTTTTTTTTATACCATTGCAATGTTTCGAATGATTTTAGTACGCATATTTTCATTTGGTCAAATTTTCACTTGGCAAAATATTACTAAGTATAATGTCATTATGGAATTTGGTCTTTAATCAAATGATTTATTACAGCAAACAATCTTCAGACAATAAACGTTTGGTGAAATGATTTGTTAAGACAAAAAATATTAAGGCAAAAATAAGATTTTTAGACATTTGACTTGCTGGTTAAATTTGATGTCTTTTGCGTGCTTCTTTGTAAGTTTTTGTGCTTGAATTTGTCTGAAACAAGTCAAATTTATGGTTACTTGATATTAGTTTATTTATGGAAGTAGTTAGAGTAGGTTAATTATTTTTAAAAAAAATGGTTAGGTTAGGTTAGGTTAAAACTGTGACCTCCTACGCACGAGCCGAGCGAGCGAAGCGAGCGGTACCGCGGTAGCGGCCGGCGAGTGCCAGACACGACTTGCATTAATAGAAAAAAATATATTGTTTCTGGTAGGTTATCCGGAACTCAACAATTTAGATTAGGTTAATTTCTTCTTTAAAAAAATGGGTAGGTTAGGTTAGGTTAAAACTGTGACCTCCTACGCACGAGCCGAGCGAGCGAAGCGAGCGGTGCCGCGGTAGCGGCCGGCGAGTGCCAGAAACGACTTGCATTAATAGAAAAAAGAGATTATTTTTAGTAGGTTACCCGGAACAGAATTATTTAGATTAGGTTAATTACTTATTTTAAAAAAATGGTTAGGTTAGGTTAGGTTAAAACACCTACTGTGCCAGGAACGACTACATTATATAGAAAAAGAAGAGCACACATTGAGCGCCATTTATGATTTACCTCCTACCCACTTAGTAGTTCACATTTTTGTCATTGGAAAGGGTGAATTGAGAACTGACGATACTAAATAAGTATTTGGCTTATTTGATTTTGGATAAAAACTGTTATTCCAAATGAAATATTTGACTAAATTAAAAATGTTAGAAGTACTAGTTGGTAAACAAGTTATAGTTTAAACGTTCATTTGCCAAACATTAGGTTTGCGTTACAACTTTTTGTGAATAGATTTTTTGCTAAGTAATAATTTGGCAATTGAAATTATGCGAAAATTTTTTTGGGAAAGATAAAGATAAAGACAAAGATCATTTTATTTGTCAAGTTTGGGAAGTGAAAATTTGTCAAATTCCTTTTGGTCAAACAAGGGAGACCCCTATTCACGGCATTCATAAGACCTGATGAGTCAGTCGGAACTCACCTAGTACCTACCATAAGTTTGACATACCGTATACAGGATCTGGGTTCGATTACAAGAGAAATTGTATATTTTGTCATTTCTTCCTGTCCGGATTGCGATCAAGGCGGTTGATCTCAACGAAGATTAGCCAAATACGCAGAAGATATTATAGTATACAAGTGAGTGCGCACACAGGTGCACTTCCCTCCCTCTCAAATTCGCGTTTGGCAAATCTTACCCAAAAATAGTAGTCCGCCATAATATTATTTGACGTAACACTTGCATCCACGAATAGTTTTGTATTTTTTTTTGTTTCACCAATTTCTATAAAGATATTTAACAAATGCAGTTACAAAGCCATAAAAAATCTTTTGGCTTTCTAAGAGAATTAAATGAGCTGTATAGTGGCCTATTGATGGCTGTCTAAGCCGTTGTACAGCCCACGTACAGCTCTTCTGTTAACAAGCTACTCTAACGCTCAGGGCTGATTAATTTAGAATTTTAAGAGCTGTAGAGCCGGCTGTAAAGCCCTTGCGCAGAAAGCAAAACAGCCTCTAGTTGTCAAAAACTCTGTTGTCCAGTGACTATACAGCCGTGTGTGCTACTTGGGCTAGTCTAAAAGATTAATAAAATAGCATGGTTGGATCAAGGTGGCTCTGGATGAGGCCCGGAAGGATTTGGGGGAGGTGTTTGCTCTGCAGTGGGAAAGTAGCTAAAAAAAAAGAAGAAGGAAAAATATAATATATATGACGGCGGAAGCGTGGGCATAGCGATAATAGGATCTTCGTCATCGTTTCTTGGTGCGGGTTCCATGAGGTAGGTAGGTGGGTACTCGGGCAAACCAGTAAAACGTAGATTTGTAGTACAAAATCACAGTCACGTTTATTTGGCGATTTACACTAGTTGTTGTTAACAGTAGTAAGGAACAAAGGGTTGTACGGTGAACGTGATAGTTTCGATCGTATGATCTGTACTCTGGCGTCAGCTACAGCAAAGTGAGTAGCATTTTCTTGATCGACTCTGTCCACGTGTAGGTATGGCGGGAAATTGAAGCGCCACCTCACGGCGTTCACTATACTAACCGATCAACCAATCAGAATTTAGTTACACAGTTTGGCCAATATTATAAAATCCACAGGTAGTGTAATTTTGATCATGTTGTCGTCTTGAAATCGCTTGCGACGACATATATTTTAGGCCCATGCAGACAAAGCTTTTTACCCTCAATTATACGCAGTTCAAGTAATGTAAATCTATTTAAAAAGAAACTTCAAGCTTTACTTATAGATAAGGCTTATTATTAATTTAAGGAGTACTTCGAAGACAAAATGTAACGCAATCATTGTTTAATTCATTAATATTAATCCAAAATTTAATTACCGTTGAAACAATTGTAATCGACTCAGTATAATTCTTAATTTAATCTAAATAATTATACTCTTATTAAATTTGGCCTTTTATTTTAATATCATGATGACTATTTGTAATGGTGCTGATCTATGCGTCATGTTCGTGAACGGGCGCCGTCAGTTGGGACTGGTCGTCTCTTAGCTGCCATGGCTTATTTTTAATTTTAATATTTAATTTACTTTTTAACGTGCACGTCTTTCTACATTGTTCTCACATGTATATTTTCAACATTAACGATGTAACCAATATTTTGTAAAAATATTATGATTTAAAAGAGTGTCCGTAGAGTTTCTTGCCCGTTCTTCTCCATAGGGATCTACTACGCTTTGGAATGGGCAACTAGCTTCATCTTTCTGACTTACCGACCCATTGACAATTCAAAAGTGCCTGTAATTGGTTTATTTGAAATAAATGCTTTGAGTTTGAGTTTGAGTTTGATTCACTATCAATTTATAAATCAGATTTTTAAAGATATGATATAATTATTTACATATTATGACACTATATAATAATTTGCATGCTAACATAAGCTGAATATAACCCATAATATGCGAATAAACTGATTGATTGATTGATTGAATAACGTACAAATCTCTAAAAATCCAACACTTTAAAAACGGATCGTTAATATTAACCAATGGTAAGCACACCTCTAGTTTAATCAACGATCCGTTTTAATATGAACCGGACTTGGTCCGCCATTTTGTAACAGACATACATGCACATCAATTTCTTACTGCACCATCATTTGGGACAAACTGAAGGCTTCAGATTCCTTAGGCTTGTATTAAAACATTGTTGAAATATATAAAATAGTAAGATGAACGGACGGACTCGCTAGCAAATTATAATTATAGCGATACGTTTGTAGGGGTCATAGAGTATTAAACAGAATCGACCCCCAATTATTTCCCATTATGATTTCTTAAACCTATCACAAGCAACTTCTTGCTTAAGGGGGATGCGCTAAAGTACTCCCGCGAAATTCCAATTTTCTAACGTTTTTTTGCAATTTGAAGGTCAGTGTCAGATTGTATGTTGATTAAAATATCATATTTATTCGCGGCCGTAACTAATATGTCTTTACAAAATTATCATCATTAGAATCAGCAATACAACTCACAAGTTAGAATTGACCTCAAACCTCATGATTTCATGAAATCGCTAGATTTGAGGTAAATTCTAACTTATAGAGTTGTATTGCTGATTCTAATGATTATAATACTGTAAAGCCATATTAGCTACGGCCGCGAATCATATTTTAATTAACATACAATCTGACACTGACCTGCAAATTGCAAAAAACGTAAGAAAATTTGAATTTCGCAGGCTACCTTAGCGCATCCGCCTTAATAGGTGTTCTCCAAAATTTGTTTGTTGTCAATATTCATTACAATAAAAGAAGCTAACAATTTTTTTTTAAAGAAACATTGTTGATACAATTTTGCCATTTAAATGAAAGTTCATTGTTGCCTCTGCTAAAGAAATCTTGGGGACGGGAATCGATGACTTCTAAGGCGTTTTTCAGCGTTTTTCCCAGGGCTCATTGTTAAGATCAACATTTCCAGAACGGAAGCGATCATACCAAAGACGCAACGTGCGTACACTTGCGTTACCTTGGTATTAATTATTTAGAGTTTTCTGCCGGTGGAGCTTCAAATATTCATTTTTTTTTTTGTTGTGTGTGTTTTGAGATATTTTTTATGACATGAAATTAGGTAACATTCAAGATGATAATGTCACAAAAAAAAACATTTGCAAAATACCCACTATAAAAAAAGATATGAATTTTTCAAGCTCTACCAGCAGAGAACTCTAAAAATTACAAAAACAAAAATGACTCGAAAACTACAAAAATCGCGGAACATACGTTAATTCAGATTTTTCTTTTTACGTCACTATTTGGACCACCCTGTATAAAAGATTAAAATTCATCGACCAAAAAATTAATGTGAAAACAAAAACGGAAACAAAACATTCAAAAGTAAGACAGCAATAATTTTAAAAGAAGTGTTTTTGTTTATAAAGTTTTTTTCAGCCATTCTTTAAAAGAAGGTTATCGACTGTAAGTTTTTATATAAAAAATTACATTATTTTTGTAATCCTTTTTTATTTCGAAAATATAATATCTTGTGTACCTACTTTAAAAGTTATTGCAATTTTAAAAGTGTGGTACTAAGTTTTGAAGGACAGTCCATCACCTTCCTGCCCTTATTCCATGGTACGTGGGGGCGGCGCAACACGTTTTCTTTTTCCATTCTCCCCTGTCAACCGTCACGATATCATTCACTCCCTTCTCTTTCATATCATTCTTCACACAATCCATCCATCTTTCCTTTGGCGTTCCTCTGCCTCTCCATCCATCAACATGTATATTCATCACTCTTTTAGTCACATGCGTTTCGTCCCTCCTCATCACATGCCCATACCAAGCCAAACGATTTCGTTTCAACATTTCTTACTTTATCCATTCTCGTCACTCCACACATCCATCTCAACATTCTCATCTCCGCTGCATGCAATCTTTTTTCATCCATCTTCATTACGTTTTGAAGACCAGTGTTAAGGAAAAAGCTAGGCAGATCATAAGATGGTTCTGATGAGAATAGCCGCCTCACAGTGGAACGAATGTATGGGACAGGTTGGACTTAGGCATTTCCGAGAAAAAAAGTCTAATTTTGAAAAACGAATAATGCCATCGTATTTAGCTATCAAATGCCTTCAAAACTTGTATTGACCAATTTCTTTCTATCTCACGTATTTCATGAGTTAAAGAATGTGAAATTTTACTATGAAAATGACTGTATTGAGCTCTCTGCCGCCTGATTCCGGCCTCGTTTCAAGTTGTGGGCTTTACTATCGTATTACGCATAGCAAAAGGTACATTTACTGCTAAGACACATGGTGCGCCAAACGTGCACCTTCTGACATATTATAGGGTGCCTTATTTTTTAACTGAATCGAGCTATGTCTCCTGAATCTGATCCTATTTCAAGTTGTGGCCTTTACTAGCATAATATATATACCAAGAGCTTCATTTAGTGCTAAGACACATGGTGCGCCAAACATGCACCTATGATGACCTTGTGATGTGTAGGTTGGACAGGCATTACCGAGAAAAAAAAGTCTAATTTTGAAAAACAAATAATGCCATCGTATTTAGTTACGAGTTACACACTCAAGTGATTCGAGTCTTGCGACATCGACCGCGGATAAACTTGATCGGGGCCTCATGTCACGTCTGTATGCTACTCGTTAGTCTATGACTGCAGACAGAAGCTTGACATAGTACGCGTTCCCTGCTCGATAGCCATTAGCGAGAGGCAAACGAATGCGATGCGTGATTCACGATATACCATAATAAGAGGCACAGGAACAAATCCGCTGAACGTTACATACTGTAAAACCGAGTCAGTTTGAACGGTGCTAATTAATAATTTATCTATTTTTAGGGTTCCGTACCAAAATGGCACAAAGGAACCCTTATGGTGCGACTCAGTCTGTCTGTCTGCCTGTCACAGCTGAATATCTTTTTTTTTTTGTGCTGACTTTCTATTTTTCGGTCATTTCTGTCGGGCAGGCAGGGTTTCTTCAATGCATCAATGCTATACAAAAAGCAACTTTAAGGTATAAAGGCTCTCGTCATCCCTCCCCGTCTCCCTCTAAGCCCCTTCTCACCACTCCTCCTCTCCCTCTAATCCTCGTCTCCCCTTCCCTCCCCTCTCACCTTCCTCTATCATCCCCCTCACCGACCCCTCTCACCCCCTCACCCATCCCATCCCCTCTCCCTCTCACCCCCTCACCACGTCACCTTCCCGCTAACCTACCCCTCCCCCTTTTACCCCCTCTCACACCCCCTTCACCACTTTCCCCTCCCTCTCTACCCTCGCCAACTCCTCCCCCTCTCACCCTCCTCTCCATACCCTCCCCACTCTCTACACCCTCCCCCTAATTACAACCTCCTATCCCTCTCCACCTCTTCCCGCTCTCCAATCAATCAGTCAAAGTCTCAACTTAATCTCTCTTCAATGAATCAGAGCTATACAAAAAGCAACTTTAAGGTGTAAAGACACTCGTCGCTCCCTCGTCTCACCCCTCCCCCTCTCCCTCTAACCCCCTCTCACCCTTCCTCCTCTCCCTCTAACCCCCTATCACCCATCTCTCCTTCCCAATTCTCACCACCCCCTCTCACCCCTTTCAACCCCCTCACCACCCCCTCTCACCCCTCACCCTCCCCATCGCCATCCCCCTTTTCCTCTTACCCCCCCCACCACAACCCCTTCCCGCTAACCACCCCCTTCACCGGTTTCCCCTCTCCCTTTACCCTCAACAACTCCTCTTCTCTCTCTCTTCCCCCTCTCCACCTCCTTCCCCCTCACACTCTCCTATCCCTCTCCTCCTCCCTTGATTATCCTCCCCTTCTCCCTCCTCACAACACCCTCCCCTTCCCCTTTCCCTCCTCACCACCCCCTCCCCTGCTCCCCTCACCCTATACCCTTCCCTCTGGAGGAAAAACTATGATACTTGCCGAGGCAAATATTTGTGCCAAGTTTCAAGTTAATTAACTAAAAAAAAACTTTTTTACAAAAAAATTCAACCGACTTCCAAAAACAACACAAAATGAAAAATAACTTTAATTTCGGAAGTCGGTGGCAAAAAACGAAAATACATTTAACACCGACACCGACTTCCGAAATTAAAGTTATTTTACACTTTGTAGTGTTGTTTTTGGAAGTCGGTTGTATTTTTTTGTAAAAAAGTTTTTATTTTTCACTTTTTAGTTGTGTACCTACCCCACACAAATTCTAATACCACTATCTGCAAAACAAACTAGAACATCATCCATATAAAAGTGGGGAAAAAATACGTATTATTGAAGCTAACTCAAAAACTACCGAAGCAAAGTTAATTAATTTTATATGGGATCAACTGTGATGTATACCCTCTCGAATAAAACAAAAAAAATTCAAATCGGTCTAGCCATCTTTGAGTAATCGGGGAACATACATAAAAAAAAAAAAAGGTTCCGACGAATTGAGAACCTCCTCCTTTTTGAAGTCGGTTAATGAAAAAGATATTTCATATAAACCATATTCCCTGTATTCACCCCCACAAGGGTGGAATTAAAAAAAACCGCTTGGGATATTTCCATAACTTGACTGAAAGATTATTACCACCAATTTTCGAGTGTCATTCCCCATAGTAAAACTTGCCCTGTAAAATTGACTACCCCACTTCTTCTTCACCCCCTTAGGGGTAGATTTTCGAAAAATCCTGGTACACGTTATTCTTAATTTTGATCTCAAGTATACTCGTAAATACTGAATTTCGAGTTAATCGGACCGCGCGTTAAAATTACTCCATACAAACTTTGACACCCCCTATATCCCTTTTTAGGGGGTAGTTTAGGTAAACTAAAAATGACAAACTTTATAATGTACTTAGATAAATATTCGTGCCAAGTTTCAAGTCTGTTAACTCAAGGAATAAGATTTTTCATACATACTTTGGACCCCCGTTTCACCCCCTGAGAGGGTGAGTTTTCAAAAATCCTTTCTTAGTGCACCCCTAGACCTCATAACGAACCTACTTAACAAATTTGGAATGTCTAGACCCAGCGGTTTGGGCTGTGCGTTGATATGTCAGTCAGTCAGTCAGTCAATCAGTCAGTCAGTTTCTTCTTTATTTAGATTATGATTGTTTACTGAATAACTGTATTATAAATTAGATTTATAAAAATAATTGACACGCTCTCAGAATTCATCGAAGAGGTTCTTGAATGAATACTGATATTTCTGGCCGTTTCGATTACTGACAAGTGGCATTTTTGAAAGAAAGACTTCAACTCTGAAAAAACTCTAAAAAAGAACGAGGAGAAAACATCAGACGTGGTGAAAAACTTTGATACGAGGCTTTCTAAGCGAGGACTACCACATTCCCTAGGCTTTTTCGAATCTGAATTCTGAAGAAGAAGCATCTCTGCATAAAGTTTTCTACCTCTCTTTTACCAATATTTACCTGTGCTGCTTGTATATCTTCGCGTACCTGGACTGTGAAGCAGGATCATCGCGCCTCGGAGCTGACGAGGCCTGTCGTCTGGCCTGGCCTGGTGCCAATTCAAGTTTCGTTTTTACTAACAATCTGAGAGTGTGATAGGTAGGGAGGTGTTATTTAAAAATATATTCTGTTTTTTTAACCTTTTTTTTCCAAAATTATATTTTGTTTCATGTCTATCTGTGCCTTTTATTTCTTTAGGTTAGTAGATTTGTTACAGGGTCTAAAATATACATATTTTTTTTAAATAAATACTTTTAAAGTTTTTTAAGAAAATAGATAAAAATGACCGCCCCCTTATCTCCAAAACTACCGAGCCTAAAATTTTGAAATAAAAACTTTTTTACAAAAAAATACAACCGACTTCCAAAAACAACACTACAAAGTGAAAAATAACTTTAATTTCGGAAGTCGATGTCTGATTAAATGTATTTTCGTTTTCGCCACCGACTTCCGAAATTAAAGTTATTTTTCACTTTGTAGTGTTGTTTTTGGAAGTCGGTTGTATTTTTTTGTAAAAAAGTTTTTATTTCTCACTTTTTAGTGGTTCACATGGGGTAAGCACCCCTTCACAGCGTACCGGCGTGATGATATGTTATAAACTGGTGTAAACAATAAACAGACATGAGATTTCAGCAATCCCAGTCCATTTGCTATCAATTATTGAGGAGTTCCGTTGCCTATCTCAGAAGTTCTTCATTAGATCTTCACCAAATTGAAATGGGACCACTCCGAGAAAGTACTCTTCCAAAAACTATCCAAATCGCTTCAAGTGTGCCTATAAATTTGGAAGAGTTCTCTCTATTTCTCCAGGATCCCATGATCAGATCCTGACTTGATGATCATGGGACCACCTGGGAAGTATACCCTATCAAACAAAAAAAAATTAATCCAAATCGGTCCAGCCATCTTCGAGTAATCGGGGAAAATACTTAATAAAAAAAAAATAAAAAAAAAGGTTCCGACGAATTGAGAACCTCCTCCTTTTTGAAGTCGGTTAAAAATACAGAAATTGTGCTATAGTACTTATAGAGTACAGAAAAACCTATAAAAAGTATTTGTTCATATACTCGTAACATGGTAAATTTCTCAATATTGTGAGTACAAACTTACATTTACAGTTGGAATATATGGGAAAAGTTTCACCCCAACTACGGAACCTTTCATTATGCGTGGTCCGACACGCACTTGGCCGGTTTTTTCAGAGTAAAGAAAACAATTTTTTTTTAAGTTTTTATTTTTTACATTGTGCAAATAATCCTAATCTATACATATTATAAATTAAAGTCAATTTTCGTGTCTGTCTCACACAGACATCGCACTGTTATTATAAACTACGCAACGCTGCGTCTGCGCCTCTGCGGGATTTCTTTCGTGGAAATCACAAAAAAAAAAAAACATTAAATTAAAGAAACAAAAATGGATCTTCTACGTCTACCTGCAATATGTGCCACAGATTATAAAGCGGAATGCGCAAAGACAACAGCATGTAGATTATGATTGTAAAACAAAAAACCGACCACCAACACTCAGGTGACAACTTATACAGGGTGCGACGAATTTAGTAAAGTTGACATTATAGAAACGTATATAATAATGATAATAAAAATAGATTTTCAAAATATATATCAATTCTTTTTATCATCATCATCCTCCTGCCCTGGTCCCATGGTACGTGGGGGCGGCGCAACACGTTTTCTTCTTCCATTCTCCCCTGTCAACCGTCACGCTATCATTCACTCCCTTCTCTTTCATGTCGTTTCTCACACAATCCATCCATCTTTTCTTTGGCCTTCCTCTCCGTCTCCTTCCATCGACATTTATACTCATCATTCACAAAGTCACGTATGTTCCCATAACATTTGTAAAAAAAAAGTGGTCTATGGTATCTCTCTCTGACTACTATGGCTGGATGGCGTAAATATGTTTATGTATACTAAACTCGTAATATTTTAGAACGATATGGTAAGTCTTAAACAACTTGCAGCTTGTGTTGTTGGGCTTGTAATATTATTAGAGGGGCTCGTGGCTAAGTAATAACAGCTGCAAGGGTCGATCGATCAAGTTAAGCTACGCTTGCCGGGGTTGGTTCGTGTTGGTCATTCGAGTCAGAAGTCAGAGTCTGACCAAGGGTTATCGTATTATCCATTAACTGGGTTGTGGAGGTCTGATAGGCAGTCGCTCCATGTAAGTTACTGGTATTCAGCTGCATCCGGTTAGACTGGAAGCCGACACCTACATAGTTGAGAAAAGGTTAGGCAGATTGATACAAAGAAACGAAAGCGCTGCTATTTGCAAAAAACGCACGAAATTTTGAATTTCGCCTTGTCGTTTTGAAAAAACCTTGAGATCCGCATCCGTGGATGTAAGCCACCAAAAATCCGCATCCGCGAATGTGAAAAAATTCTGCATCCGTAACATCCTAGATTTTGCCTAAAAAATTCACATGTGGCTGCCTGGAAAGTCACCATCACCATATCAACGATTAGAGTTATCTACAATACTCTAACGAGTACTTAGAAATATTTCAAAATTTTTAAAAAATCATGCTTGGAACTAGACTAAACGACCAAACTAAAAAACCTCTACAAATACTGCACCACCCTATACATAAAATAAGGCCTTGTATACACTGTCAACAGGCGACGTGCGACATTTTGTCTTCAAACAACACGCCTAGCTGGAACCGACCTTACTAATTGGTACCAAAAACAAGGTACCAATCTAACACTATAGTGCCATAGTGTCACTGTTAGTTCTCAATGAATAACTTTGAATGCCCTTACAAATTAAAAACCGATTTAGTATAATTGTTTTTTTTACACCGCTACAAGTATCTTTCGGCGCTCCAATTATGTTGACAGGGGGCGCTGTTGGTAAGCATTTTGTACAATTAATAGGGATGTTGAGAAAATTTTATTTTTGTTCGTGTTGTATGTTATTAAAAAAATATTGGACTCGTATTTTTTATTTTTTTACGTAATCAAAAGATTACCTACGACGATACCAATGTATCGTCGTAATCTTATACACACACGCATAACTCAACCCAATTAAAATAATAATAATAATTAATAAAAATAAATAAATTAAAAAAGTAATAAAAAAAAATAATAATTAATTAATTATATTAATATACAGATTGTAAGTGTAAACACCGTTATCCTTTTAAGGGGTCATTGCACTCATCAGTATGAATAACTTTTACTATGGCACCAAAACTGAAATCGCGACAAAAAAATCTGCTGTTCCCTACATTTTGACGAGTTGAGCGATCATAATAGTACGGAACAGTCGATTTTTTTTCGCGTTTTCAGGTTTGGTCCCATAGTAAAAGTTGTTCATAATTATGAGTGCAATGACCCCTTAAAAGGATAACGGTGTTTACACTTACACCCTGTATATATATATTATATTTATTTATTATTATATTAATTATTATTATTAAATTTAATTATTTATTATATTATATAATTTATTTTTAATTTAATAGTTAAAATGTGGCATGACGTCACTCCTTGCCAGATTTTATACGTTGTTATAGTTGTGACGTAGCGAGCCGCCATTCCTTAAATTTAATGCGTTTTATCTAAGTAATTATTTATTAATATGATAAAGCAAAGAATACGTGTCTAATATTTTTTTATTATCTGACTGCCGGACTAAATAGATTTTTTTTTTTTACCCAGGAAACTTTCTATTGAATACTATTGTAAGTATATACATAAAATCAAGTTCTTCTAAGCCGACGTCCGCACGGACGTAAAAATATCGCGGCGGGATTTTATTCCGCACTGGATTTTCAACTCTCAGTGTTGAGCCGAGTTTCCAGAATCCAATCTAACCAACAACAAAGTGCATTCCAGCGCGTCGAAAAAACACACTGTTGGATTGTCAACTCTGGGCGGTAAGTAGAGCGTTGAAAATCCAATGCGCGAAAAAAAATCGCCGCGATATTTTTACGGCTAACAGAACAGACAGCTGTGCTGCTGGACATCTTGTTGCGCCACTTCTTCTTCCCAGCTAAAGCATTAGGAAGTGGTGAAGGGCGGGCGTGCCGGGGGACTGTCTTATGTCATTTTGACGTTCGTAAAATGCTGAGCTCAGCCTAGTTTGAATAAATGACTTTTGATCGTTTTGTGAAATGTATTGAAAAAAAAAATTATTGCGCGATGTTGGCCACGTGCCGAATGTTCCTCGTACAGCTGTACGAGTTGTGGTCATTCGATTCCAGCTGTCATTTGTAGATCTTTGAGAGTCATGCCCGAAAGTCTGACACCGGTCTTACCAATGGGTATCGTGTTAACCAGGAACTGGGTTGTGAAGGGCAGATTGGCAATCACTCCGTGTACTGTAACTTAGCTGCATCAGGTTAGACTGGAAGCCGACCACAATTGGATAAAGGCTATGCAGATGATAGTAAGACTTTATCTAAGTAGTTAGGATCAGAAGCCATCTTGTATTAATTTCCAAAGAAACCAAAAGTGCGAAAAGATTATTTTACCAAAAACATCTGTTGTTTTTTTTGTCGAACCTAATTCCAAATTCGAATCCCAAAAGTATAGAGTTACCATAAAGCACGCCGAATTACAAAAGATCTTTTTTGAAAAAGGAACCATTCTCTGAGGATTAAGATTGACGAAAGAACTGTCAGAACAAAGTTTTCAAAGTAGCTGTCAAAATAATTTTGAAATGATTATAGATCTTATGTTCATCCTCTTTAGAACTAAATTTGATTTACTGGATTGTTATAAAAAATTATTAAAAGCTGTTCTATAGAATTTTGGAATAACAATAACATAGTCTGTTTTGCAGGTCATAAGACGATTTTCTATTTGAAATTGTGCTTTATTTTCACCAGCATAAACATGTCTTACAATATTATAATTGCACGTAACACTAGATTTGTAGAAATATGCGAAATCTAACAGATGTATTGTCAACATCGACATTCTAAACCGAAATTGGATTCAACGAATAATAATTAAATACAAATACGAAGAATTTTGAAATTGGAACCTTTGGCTTCCAATTTGAGCCCTTTGTAACAACGGGCGTTTTCTGCTCAGCTGTTAACCGGTAACGCCACCATTGAAAAATTAATAAGTCTGGATAGGTATATAGAGAATTTCAAAATGTTCCATATCTCCTGACCGTATTATTCGTTTTCTCAATGTGGGTGCTGTTTGCAAATGCTAAAGTTTCCTAGAACTTTTCCGCATTTTACCGGCGAGTGACGTCACTGAAACACTAAGTATTTATGAATGTGATTTGGTGTGTTTTCCTGGAGAGCTTTTTTCGACACTGTGAACTCTAGAGCATCATTTTCACGACAGCCCTCACTGCAGCCGTTGTATGGCGGCCACCATTTTTCTAGGAAGCCGTAGAGGCCTCTATTTTATTAACCGACGAAAAAAAAGGAGGAGGTTCTCAATGCGACACGTATTTTTTTTATGTTACGACCACGTATAACTTTTTACAGAGTCGTCCGATTTTAATTTTTATTATTTTATTCGAGAGGATAGACATCAAAGTTGGTCCCATATAAAATTGATTAACTTTGCTTAATTAGTTTTTGAGTTAGCTTCAATAATACGTATATTTTCCCCACTTTTATATGGATGACGTTCTAGTTTGTTTTGCAGCTAGTGGTATTAGAATTTGTGTGGGGTAGGTACCACAACTAAAAAGTGAAAAATAAAAACTTTTTTACATAAAAATGCAACCGACTTCCAAAAACAACACTACAAAGTGAAGAATAACTTTAATTTCAGAAGTCGGTGTCTGGTTAAATGTATTTTCGTTTTTTGCCACCGACTTCCGAAATTAAAGTTATTTTTCACTTTGTAGTGTTGTTTTTGGAGGTCGGTTGTATTTTTTTGTAACGAACCCCATAGGTTCACAACTACTGATGATGATTTTTTTCCCATCGGATGATGTTTTTTTATGTTTATATATATACTATATAAGCTTATATACCTATTATGTAAAGGATTTTCCTTATGCACACATGGGGTGCAATTGGCGCGTCAGAAGTCCATATATATTTGGTTTTAAGTATACACTACTATTTTTTAATAAGTACAAAAAAAATGGGCCTCTATCCGTACCCGTTACTGATCATATTTGTGTACTCCAAAATCAAAAAAATTAAATCCCAAAATTGTCCACGAAAATTTTTCATAATTGGTAAATTCATAAATTTCATAATTGAATCAATGATTCATAACAATTGCTACAAGAAAATACTACGCGCAGTGCTTTTCCATGATTAATACACTAAAAAAAACTTAATTAATATACTATATATAAACTGAGTGACATTTTGGGATATAAACAAACGCTAATAACTTTGCTGTTTATGAATATTATTTATTGAGACTTTACATATATAATAACAAGACCTTCTCAAATAAGCCCTTTAAGTATTTGTACTAATTAAAAATTAGTGGTGTATATAGAAATTTTTGAATCAATGATTCATAACAATTGCTACAAGAAAATACTACGCGCAGTGCTTTTCCATGATTAATACACTAAAAAAAACTTAATTAATATACTATATATAAACTGAGTGACATTTTGGGATATAAACAAACGCTAATAACTTTGCTGTTTATGAATATTATTTATTGAGACTTTACATATATAATAACAAGACCTTCTCAAATAAGCCCTTTAAGTATTTGTACTAATTAAAAATTAGTGGTGTATATAGAAATTTTGAAAACACAAAATTATCGATAACGTTTTTGTGACGTCATTCGCCGATAAATTGCGGACGGAATGTAGCGGCCACCACAAAACATCCGTTCTAGAAAACCGTAAGATAACATTACTGCTTCCTAATTTTGTTTAAATAGCGGAAATCAAGACCTCATGCGATGCGACGCAATTCATATCGATCATACCTTACCGGAACATTTTTTTTTTTCTGAACCTGTTAAGTTTCCTATAAACCAAAATATCAAGACATCTGTTTAAAACACTTTTGTACCAAAACCAAGGTCTGATTATCCTGATTGCTAAGCAAACTTATGATATACAAAACCAAATTAAAAAGGTTTTAAATCTTTTCAGTTTTATATGCTCAAAGAGCTCTTTTTAAATTGGTCGCGTTTCACATGACATGACCATTATAAGATGACGTATTCCTTTTTCAAATTTCCATCATTTCAGAGGTATTCTTATATTGGTTGTCCCGACCAATTTGAATAGGTCTTTTTTAGAGAGGAATTGTAAGGAATGAAAGGTCTTTTAAAATTGGACGGATAACGTGGTATTTGGTCTAAACAAGCCAGTTTTTGTGTACAATTTTGACAAAGGCGTTTTGAATTCGGTTAGTTAAGGCAGTCACATTTTTTTATTTTTGGGTTCTTCTTGTTAAATTATTGATCTCTTGGTTCTCCCGAAAATGTTAAACTCGATATGGATAAGTTATTTTTATGAATAAAATAATAATCTATCTATGTCTTTATTTAATAAGGAGCTCGTGGCTAAATAATAACAGCCGTACGGGTCGATCCATCAGGTTAAGCTACGCTTGCCGGAGTTGGTCCGTGGATGGGTGACCATCTTTACATACCGAGACTCCTCCGTGCCTCGGAAAGCACGTTAAACCGTTGGTCCCGGCTGTCATTCGTGGATCTTTGACAGTCGTTACGGGTCGTCAGAAGCCCGAGTCTGACTACCAATCTTACTAAGGGGTATCGTATTATCCAGTTACTGGGTTGTGGAGGTCAGATAGGCAGTCGCTCCATATAAAATACTGGTATTCAGCTGCATCCTGTTAGACCGGAAGCCGACCCCAACATAGTTGGGAAAAGGCTAGGCAGATTGATTTGTCTTTATTAAATAAAAAGAAAAGTCTGGACTGACTCATCAACTCCCAGCCTAGAAAGCTGAAATATTACACAGAGGTTCTCTTTATAATGTACACAAGTAATAAGGAATTACCCGGTAGTACGTTCCCGTGGGATATTGTCCGACATCCACGCGGGCGATGCCGCGGGCAAAAGCTAGTGTTTTTATATAAAAATAATATTATCATGTGTTTCCAGTGATGGTTCAGTGGTAAAGGCCGCGACTTACGGGTTATAGGTCATAGGTTCGAACCCTGACAGACGCTTTACTTTGTGTAGGTAAATTATTTCATCACCACTGTTCACAAAATGGTGAAGGAAAACATCGTGAGGAAACCGGCATGTGCTAGTACCAATTAATTCAAAGACATTCGACTGTTAAAACCATAGAAATATAAAAAACAAACATTCTTTCATATATCTATGGTTAAAACTAATTTTAAATTGTAACAATGTCAAATAAATTTTATTATTATTCCTTTATTTCATTTATGTACATATCAATTACATTTTTAAATATTTTTTTATAAGAACATAAAATTAAAAAAAAAAACATTTAAAAATATAAAACATTGTAGCCCACCGGTATCGGGAACAGGGTCCAAGCTACCGGCGGTCAGGGCTCCAGAGAAAGGAACCTCCTAACAATGCGTGCCGTGTCCAGAAGTACCGCTTTCTGAATCAGGCCCTTAATCCAGCTGCCCAACGAGAGCCTCCTTAGGTGTTGGTCGAGGCTCTTGGCAATTAAGCCATTAGCTGATACGACTATCGGGACAATGATTGCTGAGTCCACATCCCACATGTCGACAACCTCGCGAGCCAAGTCAAGATACTTGATTTGTTTATCTTTCTCGGCTTTCACGAGGTTCCCGTCATGCGGGACTGTTACATCAATAATCATTGCGCGCCGCTCTATTCGATCCACCACCACTATATCAGGCTTATTGGCAACAATAGTCCTGTCAGTGATGATAATGATGATGATTATATATATTATTATTATTATCTACCAACCCGCACTGGGCCCGCGTGGTGGATTACAGCCCGCTCCCTCTCACAGAGAGGAGGCCTGTGTCCCAGCAGTGGGAACATTATAGGCTTATGTGTTTCCAAGTTGTCTGACAACCGGTCTTACCAAGAGGTATCGTGTTATCTAGTTGCGCAGTTGCTGTTGTGTTGTGGAGGTCAGATAGGCAGTCGCTCCATGTAAAGTACTGGTATTCTGCTGCATCCGATTAGACTGGAAGCAGATCCCAACATACGAGTATACCTAGTTGGGAAAAGGCTGAGGAACACCGTGAGGAAACATAACGGAGTCTAATCCTTTTACCCGTTAATGTATCCAACCTTATTTGTATTAGGTATGGTAGGATTTAATGAGCTAAGGGTTAGGACTAGGAGGGATCTTGCACTCACCTCATATACAAAGTTGATATGAGCGAGAGGCATTAAATTAAACCACATATACTATATATGCATAGTGTTAACTTGGAACTATTAAAAAAAAGTTTAGAAGAAAAATAAGAAAAACTTTTTTCGAACAAATAAAATAGCTTAATGATCTACTATAATGTAAACATCCTTTGTAGATATTTCCACTGACGTGCGTAATAAAACGGCAACGTCGCGTCAAAAATTCTGTCGTTTTAAGGTGTATGACCCTAGATAACTATGCGTAGGTATCTACGCATAGTTATCTAGGGTCATACACCTTTAATTGACATTGTGTTCTCACATGTATATTTTCAACATGAACGATGTAACCAAATCAATCAATCTGCCTAGCCTTTTCCCAACTATGTTGGGGTCGGCTTCCAGTCTAACTGGATGCAGCTGAATACCAGTATTTTACATGGAGCGACTGCCTATCTAACCTCCACAACCCAGTAACTGGGTAATACGATACCCCTTGGTAAGACTGGTTGTCAGACTAACGATGTAACCAAATATTTTGTAAAAATGTTTTGATTTAAAAGAGTGTCCGTGGAGTTTCTTGCCTGTTCTTCTCCATAGGGATCTACTACGCTTTGGAATGGGCAACTAGCTTCATCTTTCTGACTGACCGACTGACATTGCCAATTCAAAAGCGCCTGTAATTGGTTTATTTGAAATAAATGCTTTGATTTGAGTTTGATAAATAAATAATATGGTGCCTAACTGGTTACTGTCAGCATTTATTATCCCACTAGTGGATAAAGGCAAAGGTGTTTCAATGATTCCATCAAGAATTTGTTACTGGCAGCCCGGAGTCAATATTTGTGTCCGGTTGATGGCAAGGGCTGTCGCGTTTTGTCTTCTCTCTCGCGGACCAAATTAAGAATATTAAATAGAAAGATGTTTTTTTGATAAATGTGCTCAATTAAAGGACTAGTAAATATTGTTAATTTAATAGGTAACTATTAAAAACACATTTTTATTGTGGCATTTATTTTACACATCTGAAAAACAGTTAACACTTTTTGAATTGAGTTTATTAGATAACACAATATAAATGTGTTTTAATAATTAGGTACCTATTCAATTAACATTATTTACTAGTCCTTTAATTAATATAACCTAAAAATAACAAAATTATATCATAACAGAACTAAAACTATTAAAAACTAAAATATGACATCGAAAAATTCCTCCACATCGTTGTCGAGTGGTAAAGTACCCAAGAGACTGGCGGCATTGCCACGTTGTATGGCAATGCTAAGCCTCTGGCCAAGGTAAAAGCCAGCTCTTGGGTCATGGGAAGTGTCAACCAGCCGCTTGGAGATTTCATTCAATAAACCATGAGCACTTGGACCCCACGGCCACGGCGGGGGTTTCAACCCCAAACGGCTCGAAAATATATTTTACCGATAAGGTTATTATACTTTCACCGCTTGAGGTTTTCCGCAGCCGCAGCAGCAGTGCCAGCACAGCACGCCGAGCCAGGAAGATGGGTTGGCGCAAGAGTATCGACGCACGTTGCATCCCACACTAAAGGCGGATTAATTAATTGATTACATTTTTCAAAAAAGCATCTTTTCTTTTTATGTTCTTAAAAAATTATTTCCGTGTGAGCAAGAGATGTTACACAACGCGACAGCCCTCAATACGGGTGTACTAGGTATTACACCTCTGCCTAGCCTCTCAGGATTACAGGCGTTATGTTATGTTACAATACAAATATTTGCTTCAACCGGGACTCGAACCCGCGACTCAGTCACTTTCTTTAAAACGTTATTTTATTACAAGCAGTGCTCACAGACAGCTTGTTTTTACAAGTTTTATTTTTCCGCAATAAAATGTACCTAAGTACAGTACGCGGCCATTGACATATCGAGTTTTTGAAAAAGGAGGAGCTCGTGGCTAAGTAATAACAGCCGCACGGGTCAATCGATCAGGTTAAACTACGCTTTCCGTCGTTGGTACGTGGATGGGTGACCATCTTTATATACCAAGACCTCTCCGTGCCTCGAAAAGCATTATCTTTGTATATTCGTTGATCTTTGACAGACGTTAGAGGTCGTTATAAGCCCAAAAGTCTGACAACAAGTCTTAATTTTCTTTCTTATTAATTATTACATTTTACTAAGCTAAGAGGAGCTTGTGGATAAGGCCTCTGCCTCGAATTTCGCGGGCAGCGGGGGGGCGGCGGCGGCGGCGCGTCTCGCATTGTCCCGCCCCGCTGTTTTGAAGGTCCGGTCCATTTGTTTTTACGCATAAAATCCTGCCGCTACCGCTCCGCCGCCGCTGCTGCCCCGCTGCCCGCAAAATTCGAGGCAGAGGCCTAAGTAATAACAGCTGCACGGGTCGATCCATCCGGTTAAGCCACGCTTGCCGGGGTTGTCCGGGGATGGGTGACCACCTTTACATATCGAGACTCCTCCGTGCCTCGGAAAGCACGTTAAGCCGTTGGTCCCGGCTGACAGTCGTGGATCTTTGACAGTCGTTACGGGTCGTCAGAAGCCCGAAAATCTGACAACCAGTCTTCCCAAGGGGTATCGTAATACCCAGTTACTGGGTTGTGGAGGTCAGATAGGCAGTCGCTCCATGTAAAATACTGGTATTCAGCTGCATCCGGTTAGACTGGAAGCCGACCCCAACATAGTTGGGAAAAGGCTAGGCAGATTGATATATTTTAATAAGTACCTGGTCGAACGAGCTCTGCTCGGGTGAAAATAGAAAAAACGAATTTTCCCAGATGATGAGACGCTAGATCGACTTTTCGCCCCCGTAAACCCCTATATTACAACTTTCATCGAAATCATTGAGCCGTTTTCGAAAACGTGATTACAAATATACAACGTGTCGTTATACAACCTCGTCAAATTTCAGGATGTGATACAGAACATCAAACCGAACAACTTTCTCCATGGGACCAACATCGTAATCGCGAAAAATATTCCAACTGTCCGTGTCCCATAGAAAACTTCAATACCCACTCGACGTAAATGTATGAGGGCTGATTATTTTTTCGCAATTACGATGTTGGTGCCATGGAAAAAGCTGTTCGGTTAGATGGTCTATACGACACCCTTAAATTTGATGAGGATGCAAAACGACACGTTGTATAGGATAGGATTAACAGTATAGGATACGGGACCTACATCCTGGACCTGGTGTCATATTAACGACCGGTTTTGTACTATATTGTACCTAATATCTAGTGAAACATACATACTAATAATAATTATTTGAAACGAACAAAAAAAATAACATCAGGGAATCAATAAAACGAATTCACAAATTATTACGAAATAAAAAATGGATATATTTTGCATAATAAATGCATAACATATATCTGTTTGCTTAAGTGTGAATATATTAATATAATAAAATATTTTTGTTTGTTTGTTTTTTACCAATCAGTTTCAGTCGCTCAGCGAGCGATGGAACGGGCAATGCTTAGAATCTCTCTGAGGGATCTAATCCGGAACGAAGTGATGCAAAGAGTACCAAAGTTGTCGTAATTATGTAGCTCACAGAACAAGCAAGCCAAAATAGCAATGGGCTCGACATATTAGCCGCTGAGAAACGATGACTGTTGGGGTAGACGTTTTCTTGAGTGGAGACTGCGAATCAGCAAACGTAAGGTAGGATGCCCTCAGGCTAGGTGGAGCGATGATCTTCGCAGGGTGGCTGGTAGCAGCTGAATGAGAATCGACGAGAATTGAGCTGAATAGCGTGCAATGTCCAGCAGGGCACTGCTGTAGACTGATGATGACATAAAAGGGAAGAAGACTAAAGAAATTATGGATTGTGTGAAAGATGATATGGCTAGAAAGGGGGTGACTACTGAGATGACGGCTGATAGAGATGTATGGAAGAAGAAGACTTGCTGCGCCGACCGCTAATAAAGATGATATGGCTAGAAAGGGGGTGACTACTGAGATGACGGCTGATAGAGATGTATGGAAGAAGAAGACATGCTGCGCCGACCGCTAATAAAGATGATATGGCTAGAAAGGGGGTGACTACTGAGATGACGGCTGATAGAGATGTATGGAAGAAGAAGACATGCTGCGCCGACCGCTAATAAAGATGATGTGGCTAGAAAGGGGGTGACTACTGAGATGACAGCTGATAGAGATGTATGGGAGAAGAAGACATGCTGCGCCGACCGCTAATAAAGATGATATGGCTAGAAAGGGGGTGACTACTGAGATGACGGCTGATAGAGATGTATGGAAGAAGAAGACATGCTGCGCCGACCGCTAATAAAGATGATATGGCTAGAAAGGGGGTGACTACTAAGATGACGGCTGACTGACATGCTGGGCCGACCACTTTTAAATTGGGATAAGAACAGGAGGATGATGATGATTATCAAAAAAGTAGCAAGCAAAGTCAGGTGACAATACTAGTACTGAAAATACGAGCAATTTTTACAACAGTCGTTTTTTTATTACACGTATCATAAAAAAGCTCTAGACGTTTTTATGTTCCTAAGGTCACAGGGGACAGACAGTCATACGTCTTTTGAATACCATGTATTTAAAGGTTTTAGGTATATGAAGACAGTTTTTTTTACAGTTTTATTATATTATTTGGCGTATAAAATGGCTATATAATAGCCTCGTGGATTGGTCTGTGCAGTTAAATATACCATATATGGTCAGATCTATGTTCAAATCCGTCTAATCTGGCTAGCCTTTTCCAACTATGTTGGGGTTAGCTTTAAGTCTAACCGGATTCAGCTGAATACTAGTGTTTTACATGGAGTGACTGCCTATATGACGTCCACAACCCAGTTCCTGGGGAACACGATACCTCCTTTTTCACACCGACGCCGCGATAAGCGAAACCCTGGGTCCTAATATCCTAATTCACTATGACCATCACTTAACGATTCTTTACTTCGAAAGCACGCCAATTCCTTAGCTAATCATGACATCAGCTAATAACGTAATCTTTATGACACAATGAAGGAAACCGCCTATATAATATACAAGGTTGATATGAGCGAGAGGCATTAAATTAAACGACATATAAGTACTTTGTATCATTTTCAGCCTCGTTACTAAAAGTCAGATAAATAAAAGCAATAGTTTAGTCACAGGATTATTTTTTAGTTTTTTCTTTGTTGAAACACGACGTATCTGCCCTAACAGCTGACTAAGTATGTTGTTGAAAATTCTGTCGTTTAAAGGTGTATGACCCTAGATAACTATGCGTAGATACCTACGCATAGTTATCTAGGGTCATACACCATAAAACGACAGAATTTTTGACGCGACGTTGCCGTTTTGTTACGCACGTCAGTGGAAATGTCTACAAAGGATGTTTACATTATAGTAGATCATTAAGCTATTTTATTTGTTCGAAAAAAGGTTTTTCTTATTTTTCTTCTAAACTTTTTTTTTAATAGTTCCGAGTTAACACTATGCATATATAGTATATGTGGTTTAATTTAATGCCTCTCGCTCATATCAACCTTGTATAAGAAGTTCTCTTTGATAGGTTTCCACAAGACACGATATTGACATGGTTTCGTGGTAAGATATAAGCGGGGAATCATACAGAATTGGGGAACTTGTCAAATTGCACAGAAAATATGGCGGTTTCACTGCTGAAACCACAGCGGTAAGCGTCGTCGTTGTGATAAAAACTTTTGTACAAAAAAATACAACCGACTCCCAAAAACAATACTACAAAGTGAAAAATAACTTTAATTTCGGAAGTCGGTGTCTGGTTATAAGTATTTTCGTTTTTTGCCAGCGACTTCCGAAATTAAAAATATTTTAAACTTTGTAGTATTGTTTTTGGAAATCGGTTGTATTTTTAGGGTTCCGTACCTCAAAAGGAAAAAACGGAACCCTTATAGGATCACTCGTGTGTCTGTCTGTCTGTCCGTCTGTCACAGCCAATTTGCTCCGAATGTAATGGACCGATTAAGTTGAAATTTGGTACACATATGTATTTCTGTGACCCAAACACGGACGGGTAAAGTAAATAAATGAATTTTGAATATAGAGGTCACTTTTGGGGGGCAAATAAGAAAATTAAAAAAAAAAGTTTTGCAAACTACACCATGTGGCATGTCAAATGAAAGGGCTTACTATGGAGGTCTCAAATATATATTTTTTATAATTTTAAAATAAATTGTTTTAAAGTTATTTAAGAAGATAGACAAAAATTGACCATTCCCCCCTTATCTATGTATTAACCTTACCTTATCTATGTATTATGTTTTTGAACTGTGTCTGTGTGTATTTATTTTGGATAAATAAACAATTTATTTATTATTATTATTATTTTTTATCTCCGAAACTACTGAGCCTAAAATTTTGAAAAAAAACACAGAAAATAGATCTTTACCTGTAGATTATAGGAAAACCTATAAGAAGTCTGTGGTCTTAAAATAACATGGTAAATCTATCAATATTGTGAGTACAAATTTACATTTACAGTTGGAATGTATGGGAGAACATGTTTTTCAACTACAATGTTAAGTTTGTTCTTAAGATAAATTCATCCCAACTACGGAACCCTTCACTGTGCGTGGTCCGACACGCACTTGGCCGGTTTTTTTTTTTAAGTTTTTATTTTTCACTTTTTAACAACGTGTGGTCCCGGATTAAGAATATGGCCACCCCATCTCATCCCGTGGGTGTCGTAGGAGGCGACTAAGGGAAATGGAGACCTAGTGCATACCACAGAAGCACCTTGGATCACCCGCACGGTGGCGGGCAAACCACCAACAAAAGCATTCCCAAGGAGGGTTGGTGTCAGGCTGGCGGCCGACTATAAAACTTTGCCAAAACCAACATGCAACATGAGTGAAAATAATATGATGCGCGATAGGGCTAGGGCGTACCCCACAGGCGACGCGCAGGGGCAGCACCCGGCTTCTGTGGGAAATGGACAAGGGTTGTCGCACCAGAACGGGCGGGTGCGACGTAAGACGCAAGCCCGAAGTGTGAGAGAATTTAGATTGAGGTGCGCTAGCTGGAATGTAGGTACGATGACTGGAAGAGGAAGGGAATTAGCAGGTGTTTTAAAAAGACGACAACTGAACATAGTGTGTCTGCAAGAGACGAAGTGGAAGGGTGCGAAAGCTAGAGAGATAGGAGAAGGATATAAGTTTTATTACTGTGGAAGCGATGGCAAGCGAAATGGTGTTGGTATAGTGTTGGATAGTCAGTTGAAAGAATGTGTGGTGGACGTTAAAAGAGTGAGTGATAGAGTCATAGCGGTAAAAGTAATTGTGGAGAGTTTGGTGATTAATATAGTTAGTGTGTATGCACCCCAGTCAGGATGTGAGGATAGTGTAAAAGAGAAGTTTTGGAAGGATTTCGATTGTGTAATGATGGATGTGCCAGATAGTGAAGAAGTATATGTGGGGGGTGATTTTAACGGGCATGTAGGAAGACAGAAGGATGGGTATGAGAGAGTGCATGGCGGTTGGGGATACGGAGACCGTAACACTGACGGCGAGACACTGCTCCAAGCTGCTTCGGCCTTCGACCTGGCAATAACAAATACGTGGTTCGAAAAAAAAAAAATGAGCATCTTATAACATATAAAAGTGGCCGCCACGCGACACAAATTGACTACTTGCTGGTAAGACGGAACAGCCTTAAAAGTGTCAAAAACTGTAAAGTGCTCCCAAGTGAAGACTTAGTCTCACAACATAGACTTATTATAATGGAGGTAAAAGTCGGTGTCTCGTCCAGTAGGAACAAGGAACGGCCCCCACCCAAAACCAGATGGCGTATGATAGAAAAAGAGGAATTTGCAAGTATGTTTAAGAGTCAAGTGGTAGATAAAATGATAGAAATGAAGGATATGGAAGGAAAAACTGTGAATGAATGTTGGAAAGAGATGGCGGATTGCATAAGAAGAGTAGCAAAAGATGTGTTTGGAGAATCGAATGGGAAAGGTGTGATAAAAAAGGATACATGGTGGTGGAATGAAGACGTGCAAAAGATGCTAAAAGAAAAGAAAATTGCGTTTAAAGAATGGCAGGGTGTAGAAATTGGGAATGATAGTTTGAAAGATGATAAGAAGAACACTTATATAGAGTGCAAGAGAAAGGCAAAAAAAGCGGTAGCAGTTTCGAGGGCTAAGGCGCAGGAGAAGTTGTATGACTCACTGGACAGCCCTAGAGGCCAGAAAGAGCTCTACCGGATTACAAAAGCAAGAGAAAGGAGAACGAGAGATATTATTCACATTAAATGTATGAAAGACGACGCCGGTAAGGTTCTGTCTAAAGATGACGAAATAAAAGAACGATGGAAGATTTATTTTGAAAGGCTAATGAACGAAGAGAATGAATGGAATGGTGTGCTTAAAGAGGTACAAGTAAATATGGGTTTGGTAAGGGAAATTAGCATGGATGAAGTCAGAAAGGCAGTTCAAAGTATGAAAAATGGAAAGGCCTTGGGTCCAGATGATATACCAGTAGAAGTATGGAAGTGCTTAAAAGAAGATGGATGTATGTGGCTGACTTTATTCTTTAATAAGTTGTTGCATGAAGGAGGGATCCCACAAGAATGGTGCAATTGTTCGCTAGTGCCCATCTTCAAGAATAAAGGTGATGTACAGGACTGCAACAACTATCGAGGAATAAAGCTCATGTCACATAGTATGAAGGTATGGGAGAAAGTAATAGAGAAAAGACTGCGAGAGGAGAGTGAAATTACCCCGAACCAGTTTGGGTTTATGCCAGGTCGAGGAACAACGGACGCCACTTTTGCACTCCGCCAATTGTGCGAGAAGTACAGACGTGCACACAAGAACTTGCACATGGTGTTCATTGATTTGGAGAAAGCGTATGATAGGGTACCTCGGGATGTGTTGTGGTGGGCCTTGAAAGAGAAAGGTTTGCCCGGGAAGTATGTAGAGTTAATTCGTGCTATGTACAGTCAATCTCGTACCTACGTCCGGTCGGCTGCAGGGAATACCAACGAGTTCAATGTGCCTGTTGGCTTGCACCAAGGGTCGGCTTTAAGTAAGGGTGGCTCTTCCTGTTGATTATGGATGCTCTGACGTCGAATCTACAGGAAGAGGCACCCTGGTGCATGCTGTTTGCCGATGACATTGTTCTTGTCGGTGAAGATTTACCTGAGATTCGGAGCAGATTGGAGAAATGGCAACAGAAACTGGAGAATGTTGGCTTGAAAATCAGCAGAACCAAAACTGAATATATGTTCTGCGATTTCGGCGGTATCTCCAGTTCTGGAGGCATAGCGCTTGATGGCGCGCTTCTCCCAGTCTGCTCCGACTTTCGGTATCTCGGTTCACTCGTGCAAAGCGATGGCGAAGTAGATCGGACGGTTAAGCATAGGATTAACACTGGATGGATGAAATGGCGGCAGGTCACGGGGACAATCTGCGACTCCCGCATTCCCCTTAAACTTAAGGGGAAGATATATAAAACAATGGTTAGACCTGCTGTCTTGTATGGATCAGAATGTTGGGCCACAAAAGGGATAAATGAAAAGCAGTTGCATGCAGCTGAGATGAGAATGCTAAGAGGGATGTGTGGTGTTACACGAATGGATAGAATAAGAAATGAGTACATAAGAGGAAGTCTAAAAGTGGCACCGGTGACTGAAAAGCTGTGCGGAAATCGGCTGTCATGGTATGGGCATGTGATGCGGAGGAGTGAGGAAAATGTCGTAAGGAAAGTTTTGGGTATGAATGTCGATGGCTATAAGGGTAGGGGAAGACCAAAGAAACGATGGATGGATTGTGTGAAAGATGACATGGCTAGAAAGGGGGTCACTACCGAGATGACGAATAATAGAGAAGTATGGAAAAAAAGGACATGTTGCGCCGACCCCACATAGATTGGGATAAGGGCAGGAGAATGATGATTTTTCACTTTTTAGTTGTGGTACCTACCCCACACAAATTCTAATACCACTACATGCAAAAGAAACTAGAACATCATCCATATAAAAGTGGGGAAAAAATACGTATTATTGAAGCTAACTCAAAAACTCCCAAAGCAAAGTTAATCAATTTTATATGGGACCAACTTTGACCCTCTCAAATAAAACAAAAATTTTTCAAATCGGACGTTTCTGTAAAAAGTTATGCGTGGTCATAAATAAAAAAATAAATAAAACATACGTGTCGAATTGAGAACTTCCTTTTTTTTTCGTCCCTTAAAATTCCTTAGACTGATTGTCAGACTTTCGGGCTTCTGACTACCAGTGACGACTGTCAAAGATCTACGAATGACAGCTGGCACTGACGGCTTAACCTGCTTTCCGAAGCACGGAAGAAAAGTACTTCTGTCCTACCATAATCATTCTTGGGCAGGTAACAGATCGCGTGACACTTCACTTTTCGTCTTCAATATTGACCTGCTAAGACTGTATGGTAATCCCTGTTAGCTATATGTATGTTAGTGTGACTCACACATCTTCAGAACTAGTTTCTCCATTGATTTGTATGACAAATAATTATCTTATTTAAATAATTCGGCAGTTACGGATACACTCTACTAATAAATGGCTATACATGAAGTAACATTTACTTTGGAGAAGGTATTAATAGAATAAGTATTAGAGCTCTTCGTAAAGCAGCTCGTCCGGGGACACATCTCTGCCGCCAGCAGCGTTGCTGTGTTCCGGTGGGGTAATGTGTGTCGGTGTAGTTACACGCACGTGACACATTACAGCTGCGTGTCTAAGATGAAAACGCGTCTGCGATTTCTCTTCCACGACCACGACCACGATCAAGGGGGTAGTTTCGGCTTGTTTTCCATCCACAACTTCCAGGGTTTCATTCCCAGTTTGAATACAGTGTTATTGAATCAGGAATGTCTCAAAAGCAGCCCGGAGTCTGGATTTGCGCCCGGTTGATGGCAATAGGCTCGCCCCCTATTACATTGGACTTAAACATAACTTACGAAATGTGGGTGTAGTGTTTAACGGTACACCTCTACAATACTCTTCTTAAATTGTCCGTATATTTAAATCACAACGGTCATTCTTCAACAGTTGTATGAAATGACTATAACACGGCAAATTGACGTAGTGTGCCAATTTGATATTACAATGATTTTTTCTGACAGTAAAAAACGTAGAGTATACATTTATTTAATTATACAACATGTCCCGGTATTAATGGGGTCATTATGAAAAACTTTTACTATGGGACCAAACCAGAAATCGTAAAAAAAAAAATCTCGTCAAATTGTAAGGAAAAACTGATTTTTTTTCGCGATTTCATTTTTGGTCCCATAGTAAAAGATGTTTAATGATGAGTACGCACTGACAATCAATCTGCCTAGCCTTTTCACATCTATGTTGGGGTCGGCTTCCAGTCTAACCGGATGCAGCTGAATACCATACTAGCTGGGTACGCACTGACGAGTATGTTTAATAAAATAAAATAAAATTCATTTAATTCAGGCAAAAACCCATAACTGTTACATGATAAAATAAAATTTCACAATACTGCCCCATAACACATCGGAATAAATTAAATGAATGGACGAATACAAATTGAAAAGGGTCAGAGAATAAAATAAAATAAAATGTCAATGCAATTCAAATAAAACAAAGATGTCAACAAAACAATAATACAAAATTACAAAATTATCAGTCACACAATTAAAAATTTAAATTTTATTAAAATTTTATTTTTAATAATGAGTACGCAATGACGAGTTACGCACAACCTCTTAGGAGGTTGTGCGTTAATTCTGGGACATATTGTATTTGTTTCGTAACTCCTTGACAAGCAATTTGTCAAAACAGAACCTAACGTCCGCCATTTTGGATTGAATAATGTGGCAAACGCAACTGTTTGACGGCATCATTTGTTATAACGCTATTATTACCTTGATAGTATAAGCAGAACTGTTATTATAGGTGTTCGCAATATTTGGTAATTGATATTGACGTGGTATTATATTACATTGGACTGGCTGGGTAAAATTCACAATATAAAGTTATCATATTCTACGAATATATAAACTTTTTCTTTTTGTAAATACTTATGTTTATATTTTTATAAGAAAATCAGAGTTTTGGGATTAAGATCCTTATTTTGATACAAATAATGAAAAAAAAGTTTTAATATATATATGTTGAAAGGAAATCGTTTGGCTTGGTATGGGCATGTGGTGAGAAGGGAGGAAACGCATGTGACTAAAAGAGTGATGAATATAAATATGTTGGAGAGGGACAGGAAGGTCAAATAAAAGATGGATTATGTTTTTTTTGTCTCTTTTTTATTACAATCTGTCACTATGTATAGGACATTAAGTAATTTGTATGTCTTGTTAGATGTCTTGCTAGGTATGCGTCCTGTGACATATCCTATTACTTTTAAAGCATAAAGCTAAGTTTGTTCGATGAGATCTTGAGGAATTTTGTGTTTTAACCTGCGGGTTCCTTTTTCATCCATGAGGTGGTTTGCCAGGATGTTTGGGTGACCAGTAATTCTTTCTTTATATGAGTTGATGTAGCTTTTTATTTCTTCCTTTACTGTCAGTACGAGTATTTTCAAATCATGGTGTAGTGCTTCATTTGGTACAAACCTTGGGGCGTTTGTGATTGTTCTTAGAAGCTTGTTCTGAAATCGCTGTATGATCTCTATGTTAGAGTGTGATGCTGTTCCCCATAGCTGAATGCCGTAGGTCCATATGGGCTTAATTATAGCTTTTTATAAGAGGATTTTATTTTCCAGGTGTAATTGTGGCTTTCGGCCAATTATCCAGTAGAACTTTCGGAATGTTAGTCCAAGTTGCTTCCGTTTCGTGAAAATGTGTTTTGTCCAAGTAAGACGTCTGTCGAGGTATAAACCAAGGTAGTTGACATGTTCAGCTTGAGGCACTTGTATTCCATTCAACTTTACTGGTGGGCAGGTAATGGATGGATTATGTGAGGAATGATAATTATGAAAGAGAAGGGAAAATGAGGAAGGAGAGGACGGGGAGGGAGGGGAATGATAGCGTGATGGTTGACGAGGAGAATGGAAAGAGAAATCGTGGTGCGCCGCCCCCACGTACCATGGGATAAGGGCAGGAAGACGATGGTGATGATGATTTTGTATGAAAAGTCAAAGTGCGGAGCCCTTAATGGTTTAGTGGTCGATAACTATATTCGATGCTAAGCGACTTCGGTTTGATTCTGGGTCAGGCAGTGTTATTGGTTTTTCAAGAAATTGATAGAGAAGAATCTGGATTTTTGCCCAGTTAATGGGTCGCGGCTTTTATTTGTAGATCTTTGACAGTTGACCCGAATGTCTGACAACTAGTCTTACCAAGGGTATCGTGTTACCCAGTAACTAGGTTGTGGAGGTTAGATAGACAGTTGCTTCATGTAAAATACTGGTATTCAGCTGCATCCGGTTAGACAGGAAGCCAACCCCAACAAAGTTGGGAAAAACTTAGGAAAATGATGATGACGGGGGCCAAAAAGTCACTCTATCCTCTTCCACTAAAATGTATTATAGGAATGTGTGGTAAAAGATATTTCTCATATAGTCGGTACTTTTAGTGTCACTGCGGCGGGTGGCACTAAGCTATAGTGGCAAGTGAGACAGACGTGTCACTTTGAGACCTCCCGGAGCAAGTGGGCTTTTGACATAGACTAAAACTGCAGATAGGTAAGTAAGTCGGTTCATAGATTGAAGATGATTTTTGTTTTCTGCCTACTTGGTACTGTGAGGGATCGTACCTCACTGGGGGCTGTAGCAACTCTACAACTAAAGAGGGATATTGAACTTTGATATAATATTAAATTATCAATACATCAATCAATCTGCCTAACCTTTTCCCAACTATGTTGGGGTCGGCTTCCAGTCTCACCGACTGCAGCTGAATACCAGTCTTTTACATGGAGGGACTGCCTATCTGACCTCCACAACCCATTAACTGGGTAATACGATACCACTTGCTAAGACTGGTTGTCAGACTTTCGGGCTTCTGACGACTGTTAAAGATCCACGAATGACAGCCGGGACCAACGGCTTAACGTGCTTTCTGAGGCACGGAGGAGTCTCGGTATGTAAAGATGGTCAGCCATCCACGGACCAACCCTGGCAAGCGTAGCTTAACCTGATGGATCGACCCGTGCGGCTGTTATTACTTAGCCACAAGCTCCTCTTAACTAAGTCCTCCTAGTACTTAACATAATATACATAATATCACGCCTTTAATCTCCAAAGGCTTAAGCAGAGGTGTACCTGGCCCACAGTTAGGTAGTTATGTTAAGTCCCATGTAATAGGGGGCGAGCCTATTGCCATCAACCGGCACAAATCCAGACTGAGAAATCCAAAGGAGAAAAGCCACAATAACCTGAGAATCAAACCCGAGGACACCACGCTTAGCATCCCAGACCATCGAGACAGTCAAAGCCAAGGAGACGAGATAAATTACATGCTTTGGGATTGAAAACTTTAACTTAACTGTGTATGGTTCAGTTTCCAGTGCAACTAAAATTATTTTGTGACGTATTCTATCGTTTTTTTTTTTCATTCAAATACCAACTTAGACCACTTGAGTTTAAAGTTGATATTTGTATAAGTTGCAATTTCATGTATTTACTGCGCATATATGTATATAATAATTAACGCCCCTTTTTATTTACAAAATTTTTGGAATTATTTTAATAAAAAAAGAACAGCGATCTGTTGAAATAAAATAAAACGACAATTATTTAGAGTTTTAATTATCCATTTTAGTGTAATCCTCACATGATTATCAACTTTAGTAAAAGATGCATGCAATCAATAATTTTATTATAGTCTCTTTTTACAAGGAGATTTCAATACAAAAAAAAAAACAAAAAAGAACGTGCAATGTGCTGATAGGATAGAGAATATAATTAATAATGTTCTTTTATATATAGTTTAATATTACTCTTAAAGCAAATTATTATGACTTTTATTCATGGAATAAATATGGCAGCTTTTGTATCGAACATATGTCAAACTGTCACTGTCACATGTATATTTTCAACTTGAACGATGTAACAAATATTTTATAAAAATATTATGATTTAAAAGAGTGTCCGTGGAGTTTCTTGCCCGTTCTTCTCCATAGGGATCTACTACGCTTTGGAATGGGCAACTAGCTTCATCTTTCTGACAGACCGACCCATTGACAATTCAAAAGTGCCTGTAATTGGTTTATTTGAAATAAATGCTTTGAGTTTGAGTTTGAGTTTTGTCATTTTATTCTGCAGATAAAAGTTATCTGACTATTGAAAATGAGTTAATATAGCCTCTGAATAACGCAATATCACAAGGATTTGTTTAGGATAGCGCCTTAACATCAGATGGGCTGCCTTGTAGTTTGCCATCTAAAAACATAATAAAATTGCTGTATCGGATTGAAGGAAAACTTGTGACGTACAATAGACAGCCGAGCATTGGTGGCCCAGCACCCTAATTGCGTAACACATTATCAATCGGAGTTGGTTTCATTTTGACAGTTCAACAACATTCATTGCGTTATTTACGTTGTCGAGCAGACAAATATTTTGAACATATGAATCAATGGATTAGCAATTTGTTTCAAAATGATTCAAACTCCGATTGATAATGTGTTAGGTAGGGAGGGGGGGGGGGGGGGAGGTAGGGTGCAGTACGAACTTCGAACCCAGACAGGCGCTTTACTTTGTGTAAATTATTTCATCACCACTGCTCTCAAAACGGTGAAGGATAACATCGTGAGGAAACCGGCATGACCAAGAACCAAAAAATTCAATGACTTGTGAGATCTGCCAACCCGCCAGTGTAGGTTAGCAGATGTCACATATCTTTGAATTTAAAATAACATCCACCGGAATTCATCACGCGGACCCACTGGCCCGCGTGATAGATTACGGCCCACTCCGTCTCACAGAGAGGAGGCCTGTGTCCCAGCAGTGAGAACATACAGGCTGATTATGTATGTACAGTAGTTACTGCCCAGCACGCGTAGCGTGACGACGTTATGTTGACGGAAGAATAGACAAAATTACACATGCTTAGACGCGTAGAATGCGTAGAAATATTTCTACAATCTGTCATTTTGTCTATTCTTCCGTCGACAATACCCATTTCTATGGCAGTCGTGCAGGCCTAGCTCCATGAGAAAATGTCGTTAATTTTGCATCTTCAAAATGAAGTAGACCGAGACATAACGCACCGGATCAACTCAGGATGGATGAAATGGCGACAGGTTACAGGAACAACTTGCAACCCACGGACGCCCCTCAAGCTAAAGGGGAAAATTTACAAGTCTGTGATAAGGCCTGTCGTACTTTATGGATCGGAATGCTGGGCAGTGAAGAAGACGGACGAAAAAAAATTGCATGCAGAGGAGATGAGAATGTTGAGATGGATGTGTGGAGTGACGAGAATGGATAAAGTGAGAAATGAGTATATAAGAGGAAGTTTGAAAGTGGCGCCAGTGACAGAAAAGTTGAAAGGAAATCGTTTGTCTTGGTATGGGCATGTAATGAGGAGAGACGAAACGCATGTGACTAAAAGAGTGATGAATATACATGTTGATGGATGGAGAGGCAGAGGAAGGCCAAAGAAAAGATGGATGGATTGTGTGAGGAATGATATGAAAGAGAAGGGAGTGAATGATAGCGTGACGGTTGACAGGGGAGAATGGAAGAAGAAAACGTGTTGCGCCGACTCCAAGTAATATGGGATAAGGGCAGGAAGATGATGTAGGCACAAAATGAACAGCTTGAGAGCAAGGGTCGGTTCTACACCATACCTCTGTGAGACGCCATTATCAAAAGTTTTAAGATGCAGATAGCGGATGATTCATAAGGAATCGTTTTTTATTTAATGTACTCGCCATTAGGCCGTGTCCTAGCGGTGAGCCTTTAGGGTTCAGTGGCGGGATTGAAAAACCCTGCGTTTTTTTTTTTTTAATACCGCGAAAAAGGAAATCTGTTAGTAAAACAACAAAAAAAATACATTGACTGTATGATGAGCAAAAAATGGTTCAGTCATAACATCATGTTGTGGTTAGGCAAATAAATACAAAATGGAGGGGTAGGTAATTGAACTCAAAAATTCAGCTCGTCAATATAGTCGAGTTACTGTAAACGATGATACGAGATGGCTGGAAAGGGGGTGACTACTGAGATGACGACTCATAGAGAAGAATGGAAGAAAAAGATATGTTGCGCCGACTCCACGTAAATTGGGATAAGGACAGGACAATGATGATGATGACGTGAACATGAATGTATGGAGCAGCAGATTTCTTCACGAATCCAGGGTTTTTAGCGCCTGCCAGAACTGCAGGTTGTCCGAAAGAGTTACCGTGGCCCTGGCACAGGCAATTGAAAGAACACGGGTGGTTTTTAGTCAGTAAAGGTCTGACACGCCCTCCCGCTACACCCAGAGCGGGAGGTCATTTGGTGATTTTCCACCCAAAAAAAAGTTGTTAGCGTAGTAAAAGTTGTTCATAATGATGAGTTAAATAACCTCTTTAAGGGTTTTCAGTTAATTTAAGTAGACCTTGTATTTATAGTACGACCACATTTCACCAGCTATGTTTAAGTCCCTTGTAATAAGGGGCGAGCCTGTTGCCATCAGCAGGACACTTCTCCAGGCTGCTACTTAGAAATCCCTAATAATGAAACAAAACCAATCCCAATGACCTGGGGATCAAACCCTGCTTCGCAATCACTCAAACTCAAATTTAAAGCATTTGAATTTTTTAATTTATTTTATTTTATTTTATTCATAAGGCAACTACAACAGGTAACAATCACAGTGGGTATACAACTAAATAAACATTAGGTTTCGACCTGATTATCACCCAAAGCGTAATCGCACAACATGTCCAGCAACAACAATAGTTCACAAATTACAGCTACAAGGTCATCTGCCCTCCGACACACTCCAACTTAGGCAGGGAATGTGTAGGAGACCAAACACACCAGGTAAAGTACATTACATAATAGACACAAAGTTACAATATTAAAAGAAAACAACATTTAAAACATTACAAGATAAAAAGAAGGAGTACAAACATGTCTGTTGAAAGCAGCGGCACGGGAATCGAAGAATTAGCAAGGAGTCAGTCAGTCACAAATACGAAGCTATTTGCCCATTCCAAAGCGTAGTAGATACCTATGGAGAAGAACGGGCAACAAGCTCCACGGAAAAGAGGCGAGAAACCACTCTTTAAAAACCCATCGTTCTTGCCACAAATACTGCGGTAATCGGTCATTCACCTCGTTAAGTGCAAGTAGTAAAGTACATAACGCTTCGTCTGAAGAGACATAACTAAGTACCTACTGTTATCAACAACGTCTGGCGAAATGTGCGCGTACACTTCTGTCTACCCCGTCAGAAATACAGCCGTGATGCTATGTTTAAGTACTGTGCGCTGTGTTATCGGAAACTGTATGTCCGTGTGTCACCTTTATATTAGAAAAAGGCTGAGCAGTTTTAATGTTTAAGTTTTATCTCGATGATCGATCGATCAAATCTAAAGCTACGCTTGCCGCGGTTGGTCCGTGGATGGGTGACCATCTGTACATACCAAGGCCCCTCCGTGCCTCGGAAAGCACGTTAAGCTGTTGGTCTCGGCTTTCATTCGTGGATTTTTGACAGTCATCAGAAGCCCAAAAGTCTGGCAACCAGTCTTACCAAGGGGTATCGTGTTACCTAGTTACTGGGTTGTGGAGGTCAGATAGGCAGTCGCTCCATGTAAAAAACTGGTACCTACAGCTGCATCCGGGGCGTGATGTTATGTTTATGTAGGTATGTGTGTTATCGAAAACTGTAAGTCTGTAATGTCACCTCTTTAATACAAAAAGACTGATACGTTTTATTTTTACCTTAAGAATGTGGGGCGAGCATTTTAATTTGGTAAAGGAGTTGGTCGTAAATATTGTACATCGACTTTTAGATAAAATTCAGTTTAGTCTCGCGTCGCCTCTGTCACTCGTACCTGTGTGTCTCTTTCTAGCTCCAATCAATCTGCTTAGCCTTTTCCCAACTATGTTAGGGTTGGCAGTCTAACCGGATGCAGCTGAATACCAGTATTTTATATGTAGCGACTGCCTATCTGACCTCCATAACCCATTAACTGAGTAAGTAATACGATACACCTTGGTAAGACTGGTTGTCAGACTTTCGGGTTTCTGACGACCCGTACCTAACGACTGTCAAAGATCCACGAATGACAGCCGGGACCAACGGTTTAACGTGCTTTTCTTTCTTTCTGTCTCTTTCTAACTCCATGTGTCATATTTACGCCCGGATTTTGAAGTACCTATAATAAAGTAAATCCACATTTCGACAGTTATGTTTAAACCGGGCACAAATGCAGACTCCGGGCTGCTAAGGACATATTCCTGACGGTAGAGCACTGTCCCCGACCTGGAAATCGATCCCTCATCAACCATAGACCAACGAGGAAGTCAAAGGTTTTGAAGTAATGATGTAATTTTGTCTAGTTAACTTCGCAATTGTACTATTCTCCACATCACCTTCAGAACTTGAAGAAATGCTCCAAGATCTGAACACAGCAAGTCTTGAGGTTGGACTTTCAATGAACAGATCCAAAACACAGGTCATGACCAACAGCATAAAACGTAGGGTCGAAGTGGACGGACATGTGCTGCAATATGTCGATGAGTACACATACTTGGGCCAGATAGTGTCTTTCAACAATAGACAAGACCAGGAAGTCGAAAGACGAGTCCAAAATGCTTGGAAGACCTACTGGGCCCTTAAAGAACACATGAAAGGTAGTCTTCCTATAACACTTAAAAGGAAACTCATCGACATGTGCATCCTGCCCGTTCTAACCTATGGTGCACAAAGTTGGTCACTTACTGAACAACAAAAGTCCAAACTCAAGATTTGCCAACGGGCAATGGAGCGCAGCATAATGGGCGTCAAGCGTACAGACCGAGTTAGAAACACCATCCTGCGCTCCGTAACTCAAGTAGCAGATGTTGGAGAAAAAACAGCGAGGCTGAAGTGGGAGTGGGCCGGACACGTCGCGCGAATGCACCGGGAGAGATGGGCAAAGATCGTCACCCACTGGACGCCTGAGGGAGGACATCGCCGTCGAGGCAGGCCACGGCGAAGGTGGTGTGACGATCTGATAAGGTTTGCAGGGCCAACATGGCCAGAGATCGCACAAGACAGGTGTGGAAGGAAAAAGGGGAGGCCTTTGCCCAGCAGTGGGACACGATGTAGGCTAATAAAAAAAAAATAAAAAAAAAAACTTCGCAATTAGATTGCCACCCTAAGGTTGGATGCCCCTTGCACGTTATAAAACGGAAATATTCAAGGAATATTGGTGAATACGCCAGGCCTCTGACTTATATCAACTCAGCCAATCGCAGTCCACTGCTGGACATAGGCCTCTCCAAGGTTGCGCCACAACACCCTGTCCTCCGCCTTCCGCATCCAGTCTGTCCCAGCCACCTTCTTCAGGTCATCGGTCCATCTAGCTGGGGGGCGTCCCACACTACGCTTACCGATACGCGGTCTCCACTCTAGGACTCGTCTGCTCCACCGGCCATCGGTCCTTTGACAAACATGACTCTGACTTATAAATAAATAATAATAATAAATAAAGATTTTTATTGAACAAAATGGTTGAACAATCAAACACTTACAAACAACACCATGCGTATACAAAAATAGCGTATTACAATTATATAACCGCTAGTGTTATAAGCAGTCTCTGTATGCACTCTGGTATCCAAAAAAAGATTTAACTTGTGTTACGGATACCAGCATTCTCACATAAATGAAATACATAGGTTACATTGGCTGCAACAGACGACGATGTCAAGAGTGGCGCAGTATACAGGAGAGGACGCCTTTTGTATAATGTGTGTAAGTGTAGTATTAATAACACTATAGTATAGTTAAAATCTCGCTGCAGACTCGGTCATAAATCATTCGAGTGTTTCGCTCTCTTTCCCACTCACGGGCCTTATGGGCAGGCCACGCCCACACGTAGTCCTGTGCATTACTGCAGTCGATGAGTGATATCGATAGTTTTATATATTTATAAATGGGTGATAGAAATAAATACACAATTTTTTTTATTTTATTACCCTCTTTTTATGTAATTAAGAACGTAAAAACATATTAGTTTTTATATAATTACTTTCCGTTTATAGAATTAACTAATGGATACTAATGTGTTCTTACGAGAAGAAAGTCTCGTAAAAACACATTAGTACTCATTAGTGTTGGACTGCCGTAAATAAAATTCACTTTTCACACTCACTTGTCACTTTTAATGAACTTACTTGTAACACGGTTAGCCACCGACTGACTCCCAGAGCTAACGCGCTACGCCGGCAACCAACAAGTGGGGACCGGATGTAGCGTGCCACCTCGTTGGTAAAACAATATTATTAATTTACATTTTAAATACAATCTGAAACAATTCTACAATTATTTTTAATATCATTATTCGCCATTAAACAACATACAGGAAATATTTGAAGCATAACTGTAAATGTTAAATCAATGTTAAGTGGAAACGGATATTAAACACTACAACTAACGCCATCTATTAGTATCAGATGACAGTCATATCCAACGTAAATATGACCGTCATCATACCAACACAACAATAATCTATCTAATCATTAACTAGATTCTAACATTCGGCCATCCGCATAATTTACGCGCCCTCGCGTAATATGTGTAGATAGTTTTATGTACAAAACAACAATTACAACCATACAGGTAATATTCAAACACTTAAATCAACCATAACAATTACAACTGTAATATTTAGATGTGGTACAGGTCGCTACTACCTTCAAACCACGAACATAGTTTTAGTTTAGGTACTAGTGGTACAAGTCGCTACTACCTTGAAACCACTAGGGTGGTACAAGTCTCTACCACCTTGAAACCACCTTCATGTTTAGTTTACTAGTGGTACAAGTCGCTACTACCTTGAAACCACTAGGGCGGTTCAAGTCGCTACTACATTGAAACCGCCACGATAAATGTATTCAAAGGTCGAGGTTGCCAACGTACCTCTACCCCAAACGATCTATTTTAAATAATTCACCGGAACAATCTCACAACCTTGCCACTAACATTAGGGCTTCATTTAATTAAGTAATCAAATCATCATCTTCATTGGCCGAAGAGGAACTCGAAACAGATCTGTTATAGTGGGCCCAAGCTTTCATTTTATCTACGGCAATGATAGCGGAATTTAACTCTACCTTCCGTCATTTCGGTTAAGTTAGTACCAAAAAGAACTTGGGCTGGTGTCTTACCTATGCCTTTGTTAAATGTATTATTAAGGCCCAACTGAACCTCGAGCACTTTAACATCTCATTTTCTTTCGTCCAAACCCACACACTGCGGTCAGCGCCTCTAGTAGGGTACGATTGTACCGTTCGACTTGACCGTTGGCGCGTGGGGTTGCTACCGCGTTTAAAACGTGCTTTACGCCTAGCTTTTTTTTTAAAAACCGGTACATTTACTACTTGTGAAACAAGAGCCACGGTCAGATATAATTCTTTTTGGTAGTCCAAATATAATAAAATAATCTTGCATTTTCTCGACAACTATTGAAGACTTAGTACTGCAAACCGGTTTTTACTGGTTTGACGTCTGTTGAAGCAGACGGTACGGGTAGAGTGCATTTTTCTACGGTATGACCAAACTTGAGGCAACGTGTGCACTTTACCAGGGGCTTAGTGCATTGTGACTTATAGTGTCCTTCTTGTGAACAATTAAAACATTTAACTACACGACTTTTATTATTGTCCTCGTCTGAGTTGTCCGTTTTATTATTAAAAGTCTTCGTGTTCTTTTTATCACTCGGATGAAAGTTAGTCTTAACCGCTTTTAAATATGGTAAAATCTGATCCGGAGTGTCAAAACGGGCGGCTTCAGCTCCTCACTACGGTCGTCAATCCCGTGAACAATGCAATCCACTGCGCGTTTGCCTTCGATACTACAACGGTTTAGTAACACAACTTTCTCATAAAAATATTCTTCTAGAGAATCGTTAAATTTAGCGCGTTTGGATAACATCGTTTGAAGTAAGCAACCATAATTCTCATTACTAGGAAACGCTAACTTCAGTTTCTCTTGCCATTTCTCCCAACTAAATAAAACAGTTGGCAAACCCTCATACCATATTTGAGCTATTCCTTTTAGTTTTTGGAGAGCAAAATGAGCAGTCTGTTTGTCCGACCAATTGTATATTAAAGCACATTCGTTAACTTTATGAATCCATACATCAATCGTCTGTTGTTTGCGTTCCGGGTCAAATTCAGGAATGGTGTTATGATTAGATAGTTTTTCTAAATCGTTATTTTTACTGTTTGTGGCTTGCAATGCCTGGATAAGCTGGGAGACTGAAACCGCGTTATTCGGAGCAGAAACAGAACAAGAATAAGTTGGCGTTGGCTCACCACGCTCTCCAGGATTCCAGTACGGTGATCGGCGGCTGCGTCTGATGCGACTGCGGTTGCGTCGGGTCCGATTGCGTCGGCTGCGACTGCGTCGGCTACGACGACTGCGGCGGCTGCGACTGCGTCGGCTGCGACGATTGTGAGGGCTGCGACTGCGTCGGCTGCGACTGCGATGGCTGCGACTGCGTTGGCTGCGACTGCGTCTGCTGCGACTGCGTCGGCTGCGACTGCGACGGCTGCGACTGCGTTGGCTGCGACTGCGTCTGCTGCGAATGCGTCGGCTGTGACTGCGCTGGCTGCGACCGCGTTTGTACGCACGCCCACTTGGCAGCAATGGAGAACCAGGCCCGTTGCTGCAGCTTTTTTCATGATTGCGTAGTGTCTTATCATTGAGCGTTTGCCACTCCATTGTTTCAGGATGTCGTTCTTGTTCAGCGGAAGGCGTCCGCAAGCAGCGATTATCGCACGGGTTCATCTTTTATAGTTCTAATTCAGAACGACCAAACTGACTTGTGTAGGCCTGGATATAATCGGCTGGTATGACCAACCAACTTTATCCCACTTCTGAAATGTTGGACTGCCGTAAATAAAATTCACTTTTCACACTCACTTGTCACTTTTAATGAACTTACTTGTAACACGGTTAGCCACCGACTGACTCCCAGAGCTAACGCGCTACGCCGGCAACCAACAAGTGGGGACCGGATGTAGCGTGCCACCTCGTTGGTAAAACAATATTATTAATTTACATTTTAAATACAATCTGAAACAATTCTACAATTATTTTTAATATCATTATTCGCCATTAAACAACATACAGGAAATATTTGAAGCATAACTGTAAATGTTAAATCAATGTTAAGTGGAAACGGATATTAAACACTACAACTAACGCCATCTATTAGTATCAGATGACAGTCATATCCAACGTAAATATGACCGTCATCATACCAACACAACAATAATCTATCTAATCATTAACTAGATTCTAACATTAGTTACCCTGCATACTTAATGAATGCAGTATGTTTACGTGATAACCTTAATGATTCTGTTATCGATAATGGCCTTGAGCGCGCGCAACTAGCGCACATCCCTACTCCGATTATGATTTATGACCAAGTCTGCAGCGAGATTTTAACTATACTATAATATTTTAAAGAAGAAAGTTTGTGAGTATATGTGTGTTTGTGTTTGTTAGTTTGTTTATTACTTCTGCACGTTCAAACGTCGGGCCCAATTTTGATAAAATTTGGTATAGAGGACACCCTGGATTATCACATAGGCTTTGTATTATCCCGGTCTACGCGGTTAAAACCGCAGGGCGCAGCTAGTGTGGAAATAAAACACATGAGTGAGGAAAGATTGTGTGTTCGTATCAAAAGGATCACCCATCGTACCAGATTAGCGTGTGTCTAAAGAAGTGATGCTTAACTTAGTAATTTTATAAGATTTTCCGTTTCTTCATAGCTCTTCGCTTGTAACCACCTTTTGACCCCAACTTTCAATTCTTGCAAAGTAATGGGATATTTGGAGGATAATAGTTATCTGACCTGAAACACAGGTTTTCATAAACCTAGATCAGGCAGGTCTACATTACAGTTAGAATTAAATTTCCCTCGATTGTAATTAATTTAAAAATCTTACTTTTAGTTTATACTTCAATAAAAAAAAATATTTATTTTATTTTATTTTATTGTAATCGGAAAACAAACAGTATTAAGAACTAACAAATTTAACATCAAACTAATCAACTAGTAACCAATTACTTGTTTTCGCATTTAATCTACTATGAAGAGCAAACTTGTTACAGTTATCTGTTTGATAGCCCGCGAAATCCGAATTTTGTTACGTTTTTTTGCATTTAGCAAGTCAGGATTACTCAATGCTCAATACTCAATTTCAATAAATTGAGTATTGAGCATTGAGTAATGTATATTCTTAGGTGGCTTACCACAGTTATTGTAGTCATTTGTAATTTTATTACAGTTTAAAAAATATTTTTTTTGTTTGAACTTCACAAACGTGATGGCTATTGATATTTAAACACGAAAAAACAAAAGAAAACAGTTTTTCTCAACTCATATTTCAAGTAACAACACTAATAGTCGACGTCCCAAAAAACAACACATCACATTTTGTTTTTTATTAAATAAAAAAAAACATCGATAGCGAAGTTTAGCTAGCCAATTTAAATTAACCCTGATACTAAATAATCATATCAAATTCAGTATTTAAGTTCATTATTCTTAAATCAGTATTATAATGTGTACGGTAGGTTTCAGTATTATTTGGACAGTAAAGACAAATAAAGAAAAGTTAAACGCAAACTTGGAAAGTAGGTAAGGCTAGGGTGAGTTGGTGGACTGTTTTTCATGTTCATTCTAATTATCTTTGCTAGTTTCATGAAAATCTTTCGAACTGTATTTGGAATCATAATAGAGTACTAATCACATAAATAAGTAATACTTATACCTAATCACTCCTAATCCAATGATTCTTATCTAATCTGTCTACTTATAGACATAATATGTTGTAACAATCATGGACCCTGTCGGGCACAGCAAAAGGAAGTTTGAAGGAAGAGGACTTATTATACATGCAAAACTAACTTATTCTAAGTAAAAGCTATGGTAACATTTTATTAATTATTAATTTAATCTAAAATTTTTATTATTCATTTATATTAATATGTCAGTTCTATGGATTTGTCAATTAAATATTCATTTATACTATAATAACATTTATTTAGTAATGTTTTATTTTTTTTTAATTTTTAATTATTGTATGCCTATTAGGCAGGACATATTGAAACTTTAATTTACTGTTAAGACCTTAACTAACATATGCCCACAATAAAGATATTTTGAATTTTTTAAATTTTGAATTTTAATTTATTTGTAAAAATATCTATTTTTTTTCTCATTTCTGAGTACCTCTGGTAGTTTGTTATACATTTTTATCGACATAACCAGTGGACTATGAGTGCATTTTTAGACGGAATGTCGGTAGGTTTAATCGTGTTTTGTGTCGTAGTGTGTATCTCGTTTGCATGTCTTCTCGTTTAGTGTAAAAGTCTTGGTGTTTGTGTGCGATTAGGTTGTGTGTTGATCAAAATATGATTCGCGACCGTAACAAATCTGTATCATCATTTGTGATATACCTGTATTTTTTATGGTGTGCATAGTAAAGATCTATTTATCTATTTACACAATTATAATAATACTAGCGGACCCGACAGACGTTGTCCTGTCTGAACGATCCTAGAACCCGACTGCAGCGCCACCTACCGGGTCCAATTGTGTTTTCAAACCATCCAGGAACCCATTGAAATATACACACAAAATTTCATCGAAATCGGTCCAGCCGTTTAGGCGGAGTTAGGTGACAAACACACGTACAGAAGAATTATATATATTAAGAGAAATCATCTCTAAGACCAAGTTAACCTATTGAATGACTACTTAATGACATCATGACATTTGTAAGTTAAAGGAGTTGTATGGCTGATTGTAATTATTATAATTCTGTAAATACATATTTGTTACGATCGCAAATCATGTTTCATCAACATAAACCTGACACTGAAAAACGTAAGAATATTTGAATTTCGCGGGCACCTTGACGCTTCACCCTTAACACCTATGTGGTGACAGTTAGATAATTTCAACCTGATGCTAGGTACATACACAGCGACTTTAGTTGCCGGCGACTGGGTGGCGCCTTCAAAATCTCACGTCCACACATAGATTTTAAAATCGCTAGCGACTAATCTGCTGTCGATTAGCATGCTATGTAGATGTGAGGTTTTTAAATGCTGCGTGCTGCGTGTGAACCTAGCATAATAGTTTCCATTTACTGGGAGTTTATGTCAAAAGTGGTAAAGAAATAACGAGGTCGACATACCACTATAAGGGACTAACTACACATATTCAGCTCAATTCAGCTTTTCTCCATTGAACACCAGAACACCACCACCAGATTCGTATGGAGATGCATACGCATCCGTTCAGCTTTCCGCGTCTATTCAGTTTTCGCGGCAAGCAGGCATTGAGGACAATGTGTTTTTATCATGCGCATGCTAACGACAGTGTTCAGCGCTGTTCCAATTTTCATAAATATTGGCTACTAGCCCTAACCTCGTGTTGAATTAATGTCACCATTGCAGCGGCACGTTGTATTAAGGGGGATGCGCTAAGGTAGCCCGCGAAATTCAAATTTCTTTCTTTCTTTCTTTCTAATGATTACAATTCTGTAAAGCCATATTAGTTACGGCCGCGTCTCATATTTTAATCATCATATAACCTGACACTGACCTGCGAATTGCAAAAAACGTAAGAAAATTTCGCGGGCTACCTTAGCGCATATTTTGGGGCTATCTCGTTGGTGTAGTGGCTGCAAGCGCTACTGATGAGTATGAGGTCCTTGGTTCGAATCCCGGGTCGGGCAAAGTGTTATTGGGCATTTCCATGTGGAATTTCTCAGTAGCAGCCCGGAGTCTGGATTTGTGCCCGGTTGATGACAGAGGCTTGAACCAACATGGGACATACAACTTACCACACTTCAGCATATGCCTTCGGGAATACAAGCGTTAGCGCACAGTTCGACTGTTCATGAAAAACAAAAGAAAAACCAACAAAGATAATTTGAATTTCATTTATTTTTATTTTAACATACATTTTTACAATTTATTTACAACGTTGTTGTTTTAAAGCTTGTGATAAACAATTTAATCACTTTAATGTAGAGACAATAGGCAAATAGTTAACTTTAGTTGGTGCTAAGAGGTTTACACAATTATTTACAACAATAAATACATTAGAACCTATGAAATTGCCATTTTACGTAGAAAAAATCAAACAATTTTTTTAATGAAAGTTCGTTCGCCTCTGCTTTAGAAATCCTGGGGACGGGAATCGATAAATTCTATAAAACGTTTTTCGCCGCCTCATTGGATTTGAATGTTTTCCCCGGGGCTCATTCACATTGAAATAAAATTTCCAGAACGGAAGCGATCAAATCAAAAACGCACCGTGCGTTCACTTGCGGTACCTTGTCCATACACGTCGTTAATATTGCGTGCTAGCTATGCTGCGTTGGTAACACGACGGAACTCGAATTAGAAAATAGCGCGCAATTTCGATTTTTCCATGGTTACAGAAACATCGATATCAAAGAAAAATCGAACGGCGGGAAAACAAATGAATAACTGATTTTTTTTTATATCATGCTATACTATTATAAAATTTATTTGAATTTGGAATTCTAAATAGAATGAAAGATATTGATCTTCACACTAACCGGTATCAAAAATCAGCAATTTCATAGGTATTATTTGATGATAATAGTGATATTGTTATTTTATAAGACCTGTCGATCTATTCTGTAAATATCTCACCATGAAAACTTAAGTGAAGTGAGCTGTCAATGGAATGAAAGCTCACTTCACCTGAATTACCACAGTAAGATTTTGGTTGCGAGGCAAGTTTTATCAAAATTGGTTCAGTTACAATGTTACACAGAATTATTGTTTTACAAATTGAGCACAATTATGCCAAAAGGAACCAAGTCATATCTGTCAATTATTCAGTTAATGTCGCCTAACTATCGAAAGCCTCGTGGTTCAGCTACGTTTGCCGCGGTCGGTTCGTGGATGGGTGGTGGGTGACTATACATAACATTATCGAGACGCCTCCGTGCCTCAGAAAGCACGTTAAGCCGTTGGTCCCGGTTATCATTTGTAGATCTTAGACAGTTGCTAGGAGTAGTCAGAAGCCCGAAAGTCTGACGACCAGTCTTACCAACTGGGTTGTGGAGGTCAGATAGACAGTCGCTCGATATAAAATAAAAAAAACCGGTCAAGTGCGTGTCGGACCAGGCACGTAGTTCAAAAGAATTTATACCAAAAACAAACATTGTAATCCCAAAAAAAAATTTTTTATGTTATAAAATTATAAATTAACAATTTTCGGATTTTTTCCTTTACTTGTGCTGTGAGAGCTTGTTTCTTGCCAAATTTCATGATTCCAGGACAAGGGGAAGTACCCTACAGGTTTTAATTTACTTGCGAGTATCAAAATATATCGCATAAATTGCCGTATTTTTTATTGCGTTGATTTAGAAGCTTGATTTTTTTAGAACTCCAAGAGACCATAGATCTACGTATTTTATATTAATTTCAACTTGATACCTCCACGCGTACTTGAGAAAAAGGTTCTTGAGAGACTGACAGACAGACGGACAACGAAGTGATCCTATAAGGGTTCCGATTTTTCCTTTTGAGTTATGGAACCCTAAAAACAGCTGGTCTATTCTGTAAAAATTCTAGGGATTGACACAAATTGACAGTTCACTTCACCTAAGTTTACACAATGAGATTTTTACAGAATAAATCAGCTTTTTATTCCCTTAAATGTGAAGTCCACGCAGACGAAGTTGCGGGCAGAAGCTATTCGTTAATATAAGTCTGAAATCGCCAGCCCGTCTTGAGTAAGCGTGGTGATCAATGCTCGTGCCTCCTGTGTATGAGAAGAGGCCTTTGTCCTCCATTGGGGTATTTGTAATCACTTTCTCGAAAACGGCTCGAACAATTGTCAATGAAACTTGCAATATAAGCATTTGCGGGGCGAAAAATCGATCTAGCTAGGTCACAAATCTGGGAAAAATAAAAAAAAAAAAGTTTTCTCTATTTTCACCCGAGCAGAGCTCGGTCGCCCAGGTACTTATTATTATTATGTCATTTATTTATTTTATTTCTTATCTATTTACATTTTTAAATATTTCTTAAAAAAAGGATATAAAAAAACATTTAAAAATATAAAAAAATAGAGGTCCGCCGGTGTCGGGAGCAGGGTCCAAGCTACCGGTGGTTAGGGCTGCAGAGACAGGAACCTTCTCACAATGCGAGCCGTATCAAGGAGTACTGCCTTCTGAATCAGGCCCTTGATCCAACCGCCTAATGATAGACTCGAGAGATGTTGTTCGAGGCTTTCGGCCATCAGGCCATTGGCCGTTACGACAATCGGCACAATGACAGCCGAGCTCACATTCCACATATCAACAACCTCGTGAGCTAAGTCGAGCTGTATTTTATTATTATTATTATTATGTGTGATGTGGGATGGTTCCTTCTAACATAACTAAGTACAATTTTACTCGAAGGCTTTTATTCAATAAATTACTATTAACATTTACACATTTTTTTTTTTACAAAATTATAAAATTACCTATCTAAGAAATATCACTTCTTTTATTGGGAGATCGAAAAAGTATATTTTTCTAAGGGATCTCATTCCTTTTGAACATCAGAATCTAAGCCCTTGCTTTTAACAGATGTTTTCGACCTCACACAATGACAATAACTGGCACATTTATTTATTTATTATTACTATCATAGTTTTTACAATAAATAGCAATTATTATTTGGCATCAAAACACTACTACATTATCACTTTTTTATTTCGCACTGTTATAAAGAGAATGAAACAATATTTTTGAAACAGAGATTATTGAATTTGATAATTCAAGGTCAAATTCAATTAGCTAGAGAAACTCTGCAGATCTGATTTGTATTGGTTTCTAAACACGATAAAATTATAAAGATTTGATTGAGTTTTTGGGAGTCAACGACCGCTGGTATTGTTTTTTATTGATGTTTGAGTTGATAAAATCTGTTTTCTTTTGTTTTATCATATTTATTTAACGCTACCCATCACTTCTGTGAAGGTTACAAAAAAAAAATTGATATAACAAGTGACTACACAAACTGCGGTCCATGACCCCACAGAAAATATCATTAAATTAATTTCATTTATGTTTTATCATGTTTAGATAGCAATACCTCCGTGTCTCGGAAAGCACGTTAAGTCGTTGGTCCCGGCTGTCAGTCGTGGATCTTTGACAGTCGTTACGGGTCATCAGAAGCCCAAAAGTCTGACAACCAGTCTTACCAAGGGGTATCGTATTACCCAGTTACTGGGTTGTAGAGGTCAGATAGGCAGTCACTCCATGTAAAATAACGGTATTCAGCTGCATCCGGTTAGACTGGAAGCCGACCCAAACATGGTTGGGAAAAGGCTAGGCAGATTGATTGAGATAGCAATACCCATAACATATGCGGAGTTATGCTAGCTAATTTAATTTGACCCTGTAGTCGACAAAATTATTTTGACACTCCGAGCCTTGAAAGAGACTGTCACACAGGTATAAGTGACAGAGACAACGCTCTACAAACCCCGAATTAAAATACTAGACAACATGCTAAAACTACGGTTTCGGTTCGGAGCGGTGGCCACCAATAACTGCCTGTCATGAAAATTATGACAGTTGCAAAGATTTAAATCTTTAGATTCGCCCTACCGCGTCAAAAGATAGTCGCGTTTCTGATTCGTTTTGACACCTCTATCACACAATGACGCAGTGACTACACTTGATTGGAAACGTTATTTAATAATGTGTGAGCTATGGACACTTTTTCCTGTGACTAAGTTCGGTGAGGGCAAATCTAGCGATTTAAATCTTTGGCAGCGGGGTTCGTACTGGTGAAAATGACAGATTTTCATGCCAGCCGTTTTGATATGATACGAAAGAACCACTTTTCTAGAAAACCAAATCTTATGAAAGAAGCTGTGATTGCTGTCTGCATATTTATCTCTTCTGTTAACTGTACATACATTTATTACAGTTCTGCTAATTGCTTATTACTTTATACTATTCAAAACATGGAACTAATAAAAACAATTTTCAGTGCGAGAAGATTACTAAAAGATGCTACCTAAAACTCTGTTCACATTTATCCACTTGATTCAATACTTTACCTATCCTTTCAATTAAAATCTTCGCGTTCTTCTCCGGCAAAGATGGCAAAATGTCCCTAATAACAACCGAATTCTTTTTATGGAACATGTCACTTAACAACGACCCCACGGACTTAGAGTTATAAAGTCTTTTCAGAGAGTCTATAGTCCTTTTTCTAAACACACACAAATTGTCCAGCATTAAACTGTGATACACATTATATTTCTTTAAAAGTCTGTAGCCATGTAAAAGTCCTGATTCATTATCCAAGAAAATTAGAAGACCACTATCCATTTTCTTTGCTAAATTATGTGCTGGGCCATCCATAATGTTGACATTCCATTGATAATTGAATAAATTGTTGACTATCCTGTCAAGATTTGCCGTTAAGTAATCAAATATGATTAAGTCTGACCATTGCGCAAGCTCTAAAAATCTGTTAATAGTCTTTTTATTAAGTTTCAAATCAATATGAGTGAAATTTTGCAATTCTTGCTTTAGTTTCAAATCTTTGACTCTTAACTTGTCTATCAGGATTTGTTTATTAATCTCAGTATCATTTTCTTTTAGAGACATTTTGAGAATGTCTACTTTATTCAAATGTCTATTCGTTGGTCTGAAGACGTCTGGTATCGAAGCTGATTCTAAGCTGGGAATATATTGTGTTAATACTACAGCTCTGTTGCTACTCCATTGGGCTGTTACAATATCATTAGCCACATTTTTCCAAAGCCTATCCTTCAAATCGACAATTCTTACCACAGAAGGAGCCAAATTTGTTAGATTTAGTAGTCTCCCGACGTAAAAACTGAATATTTCTCCTTGAATTTGGTCTGTATTTTGTCTGTACCTCACACAGGCTTGCAGGCCATCCTTGAAAGTGACTAGACGATTCTGCATCCTTCCGCATCCTGCCTCCATCTTTATGACCTCAGTTTCATCAATATATTCTTCCCAGATCTGAGCTGAGCTTTCTCCATACCCTTGAGGCATTGCATCTTCTATTTGAGGTCCCCAAAATATATTATCATATAGCACAGTCGAAGCATCCGGTACAAAAGTCTTATTCAAAACAAAGGGATGTTTATCATTCTTTGTATCTTTTAGAATATCTTTCATGACTTCTGTAAGTCCTTTTGGGTAAATTTCTTTGTTGTACTTGTTTTCTTTTCCAGTAAAAGATACGGCGGCAAATCTATTGCTTTCGGTTTTCGTTTCTGGTTTTACAGTGTTCATACTGTGTGGTGTAGATTGTTTATCTTTTACTATTACTTTTTCTTCGTATTGGCCACTCATTAGGACTATCCCTATTGCTAGACCAAACACAAAACTAATAATAACACTTATAAAACAGTAGGTGACTCCTTCTCTTCTTGTTTTCATCTTATTGTTACTAAAATCGTTGTATATAACATACGGCCTATGTCTAAAGTCTATGGTCATATTCATTTTCTCTATATTCTTTTCTTTTACATTTATATCTTTTAGAGTTGGTATTCTATCGGTAAAAGATAGTGTGGGGGGATTTTCTTCTCTAGTGTTGTCCATTTTTGTTATTCTTCTTTTGATTTCGTTCTATTCTTCAACTGCAGTCATTTTGCGGAATTTCTGAAACAAAAGAAAGAGACAATTAAAATCAAAAAATATAATTTTAGCTTAATAAGAGTGATTAGAGAAAGGATTGATTGAAGCAATACTAGTAACATCACTCCGCCTAGCTTTGTCCCAACTATATTGTGGTCGGCTTCCAGTCTAACCGGATGCAGCTGAAAACTACTGCCTAATCTGATCTCCATAACCCAGTTACTGGGCAACACAATACCCCTTGGTAAGACTGGTAGTCAGCTTCCGGGCGTCTGACTACCCGTAACGACTGTCAAAGATCTACAAATGACAGTGCTTTCCGAGGCACGAAGGGATCTCGATATGTAATGCG